>NC_069402.1:16863934-16868934 GCF_026875155.1 Cherax quadricarinatus
ATCAGCTTGGGCAAAAAGATGGCAAGTAACATTTTGCACCTGAGAAAATGCAAATGATGATCGTCTCTAGCCCCATGATGGTAATGCTGGTGCAGTAGTAAGGATGAATGGGAGGGTGTTTGGCAACTGGAGAAGAAATTGATATCCCTTGGGGTGAAATTTGACTCCTAACTAACCATAAGAATACGAGCCAGGAGCTTACCAGCACTTCGCCGTATCCTTCGCGCATCTTACTTGACAGTAGGGTTTGCAAGCTTCTGTACAATGACAAAAGTACGCTCGCACCTTGTGTATGCTCCACTTTCTTGGTTTGCCTGCCCCCCCGCCCTCTCATCTGCGAATGCGTGACAGAGTAGAGAACAGAGCAAGACGTCTCATCTCTCCCTGGGCCCATCCTGATAGATCTGGTCATTCAGCAAGGCCTTCAATATAGGAGGGATGTGGTGGCCTTACTGTTATGTACAGGCCAATATTGTAAAAGTACCACATTTGGATCCACTTCGAGGACAAGCGTGAAACAAGCTTTTTATGCCACAAGAACGGCAGAAAACAGCAACGCTCACTCTGCTGTTTCCCATCTCCAGAACTTCACTCCATTGAGATCCTATATACCCAGGATGACTCGAGTATGGAACACATTCGTACAAGCATAATGATGTCAACGAGATATAGTCAGTTGTCAAATGAGAAATGCTGGTCCACAGATGGCTCCCAACTTAATCCTGTTCCCTACTTGTATGTTCCTCATAACAATAAAAATACTTTCAAATGAGCTGATGTAAGGGTAACATCTCTAAGCTTGCCAATAAAGATAGGAATCCTTAACTTGTATTAGCTTTGACGATAAAGCTAGGGATCCTTAACCTTGTCAAACCCTGTGTAAAAAAAAAAACAAAAAAGAGGAAGGGAGAGAGAGGAAAGAGAGAGAGGGATAAAGAGATAGAGGAAGGGAGAGAAAGATTAAGAGAGAGAGAGGTAAGAGACAGAAAGAGTAAGAGAGAGAAAGTTGCTGTCACTGTGTCTATGGTTCCTGGTAACAAGATTGGTTATAGTTAGATTTGCGTAATTGGTGGTAAATTTGATCCCAACTCAGGCATGTTTCTCGTATCGGTAAGGTGCGTGACGATGAAGTGTTTATCAGGATTCGCGTCCCATTTCCTTCCATCGACTGTTAGTGCAGGGTACTGAAGTTTGCGATTGAGTTTGATCTTCTGTTGGAGGTTAGCTGTAGTGACTGTGCTGAGAATATGCTCAGCAGTGTGTTGGTCAATCTGAAGAGGCATCATCATCGGGTTTTTCCTAAGAGCATACCGAATTTGTAGTCCTGAGTTTCTTGACGGAAGAATGTACTTACATTCACCTAACATTCACTGAGATCCATTTCCTTCTTTTTCATCAAAGACGCAAAAAAAAGGAGCTCTCAGATCATCAATTCTCCACGCATCAACACCGCTCCCAACAAAGTTATAATTCTTCCCAACAGCCAGGTTGCACTAAACGTCTCAAAAGTACTTTCACAAGCTAACACCAGAGTCGCCATCGCTTCTACCACTTCAAGAAAGGATCTAACCAGGACAAAACCCAAGCACCACGAACCAGTCCAATGCAGGAGTTTACTCTATACCCTGTGAGGCTGTGACAAGATCTACGTAGGTGAAACAGCAAGAAACCTCGACAACCCGCCCTCAATGACACATATACCTCATGTAGAACGACAACTTAAACAACGCCCTGTGTACAACACACGATATTCCCACCAATCATCGTATGAAATTCAGAGACGGCCACAATTATGATCAAAGAAACTAATTTCCCACACGCAAGTGCCTTGAATCAGCACTGATACCGCTGTTTCCGAATACAATTAAACAAAACAACGGACAGCTTCAACCACTCCGAAGTCTTAGCAAAGAATCCCTCCTGAAAACAGTAAACCCTGCCATCACATAGTCTCTCCTGTTATACTACACAAAGCACCAAGAGGAGTGAACACTGAAACAAGCTGCCTCATTCAGTTTAAATTGTCAGCCAACCTATTTTATGTTACCCAAGTAAATAGTCTTTTATATCCTTTTACTCATGTACAAATTAATGGGCTCTACAATATTGTATTACTTTTGTCACTACACTACTACTACTCTACTACAACTACTACCACTAGTGAACACGAAAATGGTACCTCACTAGTATTACACCTCACCCCCCTCCTGGAGCCTTTATAATACCCTCTGTGTCCATGATTGTTTGTAATGGCTTGATAAAGGCTCCGGAGAGCGAAACGTTGCCACAATAAATGTCACATTAGTTGCACTTGTGTCCTTTTACTTTACAACTTCACATCAGCTGCAAAGAGGAACGACGTGTGTGAGTGTGTGTGTGTGTGTGTACTCACCTAGTTGTACTCACCTAGTTGAGGTTGCGGGGGTCGAGTCCGAGCTCCTGGCCCCGCCTCTTCACCTTGAGTCCTACCTAGGTCACTCTCGCCTGATCCGTGAGCTTTATCATACCTCTGCTTAAAGCTATGTATGGATCCTGCCTCCACTACATCGCTTCCCAAACTATTCCACTTCCTGACTACTCTGTGGCTGAAGAAATATTTCCTAACATCCCTGTGATTCATCTGTGTCTTCAGCTTCCAACTGTGGTCCCCCCTTGTTACTGGTGTCCAATCTCTGGAACATCCTGACTTTGTCCACCTTGTCAATTCCTCTCAAGTATTTTGTATGTCGTTATCATGTCCCCCCTATCTCTCACTGTCATCCAGTGTCGTCAGGTGATTTCCCCTTAACCTCTCCTCGTAGACATACCTCTTAGCTCTGGGACTAGTCTTGTTGCAAACCTTGGCACTTTCTCTAGTTTCTTTACGTGCTTGGCTAGGTGTGGTTTCCAAAACTGGTGCCGCATACTCCAATATGGGCCTAACGTATACGGTGTACAGGGTCCTGAAACGATTCCCTTATTAAGTGTCGGAATGCTGGTTCTGAGGTTTGCTAGGCGCCCATATGTGCAGTCAGTTATTTGGTTGATGTGCGCTTCAGGAGATGTGCGTGTTTATACTCACCCCAAATCTTTTTCCTTGAGTGAGGTTTGTAGTCTCTGACCCCCAGACTGACTCCGTCTGTGCGGCCTTCTTTGCCCTTCCCCAATCTTCATGACTTTTTGCACTTGGTGATTGAACTCCAGGAGCTTATTGCTGACCAGGTCTGGCAAGCCTGTCCAGATCCCTTGTAGTTCCTGCCTGGTCTGTCGATCGAGTGTATTCTTCTCATCAACTTCAACGTCATCTGCAAAACAGGGACACCTCAGAGTCTTATTCCTTCCGACATGTCGTTCACAAATACCAGAAACATCACTGGTCCTATGACTTACCCCATGCGGGACCCCGCTGGTCACAGGTGCCCACTCTGACAACCTCGCCACGTACCATGACCTCGCTCTGCGTCTTCCTGACAAGTATTCCCTGATCCATTGTAGTGCCCTCCTGTTAATCCCTGCTTGGTCCTCCAGTTTATTTTTTTTATGGTCAAACCAATCTTCTTGTGTGAACTGTGTCCAACGCCTGGTCCTTGCAGATCCAAGAATATGCAATCCATACCCCACCCCTCTCACTCTTGTCCTTACTGCTGTCACCATGTCAATAAGAACTCCCAGTAGGTTTGTGACATAGGATTTCCCGTCCCTGAAACCATGATGCTGGCCTCGCTGTTGATGAGATCATTCCTTTCTAGGTGTTCCACCCACTCTTCTCCTGAATAACTCTCCATGATTTTGTGCATACTAATACATGACAGTGACACTGGTCTGTAGTTTAATGCTTCATGGTCTGTCTCCTTTTTTAAAGATTGGACTACATTTGCTGTCTTCCATGCCTCGGCAATCTCCCTGTTTCGATAGATGTGTATTGAATATTGTTGTTAGGGGTACACATAGCGTCCTCTACTCCCTCTCTCAATACCATGGGGAAAGTACTGGCCCCAATTGCCTTTGAGGTATCTAGCTCACTCCAGAAGCCTCTTCACTTCTTCCCTCGTTGTTGTGCACTGTGTCCAGCACTTGGTGTTTGCCCCACCTCTCCGTCTTTCTGGAGTCCCCTTCAGTCTCCTCTGTGGAACACTTCGTTGAATCTCTTTTTGGTTCTTCCACATACTTCCACGGTCATTTTCCTGTTGTCTCCCTCCTTTCCTTCCTATCCTGATTACCTGTCCTTACTGTTTGTTTCCCCTGATGTGGCTTGTACAACAGTTTCGGTCAGATTTGGCTTTCGCTGCTATGTCCCATTTTCATATTGTCTTTGGGCCTCCCTTCTTATCTGTGCATATTTCGTTTCTGGCTCTACGACTGTTCTCCTTATTCCTCCTGGGTCCTTTGCCTTCTATATTTCTCCATTCCCATGAGCACACATTGGTTGTTGCCTTACCCTGCACCTTTGGGTAAACCTGGGCTCATCCTGGCTTTTTCATTACTCCTGTTCCCTTGGGTACAAACCTCTCCTCACCTCCTTGCATTTTGTTGCTACATATTCCATCATCTCATTTAACTGGCTTCCCAGCCAGTTCTCAGTCTCACTGAACCCCCCCGTTCAAGGGTAGTTCCTCATTCCTGTGTAGTCCCCCCTTACTTGTAGTTTGGCTTCATTCGGCCTGGCCTTTCCTGCTTCACTTTCCCTCCACTGTGTAGCTCTACTTGTATTCGAAGCATAAAACCACATGGCACTGTCCCCAAGGGGTCTTCATATGTGATGTCCTCGATCTGCACTACTGAAGGTGAATACTAAGTCCAGCCTTGCTGGTTCGATCCTCTCCTCTCTCTCTTGTAGTGTCCCTTACGTGTAGGTACATGAAGTTCTCCAGTACCACCTCCATCATCTTACCCTCCATGTAAAAAAAAAAAATCTTGGCCCCCATGTGGGTCGCATTTCCTCCAATCGTCTCATTGTGTTTAAAGTCCAACCCATGATCAGGAGCTTTGCCCTGCATGCATGAGCTCCTCTTGCTGGCCAC
>NC_069402.1:16873934-16913934 GCF_026875155.1 Cherax quadricarinatus
AGGACTTGACCCCTTGGAACCCCGCTTGTCACAGGCGGCCCACTTGACACCTCGTCACGTACCATACTCGTTGTTGCCTCCCTTCAGGTATTCTCGATCCATTGCAGTGCTCTAGTTTCCTGTTATGGTGTGCCTGATCCTCTAGCTTTTGGCAGTACCTCATTGTGAGGAACTGTGTCGAAGGCCTTCTTGCAGTCCAAAAAAAATGCAGTCCGATCCACCCCTCTCTTCTGTCTGTCTTCAGTCACCTGTCATAAAACTCTAGTAGGTTTGTGACAAGGATTTTCCTTCCCTGAAACCGTGCAGGTTTGTCAATTAAACACTTGTTTCTTTCCAGGTCTCCACACACTCTCTCCTGATGATTTTCTCTTATGACCTTTGCAATACTAAACACGTTAGTGATACAGGTCTGTAGTTTAGTGCCTCATGTCTGGTCTCCCTTTTTTAAAAAATTGGGACTGACATTTGCCATCTTCCATACCTATCAGGGAGTGCCCAGTTTCTCAAAATGATTGGGTTGAAGATCTTTGTTATTGGTAACACAATATCTCTGCCTCCCTCTTTAGCACCCACGGAGAGATGTTGTCCTGGTCCCATCGTCCTTTGAGGTGTCCAGAATATCGCATAGCAGCTTCTACGCCTCCTCCTTGGTTATATGTACCTATCAGACTTGCTGGTGTACCCCCTGTTCTGATGTCCTGAGTCTTACTGGTTTCCACTGTAAATACTTCTTATAAATCTCGTGTGAGCTCCTGACATACCTCTACGGTCTCTCGGCGGTCGTTTCTTTGAATTTTTCCCACACACCCTTTTTTTTTCCACTCAGTCCTGATTACCTGGTCCATGACTGTTGTTTTTCCTCCTGATGTGCTGTACAACAGCTTCGGGTCAGTCTTGACTTTCGGTGCTATGTCATTTTCATATTGGTCCCCCTGAGCCTTCCCTTCTTATCTGTGCCTATTCGTTTTCTGGCTCATCGTTTAATCTCTTTATTTTCCTGAGTTTCTCTGTCTTCCTGACGTCTCCATTTTCTAGTACACCTAGTTTTTGCCTCCCTACACCTTTGGGTGAACCAAGGACTCGTTCTGTTCTTCCCATTATTTCTGTTTCCCATGGGAACAAACCTCTCCTCTGCCTCCTTGCATTTTGTTGCCACATAGTCCATTTCTTGTACTGGTTTTCCTGTCAGTTCCCTCTCCCACTGAACGTCTTGAAGGAAGTTCCTCATGCCTGAGTAGTTCCCCTTTTGTAGTTTGGTTTTTCCCACCCTATTCCTGCTACTCTCTCCACTTGGAGCAGTGTGTGTGTGTACTCACCTAGTTGTACTCACCTAGTTGAGGTTGCAGGGGTCCAGTCCAAGCTCCTGGCCCCGCCTCTTCACTGGTCGCCGCTAGGTCACTCTCCCTGAACCATGAGCTTTATCGTACCTCTGCTTAAAGTATGTATGGATCCTGCCTCCACTACATCTCTTCCCAAACTATTCCACTTCCTGACTACTCTGTGGCTCAAGAAATACTTCCTAACATCCCTGTGATTCATCTGTGTCATCAGCTTCCAACTGTGTCCCCTTGTTTGCTGTGTCCCAGTCTCCTGGAACATCCTGTCTTTGTCCACCTTGTCAATTCCTCTCAGTATTTTGTATGTCGTTATCATGCCCCCTACTCCCGTACTCACAGTGCCGTCAGCTGATTTCCCTTAACCTCGTGCCTCGTAGGAACATACCTCTTAGCCCAGGGACTAGTCTTGTGGCAAACCTTTACACTTTCTCTAGTTTCTTTACATGCTTGGCTAGGGGTGGGGGTTCCAAACTGGTGTCGCATACTCCCAATATGGGCCTAACGTTTCACGGTGTAACATAGGGGATGGGGTGTCCTGACGACTCCTTGATTAAGATGTCGGAATGCGGTTCTGAGGTTATGCCAGGCCCCATAATGCTGCAGCAGTTATTTGGTTGATGATGCGCTTCAGGAGATGTGCCTGGTGTTTTACTCACCGCCCCAAATCTTTTTCCTTGTGTGAGGTTTGTAGTCTCTGGCCCCCCCTAGACTGTACTCCGTCTTGCGGTCATCTTTGCCCTTCCCAATCTTCATGACTTTGCACTTGTGGGATTGAACTCCAGGATCCAAATGCTGGACTAGGTTCTGCAGCCTGTCCAATCCCTTCGTAGCTCTGCCTGGTCTTCGATCGAATGAAATTCTTCTCATCAACTTCAGCGTTATCTGCTAACAGTGCACCTCAGAGTTTATTCTTCCTTCTGTCATGTCGTTCACAAATACGCAGAAACAGTACTGGTCCTTGGACCTGACCCTGTGGGGACCCCGCTGGTCACAGGTGTCCCACTCTGACACCTCGCCACTACACCATTAATCGCTGTGTCTTCTTGACAAAGTATCCCTGATCCATTGTAGGTGCATTTCTGTTTATCCCTGCTTGGGTCCTCCTGTTTTTGCACAAATCTCATGTTTGGTACTTGTTCAAACGCCTTCTTGCAGTCCAAGAAAATGCAATCCACCCCCACCCCTCTTTCTCTTGTCCTTACCTGCTGTCGCCTTGTCCATAGAACTCCAGTAGGTTTGTGACACAGGATCTCCCGTCCCTGAAACCATGTTGGCTGCTGTTTGATGAGATCATTCCTTTTCTAGGTGTTCCACCACCTCTTTCTCCTGACCATCTTCTCCCAATGAATTTGCATACTATACATTTCATGACACTTGTTCTGTAGTTTAGTGGCTTCATGTCTGTCTCCTTTTTTAAAAATTGGGACAGACATTTGTTGTCTTTCATGCATCAGGCAATCTCCCTGTTTCGATGATGTTATTGAATATTGTTGTTAGGGGTACACATAGCGCCTCTTTCACTCTCCTCAGACCCATGGAGAGAATGTTTATCTGGCCCCATTGCCTTGAGGTATCTAGCTCACTCAGAAAGCCTCTCTCTTCTTCCTCGTTGTGTGTACCGTGTCCAGCACATGGTTGATGTGCCCATCCATCTCCGTTCCCACTGGAGGCCCCTTCTGTCTCCTCTGTGAACACTTCTTTGAATCTCTTGTTGAGTTCCTCATATACTTCACGGTCCATTTCTGTTGTCTCTCCATCCTTCCTTCCTAGCCTGATTTACCAGGTCCTTGACTGTTATTTTCCTCTTGATGGTGGCCTGTATAACTAGCTTCGGGTCAGATTTGGCTTTCGCTGCTATGTCGTTTTCCACATTGTCGTAGGCCTACGCCTTCTTATCTTTGCAAATTCGTTTCTGGCTCTAAAAAACGACTGCTCATCGCTTATTAATCCTGGGTCCTTTGCCTTCTATAGTTTCTTTCATTCCCTAGCACCTTTGTTTTTTGCCTCTTGCACTTTGGTGAAACCCTGGGCTCATCCCTGGCTTTTTCATTATTCCATGTTTCCCTTGGGTACAACCTCTCTTTCTTCAGCCTCCTTGCACATTGTTGCAACAATATTCCTTCATCTCATTAACTGGCTTCCCTGCCAGTTCCTGTCCCACTTAACTCGTTCAGGAAGTTCCTATTCCGCCGTGTAGTCCCTTCCTGTAGTTTTGGGTTTTGACATTGTCCTGGCCTTCCTGCTTCCCCCTCCACTTGTAGCTCTACTGTGTATTCGAAAGCTAAAATCACATGATCGCTGGCCCCCAGGGTCCTTTCATATGTGATGTCTTCAATATCTGCAACTGCTCAAGGTGAATACTAATCCAGTGTCCTTGCTGGCTCATCCTCTCCTCTCTCTCTTGGCAGTGTCCACTACATGTTGGGTACATGAAGTTTTTCCATATCATCTCCATCATCTTAACCTCCATGTAATCTTGGCCCCCCCATGTGGCTCCCAAGTTCTCCAGTCGATCTCCTTGTGGTTAAATCGCCCATGTAAGCAGCTTTGCCCCTGCACTGCATGGCTCTTCTGGCCACTGCAAGCCATGTGTCAACCATCGCTTTATGCTCTCCGGCCATAACTCAAGCCCTGGTCTCCTGCGGTTTTGTGTGGGTTATACTCACGCAATTACCACCTTGGGGAACCTCCAGAGTGAAGCGTTTCCGGCTATGTAATCACTTTCTCTTCTTCTAGCGCTGTCTCCTCTCTCCATCTCATCAAATTCCATCGGTGTTTGATCAGCAGTAACCACTCCTCCACCGCCCCCCCCCTGTTCCTTCTGTCTTTCCACAGGATCTGGTATCCCCCCGTTGGACAGATGCATTCTGTATCATACCTGTAAGCTTGGTTTCTGTGAGCACTGATGATGTCCGGTGATGTCTGACTCTTTCGTTCCACTCCTCCCACTTGTTTGTTATTCACAGCGTTTGTGTACCATACCTTTCAGTTCTTTCCAATATACTTGGTTTGGGGGCCTGTGTGGGGTGGGAGACCTGGTAGCATACTGTGGGATTCTATGATTGGGGGTTGGTTGGAAGTTTGGGTATGGATTGTAGTTTGTGTTGGGATGTGTGATAGTTGTGGGGTTTCGAGGATAGTTGTGTGTGTGCTTCCCTTGATTCTCTGTTCTGCTCTGACTGACCTCTGCTGTTCCATCCTTGTTTCCTTTCCTATCTCCTTTCGCTTTTTTGTCCTCCCTTCAGCTGCTGTCTCTCTGTTTGTGTTCTGTCTCTGTCTAGGAACAAACCTTCTAGTACTCTTCGAGTTTTTCAACCTTGGTTTCTCTGGAGGATCCTGTTCCTCACGTGTTCCTGTCCTGAGAATCAAGCTTTATCGGTCGGTTTCTCCCCTTCACGTACCCCCCAAATCTCTGAAAATTTACAAAGGGGGTCGTCCATGTCTTCTCCCCCTATTTCCGTGATGATTTTCCCAATCTCTCCTTTCTTTTCTTCCCTGCCGTCCCTTTCAGTGTGTGTCTTTTCCTCTCTCTATCCCGAAGCCCATGGATAATCACTGATTTGCCCTTTCCTCCCTCCCCATTGCCTCTCCCTCTGTGACTCTGGTTCCTGTCCGTATATGGTCATTTTCTCCCTTGATTTTTTCCAGTGGCTCTTGGTAGCATGGTTTTGCCTCAGCATTCGACTTTATCTCCTCCCTCTATATCTGCACCGAGCTGCTCTTTCATTTACTCCCTGACCCCTTCTTTGCAGGCTGATATGACTCACCTTAGCATAATTCATATTCCTTCCTTTGCTGTTCATCTCTCAGCTTCATATGCTGTTTCTTCCTGGTCACTGCCCCTGAGACTTTGCTTCAGCCTGTTTACCTCAAACTCTAGGACCCTTACCCTGTCTACTGCAGTTTCGACTTGTGCCTCCCATTTCTTTCTCGTCTCCTTTTCCAACCTCTTTTCCCCCATTTCGGGGGCAAGAGCTCTTTCTCTCCATTTTTTCTAGAAAGCTCTCCTAATTTTCTCTCCCAATCTTGCTCCATCCTTCTCTCCACCTGCTCCCCTCCATCCATTTCTCCCACTCGAATACCAGTGTAACCCTGATCCCTGATTCCTATGAGTCCCGAACCATTTTTTTTTTTTATAAAGGAAAGAGAGAAAGAGAGAGAGAAAGAGAGAGAGAGAGAGAGAGAGAGAGAGAGATAGGAGAGAGGAGAGAGAGAGAGAGAGAGAGAGAGAGAGAGAGAGAGAGAGAGGAAAAAGGTAGAAGGAGAGAGAGAGGGGGAGAGTGAAAAGGAAAAGGGGAGAGAGTGAGAGAAAAAGAGAGAGAAGGGAAAGATAGGAGGGAAGAGGGGAGAAGAAGGGAAAAGAAAGAGAGAAGAGAGAAGAGAGAGAGAGAGAGAGAGAGAGAGAGAGAGAGAAGAGAGAGAGAGTGAGAGAGAGAGAGGAAGATAGAGAAAGAGAGAGAGAGAGAGGAAGAGAGAAAAAGAGGAAGAGAGATAGAGAGAGGAAGAGAGAGAAGAGAGAGAGGAGAGGAAGAAGAAAAAGAGGAAGAGAGTGAGGAAAAGAGAGAGGAAAGGAGAGAAAGAGGAAGAGAGAGAAAAAGGAAAGGATACTCCTGCTGTCTGATCCTGGTTGTTAAAAACCTCTCCACTAAGTGCCACCAGTCACTGGAGAATTCCAAAGTCAGCCTGTGTGGCAGCACTGGCCATTGCTGGCGCTTTTCGAACCGGGTGTGGCACCATGGGCCTCTTACAAAACGTCAAGCACTGGGAATTGCAGCTCTACGCTATGTCTCCTCAGTGATACCTTTCATGGTAGATCTCAAGTGTAGTTTCTCAATGGACGGAAACATAAACATCCTATTGGGGCAAGTTGTTCCACAAGGAAAGCGTACTGGAACCATTGTTATGGAATTTCTACATCAACGACCTTCATTTCATCCCAGAATCACATGCATATGCAGACGACTGCCACTGACATTCACTTATCCAAGAGAAGAAATGCCAGCTGCTATCTAAGCTACAACATCATCACCAGTGAGAGTATATCAGCTTGGGCAAAAAGATGGCAAGTAACATTTTGCACCTGAGAAAATGCAAATGATGATCGTCTCTAGCCCCATGATGGTAATGCTGGTGCAGTAGTAAGGATGAATGGGAGGGTGTTTGGCAACTGGAGAAGAAATTGATATCCCTTGGGGTGAAATTTGACTCCTAACTAACCATAAGAATACGAGCCAGGAGCTTACCAGCACTTCGCCGTATCCTTCGCGCATCTTACTTGACAGTAGGGTTTGCAAGCTTCTGTACAATGACAAAAGTACGCTCGCACCTTGTGTATGCTCCACTTTCTTGGTTTGCCTGCCCCCCCGCCCTCTCATCTGCGAATGCGTGACAGAGTAGAGAACAGAGCAAGACGTCTCATCTCTCCCTGGGCCCATCCTGATAGATCTGGTCATTCAGCAAGGCCTTCAATATAGGAGGGATGTGGTGGCCTTACTGTTATGTACAGGCCAATATTGTAAAAGTACCACATTTGGATCCACTTCGAGGACAAGCGTGAAACAAGCTTTTTATGCCACAAGAACGGCAGAAAACAGCAACGCTCACTCTGCTGTTTCCCATCTCCAGAACTTCACTCCATTGAGATCCTATATACCCAGGATGACTCGAGTATGGAACACATTCGTACAAGCATAATGATGTCAACGAGATATAGTCAGTTGTCAAATGAGAAATGCTGGTCCACAGATGGCTCCCAACTTAATCCTGTTCCCTACTTGTATGTTCCTCATAACAATAAAAATACTTTCAAATGAGCTGATGTAAGGGTAACATCTCTAAGCTTGCCAATAAAGATAGGAATCCTTAACTTGTATTAGCTTTGACGATAAAGCTAGGGATCCTTAACCTTGTCAAACCCTGTGAAAAAAAAAAAAAAAAAAAAAGAGAAGGAGAGAGAGGAAGAAGAAGAGGGAATAAAGAATAAGGAAGGGAGAGAAAGATTAAGAGAGAGAGGGGAAAGAACAAAAAGAGTAAAGAGAAAGAGAGAAAATAAAGGAAGGGGAAAGAAGGAAAAGAGACAAAGAAGGAGGAAAAGGGAAGGGGTTAAGGGGGTCAATTCACATAAAGGGTGAAATCCTGAAATTTGGGTGTGTGGTTGTGTGTGTGTGTGTTGTGTGTGTGTGTGTGTGTGTGGTTGCTACGCTATTCAAGGCCTAACAGCAATCCTGTTCTCACCTAGTTGCGGTATTTGTTTGGTATGATGCATTTATTAAGCATCCCTTTTTTCCCCGTAAGTACCATATATTTTGGCATATGTACCCTATTCTTTTTTTTTCCACTGAAACTTCTTGTGCCTAAAATTACGTAAATTCAATAAAGGTGTGAAATCCGAAAAAATTGTGTGTGTGTGTGTTGTTGTGTTGTTGGTGTGTGTGGTGTGTGGCGGTAGTTTGTGAATTTGTATTGTTGGGGGTGTGTGTGGTTTTGTTGTGGGGTGTTGTGTGTGTGTGTGTTTTGTGTATGGGTGTGTGATGCGTGGTTTATAAGCATTCCTTATTTTCCCGTATGTACTACTTTTGTTTTGCATATGTACCCAACTTTTGGTTCCCACTGAACTATCTTGTCCAAAATTACTTTTCAATTCGTTGTTAGGTTTCGCTAGCACCTTTTATATAGGCTTTCATCATTAACTGCTAACCCTCTCCAAAACCTCAATAAATTCTTTTAAAAATGCCATAAAGCTGCTTATTCTAATTCTGATAGCCGAGGAGAGTGACCCCCAATTTCCAGCTAGAGACGGGTCTGACCCCATGGAACTCAAACTAGGTGAATAAATTGCGGCTGCCATGGATAATTTGTCGTCCTCCGGGGTCCCAGTATGAAAATGTTTGATTTTCTCGGAATTTTTTCCTCTAACTTCCTGTGGGCACTGGGGCCCCTCTAGCTCATCTTTTTTTTTTTTCACTCACTCACTGTATTCGACAATCTATACATTCCTTACTCCCCCGATCTTGAGTCGTACTTATTCTTCAAATACCCCCACTGCGTTATATGGCAACACTATTTAGGGCTGAACAACCGTTTCACCTTCCTTTCCCAAAGGCCCCCCATAGTAACTGTCACTATTTACTAAAAGCTTTTCTTGATCACTTAATTTTCCTTTTTTCCGGGCTTTAGGATTAATTCCTCTCATGCGTGCACACGCCTATATCCCACACTCTTTCCTTATGGGACAGTCAGAAATTACCACCAAAAAACGAGCTCAAACCACGTACTCCCCACGAGTGTTGTGTGTGTGTGTGTGTGTTGGGTGTGTGGTTTTTGGTGTGGGTGTTGGTTTGTTTGGGTGTGTTTATGTTGTGGTGTGTGTGTGTGTGTGTGTGTGTGTGGTGGTGTGTGTTTTTATGTTGTTGTGTGGGGTGTGTATGTTTGTGTTTTATGGTGTGGTGTTTTGTGTGTTTTTACCATTCTTCCAGGGACATGTCGATTAGACGCTACCCGCGTATTGCGCGCGCTGCCTGGTGTGTGTGTGTGGTGTGTGTGTTGTGTGTGTGTGTGTGTGGTTTGTGGTGTGTGTGGGTTTTTGGTGTTGTGTGGTGTATGTAGTTGTATGTGTGTGTGGTGTATTGGGGTGTGTATGTGTGTGTGTATGTCGTGTGTGGTTGTATTTGGGGTGTATGTGGTGTGTATGTTGTGTTTGTGTGTGTGTGGGTGTGTGTTGTGTGGTGTGGTGTGTGCTCACCAATTGACCACCTATTGTGGGTTTCAGGGGGCAACTCAGCTCCTGGCCCCCCCTCTTCACTGACCGCACTGATCCTCTCTCTCTCTGTTTTTCCTGAGCTTTTTCATACCCCTTTTTAAAACATTTTTGGTTCCTGCCCCCACACTTCACTTGCTAGGCTATTCCCCCTGCTGACAACTCTATGACTGAAGAAATACTTCCTAACGTCCCTGTGACTCATCTGAGCTTCAGCCCATTGTGACCCCATGTCCCGTGTCCCCTCCTGGGAAAATCCTATCTCTGTCCACCTTTCCCATTCCCCGCGTATTTGTAAGCGTTATCATGTCCCCCTGACCCCTTCTGTCCTCCATTCGTCAGTCCGATTCCCCCAACCTTTCCCCCGACACATTCCCTTGAGCTCTGGGACTAGCCTTGTTGCAAAACCTTTGTACTTTCTCTAACTTCTTGACTTGCTTTACCAGGTGGGTTCCCGATGGGCTGCAACTCCAGTATGGGCCTAACATACACAGTTTACAGTTCTTGAACGATTCCTTATTAAGGATCGGAAAGCTATTCCAGGTTTGCCAGGGGCCCTATGCTGCACGGTTATTTGGTTGATGTGTGCCCCGTGATGTGCTCTGTTATGGTCACCCCAAGGCTTTCCCCGAGTGAGGTCGTAATCTTTTTCCCCCTAAACCTATACCTGTCGCGGTCTTTTTTGCCCCCCCCAATCTTTAGGGCTTTGCATTTGCCGGATTGAATTCGAGAAACCATTACTGGGGCCAATTCCCGGGCCCTCCCGTCTCTTTGCAGCTCCTCACCTCGTCCTTTTTAAATTCTTCTCAACAAATCACGCATCGCGAACAGGGCACTTTTAGAGTCTATGCCCTTTCCCTCATGTCGTTCACATATACAAAAATAGCACTGGTCCTAGAACTGACTCCTGTGGGACCCCGCTCGTAGCAGCGCCCACTGTGATACCTCTTCACGTACCATGACTCGTTGCTGCCTCCCTGTCAGGTATCCCTTATCCATTGCAGTGCCCTTTCCTTTTTACGTGTGCCTGATCCTCCAGCTTCTGCACTAATCTCTTGTGGGGAACTGTGTCAAAGGCCTTCCTGCAGTCTAGGAAAACGCAATCTACCCCACCCCTCTCTCTCGTGTCTTACTTCTGTTACCTTGTCATAAAACTCCAGAGGTTTGTGATACAAGATTTGCCTTCCATGAACCCATGCTGGTTTTTCATTTATAATCTGTTCCTTTCCAGGTGTTCGACCACTCTCCTCCTGATAATCTTTTCCATGACTTTGCACACAATACATGTCAGCGACACAGTCTGTAGTTTAGTGCCTCGTATTCTGTTTCCTTTCTTAAATATGGGGACTACATTAGCTGTCTTCCATTTCCCCAGGTAGTTGCCCAGTTTCAAGGATGTGTTGAAGATTGTGGTTAGAGGCACTCACAGCATCTCTGCTCCTTCCTAAGGACCCATGGGGAGATGTTGTCCGGTCCCATCGCCTTTGAGGGTCAAGGTCACTTAAGAGCTTCTTCACCTCCTCCTCATTTTTTCGATGTCACCCCAACACTTTTGGTATATTCCTTCTTGATGTTCCCTTCTGTGCTTGCTTCCCACAGCCCTTCCTGTCTCACTGTAAAAACTTCCAAAAAATCTCCTGTTCAGCTCCTCACAACCTCCTGATCATTTCTTGTGAATTCTCCACCTTCTGTCCTAATCTGATCACCTGGTCTTTGACTGTTGTCTTCCTCCTGATGTGGCTATACAACAGTTTCGGGTCAGTTTTTGATTCTCGATGCTATTTTCATTTTCATACTGTCGCTGGGGCCCTCCCCCCTTTTACCTGTGCGTACTCTTTCCTGCTCTGCAAACTGATCTCCTTTTTTTTCGTTGTTCTCTCCCTTTCTGTACTTTTTCCATTCTCCATTGCACTTTATTTTTGCCTCCTTACACCGTGGGGTAAACCAGGGTTTCGTTCTGGTCTTCCCGTTGTTACTGTTGCCCTTTGGGGAATGAACCTTTCCACTGCCCCTTGCATTTTGTTGCTACATATTCCATCATTTCATTTCCCTGGCTTTCCTGCCAGTTCTCTGTCCCACTGGACCTCCCGCAGGAAGTTCTTCAACCCTATGTAGTCCCCTCTTTATAGTCAGGCTTTTCCCATTCTATCCCTGTTATTCTCTCCACTTGCAGCTCTACTATGTATTCAAAGCACAGAACCACGTGGTCGCTAGCTCCTAGGGGACTCTCATAACTTGATGTCCTCAATGCCCTGAGCTGCCCAGGGTGAACACAAGGTCCAATCTTGCTGGTTCATCCTCCCCTCTCACTCTGGTAGTGTCCTTAACATGTTGGTGCATGAGTTTTCCAGCACCACGCCCCAAAACATCTGGCTCTCCATGTTTCGGGACCCCCATGTGGCTCCAGGTTTTCCCAGTCAATCTCCCTGTGGTTGAAATCCCCCAAAAACCACAACTTTGCTCTGCTGGAGTGAGCTCCTTCTTGCCACCTCACAAGTGTGTCCCCCATTGCTCTGTTGCTCTCTTCATATTCCTCTCTTGGCCTCCTGCATTTCTGTGTGGATTTACATCACTACAATGACCACTTTGTGTTCCTCAACTGAAGTGTACCTGCTATGTAGCCCTCTTTCCTCCCGTCTCATCTATTCCTTCCATTTTCTCGAATTTCCATCTGTTTTTTACGAGCAGAGCAACCCCACCTCCCCCCCTGCCCCTTCTATCTTTCCTCATGATCTGGTATCCTGGTGGGAAGATTGCATCTTTTTATTGTCTCCATGAGTTTTTGTTTCTGTAACTGCTATGATGTCTGGGACTTTCTCATTGATTCTTTCTTGCCATTTCCTCATGTTTATTCGTTAATCCATCTGCATTTGGTACCAAACCTTCAACTTCTGTTCTAATACTGTAACTGTGGTGCGGAGGGTGGAAACAGAGGGATCGGTGTGTGACGGTTGGTTTGGATTGTTCAGTTGCCTTGGGGTGTCGTGGCGGAGTCCTTCTGCAGGTTTTTTTGGGGGGTGCACTTGTCCTTCCATTTGATCCTGGGTTATTCGCTCTCCTTTTTCTTTTCCTCCCATTTCTCCTTTCGTTTTTGAACTCTCTCTTTCTTTGTCTTCCTTTCGTCCTGTGTTCTGTCTGGGTCGAGGTACACACTCCGGAACTCCTGCTTGCCTCTCACCGGGGCTTTCTCCTGCAGGATCATGGTTCGGGTTGATTCCCCTTTTGAAAATTACTTTGAGAGGCCGATTCCTTTTCTTTGTGAACCACCCAATTCTCCGAAAATTTGCCCCCTGGGTCATGTCCCCCTCGCCTATCACCTTCAGAAAATCTTAAAATCGCTTTTTTCTCCTCCTCTTTCTTTCATCATAAGTTTTCCCCTTTAGTTTTCGTCTAGCCCATAGACAAACACGGATCTCCCCCTTTCCTCCTCCCACGTGACTCCCATTGCATCCTCTGATGTTTTTTTAGTTCCTTCCCCGTGGAGTGTTCCTTCCTTCAGCCCCTTTCCCCTATTTAAATGGCCCCTATGCTTCTTGGTTTATCCTTCCTGCTCACCTGCTCCTGGCCCCCACAGGTATCTGGTAAGGTCCTTGCACATGTCCTAGTTCCTTAAATGTCTTCCAACCTCTCATTCTGTCCTATTTGTGCTCCCTGTCTTTGTTTTGGCCCCATGTGGGTTTGACAGGACCTCGGGCATACAGTTTAGTTTCCATGCTTCCTTCGGACCTGTTGTCTGTGTTCAAATGTAGCCAGTGGTTGTGGGGTGTGTGTATGTTTTGAGTATGTGTGTGTGTAGGTTGTGTGTGTGTGTGTGTGTTGTGTGTGTGTGTGTGTGTGTGTGTGTGTGTGGGGTGCTACAGCTATTCAAGTGCCTAACAGCAGATCCTTTTCTCACCTATTTGGGGCATCTATGTTGTGGTATGCGTGCATTATGTAACCCAGTCCTTATTTCCCTCGAAATGTACACATATGTTTTGCATATGTACCCTATCTCTTGGTTTCCACTGTACTGTCTTGTGTGCATAAAATTACGTAAAATTCACATGAAGGTGTGAAACCTGTAAATATGTGTGTGTGTGTGTGTGTGTGTGTGTGTGTGTGTGTGTGTTGTGTGTGTGTGTGTGTGTGTGTGTGTGTGTGCGTGTGTGTGTGTCTATGTGTGTATTTGTGTATGTGTGTATGTGTGCGTGTGTGTGTGTGTGTGTGTGTGTGTGTGTGTGTTAACACATAGGCTGTCTCTTACCGAGATAGGGTGGCACTCAAAAAAAGAAACACATTCTCTATCATTCTTTCAACAACTCTCTTAGAAGTGTGTTGACATAATTCACATGACTCTCCCTCCCGTAACATCTTCACAAGTCTGTTTACTTCAGTGCCAAATTACAGATTGTTTATGTCAACACTTTTATGGGAAACCCGGAATCTTCATCTATATTATTAGAGAAAAAAAAATGGAATTTTTCTCATCTTCCTTCCCCACTTTACCTAACTTGAAGAATTTATTCCACTTAAGCAGGGCATAGCCTGCTGCAGTGTTTTCCTTCTTTCTTGTGTTGTTATGTAATATATTCAACTGGAGGCCCTTCCGTTGACCCATATCGACTTGCCGAGTGACTTCCACCTGCCTGTATGGGCCCACCTGCCTTGTAAAGGGGCCCGTTGACCTTCTGCATGTTCCTCCAATTTATGTTCTTATGCTAAACACCCTTGAACCAATTAAAACCTGAAGTAAGACTACCATTGGCCTACATGAACGTGAGGAAATACTTATCAGGTATATATTTACTGCCTCATACTTTAAGGCATGTCACATACATCCTGAAACTCGACTCTGTCAAGATGATTTCTTTGATTTTTTCTGCTTATTATCTTTCGTCTCTCCTCAGGCTGACATCTTGACTCAAAAACCCACATAACGAAATTCTGATGGCGCTACTGGAAGACCATGAGAGACTTAATTCTATGTTGGTTTGATGATAAACTTACTGGAACACAGTGTTGTAGTTGGTGTTGATGAGTGTGTTTACCTGTTTTGCAGGCGAGTGTGGCGGAGTGGGCTTCATGCAGCACGCGAGAGGGATCTCAGGTGGGTGAGAGTGGACCTGAAGGAGTGGTCACCCTTTCACCCAGGTACCTGCAAGTCGGCACCAATTATTTCATAGGTAAGTACCTGATCACCTGAGCTACTATCCCAGCTACCATTAACTCGTGGGTAAGTACCATGGCAACCTCTTAGCTATGTTTACTCGGCTACATTACCATTGCTACTCAGCACACGTTGAAAACAGATTTCATTCCCAGTCTTAAAATTTCGTTAATGCCAAAAATATAGTGACCAATCGAAAGCAATTGAGAGGAGGAACATGGTGTGGAATTTCGACCTCCTCAGCTTCAATTTTGTGAGAACAACCAGGAGACTACTAGTAAATACAGTGATGAACGTAAATGCAAAATACCACGACTGGAACAATACACAACCCTAACATAGGAGAGAGACGTTATTTACGGGTTATTTGTACATTGCTTCAGTCACTGTATTGTGCCTTTTGTTCGTCACTGTACTCACTAATATTCACGCAGTTGTACTCACTAATATTCACCCAGTTGTACTCACTAATATTCACCCAGTTGTACTCACTTAGTTGATGCTGTTGAGGTTGTATTACCACTCCGAGGTCCGCCTCTCATGAGATTTTCGCATTGTAATCAGTGACAAACATGTAACAATATGTACCAGACATGTATCTCTCACATCTCATGTACTGTATATGCCATCTGTATATCAACACTGTATCTCTTAAACCTTTTTGTACCATATTTTGTAATAAAATATACCTATTGGTAAAAAAGAATGAAATGACGGGGTGTTAGAGGAAGTGGAATATTCAAACGGCTTCAGGAAGAAATCCAAATATTCTTCCTTGAAGCATTTCTATCCACTTCTCCGAGGCTGTGGGTCCCACAGTTTACACCAGAGGTGGACCCCATCACTATATTTTTGGCAATATCAAACTATTAAAACTGGGAATGAAATCTGTTTATAACGTGTGTTAGGGCGACCAAAAGAAGGTATTCAAGTGACTGAATAATAACTTACCAAGTTGTAACAACACGATTGTAAACATGATAGCAAACACGATTGTAAACACGAATGTAAACATGATAGTAAACACGATTGTAAACATGATAGTAAACAGGATTGTAAAAATGATAGTAAACACGATTGTAAACACAATTGTAAACATGATAGTAAACACGATTGTAAACACGATTGTAAACATGATAGCAAACACGATTGTAAACACGATTGTAAACATGATAGTAAGCACGATTGTAAACATGATAGTAAACAGAATTGTAAAGATGATGGTAAAGACGATTGTAAACATGATAGCAAACACGATTGTAAACATGATAGCAAACACGATTGTAAACATGATAGTAAACACCTCACAGAAGGTGCACTGGTAAGCACGTGAAGCCAGAACGAAGAAGTACTCTGGCCTGCTAGTTTAAGGACTGGTTTGCCTTGGGTTCTAACCCCACCTCACTCTCCCACTGCGTGGGGAAAATTGAGAAATAAAACAAACAGCTGAGGGACTTGGATATGGAAAAAAATATCCCATAGTGAGACAAAAATAGGAAAAAAACAGAGCGTTATACATTTCAACCTAGAGATGAGGTCCTCTTCAGCAGGTAACCATTCGACCTATTTTTATTACCGCCTTGTAAATTTTTTCCAGCTAATAATCAGTCCTTATTCAGCTCATCTTCCAACATATTTTACAGTTTGTCAGGAAATACACGCTCGCGATTTTACAGTCCTCCCACTCGCTGCCAGACGTAAGCCACCTATTTCCTTAACTCAGTTGTCGTCTCGTAATTATATGTAAATACTGGTTAATTTACGTTATCGCAAACAAACCGAAATTAACCTCATCAACAATAACAAATTTTGACCCCCCCCCCCCAATTTTTTTGAGCTCGTGGAAGAAATAGACGAGCGACAAGTTGTAAAATAATTCACTTTTTGACTGCAGATTAGTTAAGCTAATTACGCTTTAGCTCACCAAGTGGCGTATGAATGCGTAAATAGACGGAATAATGGGTCGTTAATTAGTAGAGATGAGTTCTTAAATATGTGAAGAGACCCGTAAAGAGAAGGAGAATTAGCTAAGTAGATATAATCAGATGTAAGAGAGAGAGAGAGAGAGAGAGAGAGAGAGAGAGAGAGAGAGAGAGAGAGAGAGAGAGAGAGAGAGAGAGAGAGAGAGAGAAAGAGAGGAGAGAGAGAGAGAGAGAGAGAGAGAGAGAGAGAGAGAGAGAGAGAGAGAGAGAGAGAGAGAGAGAGAGAGAGAGAGATCTGCTTGAAAAATCGTAAAAAAAAAAAAACATATTTTTAATATTTATCGACGGTTTTCTCCTGTTCAGAAGTTTTCTTGACCTGTTTTTCTCCGTCATTTTCTTCCAGTTTGTTTTTCTCCTTCGTCTTGTGCATGTCTGTCCTTGTATACATATGGCTGTGTGTACCTGTGTACGTATAGTTGTCTGCGCAGGGGTATACATGTCTGTGCGTGTGTACGCGAGGTTGTGCGTGTCTGTGCGTGCGTATGCCTAGTCATGTGTGCACATGTTCATCTGAACACATACACACATATGTGAGTTGTTAGGATCTTCCCCTTTAGAGGAAGAGGTGCCTTGATTCTGGTTAAAAGCTCTTGATCCCAGTAACTGGAGCAAATCTGACTACCTACTATTTCACAGGTACTATATAAATCATACAGGTTTGGCTTTCCTCGCGAACATAATAACTACTATTACTACTACTACTACTACTACTAATAATAATAATAATAATAATAGCAATAATAATAATAATAATGATAATAATAATAATAATAATAATAATACTAATGACAATAAGATAACAGTAATAATTAAAACAATTACAATAATAATAAAAATAATAATAATAATAATAATAATAATAATAATAATAATAATAGTGTATAATAAATAATAATAAATAATAATAATAATAATAATAATAATAATAATAATAATGACAATAAGATAACAGTAATAATTAAAACAATTACAATAATAATAATAATTATAATAATAAAATAATAATAATAATAATAATAATAATAATAATAATAATAATAATAATAGTGATAATAATAATAATAATAATAATAATAATAATAATGACAATAAGATAACAGTAATAATTATAACAATTACAATAATAATAATAATAATAATAATAATAATAATAATAAATAATTATAATAATAATAATGACAATAAAATAACAGTAATAATTAAAACAATTACAATAATAATAATAAAAATAATAATAATAATTATAATAATAAAAAAAATAATAATAATAATAGTGATAATAATAATAATAATAATAATAATAATAATAATAATAATAATAATAATAATAATAATAATAATGACAATAAGATAACAGTAATAATTATAACAATTACAATAATAATAATAATAATAATGACAATAAGATAACAGTAATAATTATAACAATTACAATAATAATAATAATAATAATGACAATAAGATAACAGTAATAATTATAACAATTACAATAATAATAATAATAATGATGACAATAAGATAACAGTAATAATTATAACAATTACAATAATAATAATAATAAAAGCGACAACAACACAAACAATAGCCTGAGTATAATGGGAAAATAATGTTTAATATTATTGGTGCGCAGGGTCAGGTGTGAGTGTTGAGGATCGGTAACAATAACACTGACCATGGCATATTGGCACTCTCTAACACTTATTGGCACTTGTTAGCACTCGGCTCTCACGGGACCTCGCTAACGCAATTACTGGCTCTCACTGGCACTCAGTGCCAGGTATTGGCTGGTCAACACTCTCGTCTATAACTATTACCAGCTCGTTCCAACACTAATGGACCTTTACGATTTCCGCTGATAATGCTGACATCGAGTTTTCTGTATGCTGATGATGACCCCAGCATTATTTTATGGTTGCATTATGAATACTGGAATGAGTTTGGAATCCTCTGAAAATCGTGGAGCTAATGGCGTGTGATCTGCAATAACGCGAGTTTATATGCAGTTTTCATTAGGTAATTTGCACAGCGGTGTAATGTAAAGCATGGCACCTCACGGCATGTGCATGGTGAGTGTATGTGCCAGGAAGAATGGCACGTGAAACATGCCGTGGAAGTTCCTTTGTAAATGACAGAGGTACCTTCGTGGATTTTATTTTTCTGCGTTGAATTTGAGTTATAAAGGCTGCTGTTCTGGTTTATCTTATCAGAACATAAGAATTGTGGAGTACTGCAGTAGGCCTATTGGCCCATGCTGTTCAGGTGCAGCTCACACCACTCTTGTACATGTCTATTCAAAGCTCAGGCTTCAATGACTCTCCCTGGGGGTAAGTTCCATTTATTTACAACCCTGTTGCCAAACCAGAGCTATACTACATCATTTTTAAATCATAATCTATCTAACTTGATTCCATCGCTACGAATCCTGTCTTAATTACATATATTCATCACTTTATTCACATACATTCTTAGCGAAAACTGAACGTTGCCAACTTTAGTCACCATGATGCAACTTGCGCTACGGAAAGTTCGCATTGATCTTGGGTTATATAAATACTGATTTTCCACAAAAATGGTTCTACATGACTATAATTTTTAAAGGGGTGGACCGGTAAGCCAGCGGAAGGCCTCGGTCAGATGACCAAAAGCTCCAAAGGTGGGTCATCATCTGGCTAAGACCCGCGTCAGGAAACATTTCTCCTGTTTCCTGACGAACCTAACCTAACCTAAAATAACTGATTTTCCAAATACTTACAAACATATTGCTATGTTGCTTACCGTAAACTAGCTCTCGATGACTTTTTCTCGCACCTAGAGAAAGATCTGAATTGATTTGGCCCTAATTAGGTGCCAGTTTGCTAATTAGGTGCCAGTTTGCTAATTTTCTTGAAAATGAAATGGAAAACTGGGATTTTGGTTACTCTGTAATAAACAGTGGATGTTTTTTTTTTATTTGCCTAATTTTCTTCCAGTCCCTGAGATTCACAAACTTGTTAGCTCTTGAGGACTTTCATGGGTTATGGGATACTGGGGATACCTTTCCTGGGTTATGGGATACTGGGGATACCTTTCTTGGGTTACGGGATACTGGGAGATACCATTCTTGGGTTAAGGGATACTGGGGATACCTTTCATGGGTTATGGGATACTGAGAGATACCTTTCTTGGGTTATGGGATACTGGGGATACTTTCTTGGGTTATGGGATGCTGGGAGATACCTTTCTTGGGTTATGGGATACTGCGAGATACCTTTCCGGGGTTATGGGATACTGGGGATACCTTTCATGGCTTATGGGATACTGGAGACACCTTTCTTGGGTTTTGGGATACTGGGGGATACTTTAATGGGTTATTTGACACTGGAGATACCTTTAATGGGTTATGGGACACTGGGGGATACCTTTCTTGGGTTATGGGATGCTGGGGATACCTTTCTTGGGTTATGGGACACTGGAGACACCTTTCTTGGGTTCTGGGATACTGGGGATACTTTTATGGGTTATTTGATACTGGGGATACCTTTCTTGGGTTATGGGATACTGGGGATACCTTTCTTGGGTTATGGGATCCTTGAGACACCTTTCTTGGGTTATGGGATCCTTGAGACACCTTTCTTGGGTTATGGGATACTGGGGATACTTGAGACACCTCTCTTAGGTTATGGGATAATGGGGATACTGGAGGGAGACACCTTTCTTGGGTTATGGGATACTGGGGATACTAGAGACACCTTCCTTAGGTTATGGGATACTGGGTATACTTTTTTGGGTTATGGGACACTGGGGATACCTTTCTTGGGTTATGGGATACTGGAGACACCTTTCTTGGGTTATGGGATACTGGGGATACTAGAGACATCTTTCTTAGGTTATGGGATACTGGGTATACTTTTTTGGGTTATGGGACACTGGGGATACCTTTCTTGGGTTATGGGATACTGGGGATAATTTTCTTGGGTTATGGGATACTGGGGATACCTTTCTTGGGTTGTGGGATAATGGAGACACCTTTCTTGGGTTATGGGATACTGGGAATAACTTTCTTGGGTTGTGGGATACTGGGGATACCTTTCTTGGGTTGTGGGACACTGGGGATACCTTTCTTGGGTTATGGGATACTGGGAATAACTTTCTTGGGTTGTGGGATACTGGGGATACCTTTCTTGGGTTGTGGGACACTGGGGATACCTTTCTTGGGTTATGGGATACTGGGGATACCTTTCTTGGGTTATGGGATACTGGGAATAACTTTCTTGTGTTGTGGGATACTGGAGATACCTTTCTTGGGTTGTGGGACACCGGGGATACTTTTCTTGGGTTATGGGATACTGGGGATACCTTTCTTGGGTTGTGGGACACTGGGGATACCTTTCTTTGGTTGTGGGATACTGGAGATATTTTTCTTGGATTGTGGGACACTGGGGATACCTTTCTTTGGTTGTGGGATACTGGGGATACCTTTCTTGGGTTGTGGGACACTGGGGATACCTTTCTTGGGTTATGGGATACTGGAGATATCTTTCTTGGGTTGTGGGATACTGGAGATATCTTTCATTGGTTTTGGGATACTTGAGATATCTTTCTTAGGTTGTGGGATACTGGAGATATCTTTCTCGGGTTGTGGGATACTGTAGATATCTTTCTTGGGATGTGGGGTACTGGGGATACCTTTCTTGGGTTGTGGGATACTGGAGATATCTTTCTTGGGTTATGGAATACTACTGGAGATACCTTTCTTAGGTTATGGGATACTGGGGATACCTTTCTTGTGTTATGCGATACTGGGAGATATCCTTCTTGAGTTATGGAATACTGAAGACATCTTTCTTGGTTTATGGGATACTGGGGATACCTTTCTTGGGTTGCGCGATTTTTAAAACAAGACCAATTTAAGAAACTAGACGTGAAAGTCTTTAAGACTCACGAAACCGTATTAACGTAAGTGTAAACAAATCAAAGGGTACGGGTGGGGCTTGAACCCATGGCCAGCGAGTTCTTAAAACTGTTCTAACTAATGCACTAGCCCCTGAGTTTTAGCGCTCACTCGCCATGGGACCAAATCCCCCACCTATTGCGGGTTCAAATCCCGCCCGTGGTATGGTTTGATTTGTTTACGTTCGTGTTAATTCAGTTTCGTGAATTCTAAAGATTTTTATTTCTAGTCTCTTAAACTGGACTTGTTTTAATAAATGTGCAACCCAAGAAAGGTATCCTATGTATCCCATAACCCAAGGTATCCCCCCAGTGTCCCCTAACCCAAGAAAGATATCTCAAGTATCCCATAACCCAAGCCTTCTGTGCCTCAATGCGCTCAAGAGGTCAGCACACTGATGAGGTCCAGGAGTCTCAGTTCCAGCTTAACATCTTCAAACGGATCAGGCGCTTGTATATCAACACCCTTAAGAGGGCCAGGAAACAGATATCGACTTGGTCTAATGCTGAAAATATCTATATACAAATTATTATTATTATTATTATTATTATTATTATTATTATTATTATTATTATTATAACGAAGCGCGTAAGAGTCATAGAGCAAAATATGATACAAAATTCTTATCAATAGTAAAAGTTAAAACAAAATACAATAGAACGATACACAAATAACTCGTACATAGAAGACCGAAACTGACGACGTTTCGGACCATTAACGAGTTAATAGTCCAAAACGAAGCGTGGTTATAAGTCTCATTTCATCCCCCAACGTGCGGAGTTATATGTGTATAAAACAAGAAAGTAGAACAGACGCCTACATCAAGTCTGGCTAAGTTACCAACTTTCTCAAACTTCACTGGAAGCAATAAGTAGGTATCCCTCAAGTGGGGATTCTTTAAGTGGTTATTAATCCTGCTTTTCCTCCATGAGTTTCGCTCGTTACTTCACAAACTATTACTATTGTAATTATCACGGGGGAGCGTTAAAACCGTAGGGATTATATAGCTCCTGTGTGTGGGGGAGGATGGGGGAAGGGTATTTAGGCTCAGTTCAGGGAACCGGAGCACAGATCCAATTCCCTAGATCAAGAGCCCTCACCAGCGTCAAGGAATCTACCTTGAAGGGATTACTTCAGAACGCCTTATACGACTGGCTTCAAATTTTCACGGCTGGTGTACTGTATTGTAAGGAAAGATTCATCCAACTATTGGTGTATGCAGGTGAAGTTTCGTTAATATTTTAAAACCGAAAGTGATTTTTTTTTACGGTGCAGTAAGATGAGAAACCTTCTTCATGTAAGGGTCTCTACGGATGCTGATCATCCTCTCCTGGTGAGATGATGACTTGTGCGAGTGAGAGGAAATTTATGCATCATCAGAGCCTCCCTGGAATCTTGCGACTCCCCTGGAAAGTGAGGGAGGTCCCTGACTGCTTGCTGGTTCTCGGGGTGTCGAGACTAAGTAATATCAGGATGTATAATAGACCGATAATAGACCGAAAGGCACAATACCGTGACTGGAACAATACACAAATAACCCACTCATATGAGAGAGGAGCTTAAGACGACGCTGTCATAAGCTTCTCTCTCTTATGTGCGGGTTATTTGTGCATATAAACAACCACGGGGCGGGAGTTGAATGATAGCTCTAGGCTTTTCAAGTTGCAATCAACATATCAGGAGGTTGCAGTGTTCCAGAAGAAATGAGGAGGTCCACGCAAATACGTTCAGGTGAAGTATCTTTGTTTGAATCATTCCAGCAAAGATGCTTCCTCTGAACTTATTTGCTTCGACTTTCTTCTTTTTTCTGCAACACTGAAAGCTCCTGATGTGTAGATCGCAACACGAAAGGCCTAGAGCTATCAACTCCCCCCGTGGTTGTTTTGCACCTTGTATAATTTATTAGTGATTTTTGCAAAACTGTGTATGTGATGAATGATTCTGAAAACCGACAAGTTGAAGAATTGAGACACTTATGCAACATATATGAATCTTCATTGAAGAAACGTTTCGCCACACAGTGGCTTCATCAGTCTAATACAAAGTAGAAATGGGTAAGGAGAGGAGGAGATTGAGGTAATCAGTACAAGAGTGATGGACTGAACACATCGACTCCAGGCTGAGGGACTGATTACCTCAAAGTCCTCCTCTCCTTACCCATTTCTACTTTGTATTTGACTGATGAAGTAACTGTGTGGCAAAACGTTTCTTTAAGAAAGATTCCCATATGTTGCGTAAGTGTCTCAATTTTTCAACTGTGTATATAAATAAGACGCTTGGGTGATATGGTTATGATTCTGGAGGGGCAGCCAGGACTGGTAAAGGCACCGTGAGAAAAAAAAAGAAGTATCTTCTATAATCCAGGACTTGTGTAGAACATATCTTCGTAATTAATGACTTGTTAGGCAGTAGCTGGTGGGTACACTCTGGTAAGGACTCTAAGATACCGTAGGAAAAACTAATTTCAAGCTCATTAGCTGAGGGACATTTGTAAAAGAGAGAGGACGAAAAACCAGGAGTTAAGCTTAAATTGAAAGATCAGTGTGATCTTGACTCATAGTGCATGAGTCTTGTAGGATTCTTGTTCCTGTGGGTTAGAGCGTCATGTGATTTTTGCTCATCATGAGGTGAGCCAAAACAACATAGGTTCAAGTCCTCGGCTAGTCGCAGTGTTGTTGATTAAATACCACTCATTCGTGATTACAATAATATATATAATATATATATATATATATATATATATATATATATATATATATATATATATATATATATATATATTAATTATATATATATATATATATATATATAATATATATATATATATATATATATATAGATATATATATATATATATATATATATATATATATATATATATATATATATATATATATATATATATATATATATATATATATATAATCTCACTCACAAGTCTTGTAAAAAATCTTGCAGTTGCAAGAAATTAAATGTATTAACTTGTCTGGTGCTGACCTTTCATAACCTCGAAGTTCTCTTCTGTGACAGAAATTTCTCTGTGTGATATTTTTAAACCAACACTGTTTAAACCCAGACACTGTTTAAACCCAGACACTGTTTAAACCCAGACACTGTTTAAACCCAGACACTGTTTAAACCCAGACACTGTTTAAACCCAGACACTGTTTAAAACCCAGACACTGTTTATACCCAGACACTGTTTATACCCAGACACTGTTATCTGTAACTTTTTTTTGCTGTGTGTGTTTTTTTTTTTTTTTTTTTTTTTTTTTACTATTAACTTTGAGAGAAGTATTAAGTGGAGAAACAGAAGATGTATCAGTAGCATGTAAAGCTGTAACACTGTATACCTCCAGCTAAAGTTCGAACATTGGCATCTGCATTATCAAACTCACAAGGAACAAGATGTATCTCGGTCGCCTGGTGCTATGACACAGGTATCCTTGTATTCTATAACCTCAGTACCCAGCACCTCAATGCACGCGAAAGAAATAGTGCAGAGTGCTGCATAAGTTGGAATAAAACACAAATGTAAGTAGATCATGTCTATAAGTTAGGCAAGCAGTGAAGAATTTCCTGTATCCAGATGCCAAGATATTGCTGTGTCAGATAGATGTTGCTGTGTTAGACTGATGTTGCTCTGTCAGACTGACGTTGCTGTGTCAGAGAGATTGGTGTTAATGATTAAGAAGTTGAAGAATGACACTTATGAACATTTGGAAATTTTTATTTTGGAAAAGTTACGCCAGCCATTAGCTTCTTCAGATTAGTACAGAGAAGAACGGTGAAAGATGAGGAGAAGTTTGAGGTAATCAGTCCCTCAGTCTGGAGTCGATGTGATCAGCCCACCAGTCTTGATAAATGTACAACATTTGTGCGGAGAAGTTGCTTATATATCAAGTGAGTTGAAGCAGGAGGAGGCGGAGTCACCAATAGAAAAGAACATCACAACAATAAGGGCTGATATGAAGCGTTCACTACGAGCTTCTAACACACCGTAACATACAGTAAGTATAATACATGGGACGGATCTTCTCAGCATTATCAGGTTATCCATTAGGATGCGACTCATAACAGTCGACTAACGCCCAGGTATCTATTGCTACGTGAATAGGCGCAGCAGGTGGAATGAGACTTATTTAATCACGAGATGGGTGGGAATCGAACCCATGGCAGGTGAGTCTTAAAACTTACAGGTCAGTGCGCTAACCACTCAGCCAGCTAGGACAAATAAAATTTATCCAACTAGGTACAGGTCTATTCACCATCGGGAGGTTAGCAAGGGCCACCACTTTGACTCTAAATGCCGGTGTTTGCAGAATTTTCCAAACCAGTGTGGCTGTGGCGTACTCTAGCTCAAGTCCCATCAAAGCCGCCATTATGACTGACTAAATCGTAATAATCCGATTGAAAAGAAACCACAGAACTGGTGGCGGCCCATGCTAACCTGCCTATGATATATAGCAATATACCTAGTTGGATGAATCTTGTTAGAGCCAGCTGGCCCAGTGGTTAACGCACTGGCCTGTGAGTTTTAGGACTTGCCATAGGTTCAAACTCCATACAGTTCTGTGATTTGTTATCAATCGTCTCATTACTATTTCGTGAGTTAGGAATGGGCTTTGTCCAGACGTATCGCCTTTCACGAAAACCGAACTTTGGTCATTCCGTTTGAGGCGAGTGTTTTATCACTGATGTATCTGTTATTACCATCACTTATCCTCTCTGTCGCTGTACTATGTTCAGTCTTCTATATGATAACATTTACAGGCAATTTGTCCTCCACAAACGAAGGAGTTTTCACACACTTTGCACTTTGTTGAGGTTTGGTTGACCCTAACAACTCCCCAAAAAATAAGTACTTATTTTTAAAGGTTAGGTTAGGTTAGTATACGTCTGGGAGTGCCGGGATACCTCTCAGTTCCTGAGTCTTGGTATACCAACACAGTCTCGGTTTACTGCAGCACTTTGAAGAATTAAACGTGTCTAAATAACTGAGTATCTTTATTACGTGCATGTTTCGTCAACCAGTGTCTTTATCAGTGTAATACAGGGACAATAACAGAAGACTGAAGAGGTAAAAAGTGAGGTAATCAGTCCCTTTAGCCTAGCAACAGGCTTTCTGAACCGTTGTCTTGTTGAATCTGAAGCCGAGGCAGGAAGATCGGGGCTTATATACTGTTGTACAAGTGTCTTAATTCTATACCTATCAGTATTGATGTCAAATGCTATTTTCTTCATAATAAATTTGGTTGATTAAGGTAATTTAGGTTAAGTTGAAAATGGTTAACCTACAGAAATTTTAAGAGTTTTACATTTAAACACAATTATTATTACATTCATGGAGCACGCTAAACCAGTAGGGGTCATACAGCGCCTAGGAAAAAGATTACAAAAGCTTGCTGCTATACGTCTGGCAACGAGGTGGCCTGGAGGAAAATAAAAAAACAGGCAACGTTGCAATGTGAACGTTTATCTCCGGCGGAGCAAGGAAAGGGCTGTATCGCCTTACTAACACTCCCAGATAGCTTGCTAACACTCCCAGGTACCCTTCACCACCTGTCAAACTGAGACTTTCCGCAGCTGCACCAGGGAACTCCTCACACACTGTGTCAGGTGTTTTTATGTGGTGTGTGTGAGAGAGTGAAGGATAGAGTGCTCGCTGGAGTCAGGTGTGAGAACTTTGCTCACCTGAATACAAACTTGATGACAGATAGGCTGAAGAACAAGCTTTCTCTCTCTCTCTCTCTCTCTCTCTCTCTCTCTCTCTCTCTCTCTCTCTCTCTCTCTCTCTCTCTCTCTCTCTCTAGTTATTTTGTCACTATCAGTGTACAATAATATTATCATTTTACCATTAAGTAAAATATATCAGACAACGATTCTGTGTAATATTTACGTGAGTGAGATCAAAATTAGGGCAGCTGCCCGTTGCTTCACCGGGACACAGCGTGGAGGGTGTGTTCAACAACAGACAGCGTGGAGGGTGTGTTCAACAACAGACAGCGTGCAGGGTGTGTTCAACAACAGACAGCGTGGAGGGTGTGTCCAACAACAGACAGCGTGGAGGGTGTGTTCAACAACAGACAGCGTGGAAGGTGTGTTCAACAACAGACAGCGTGGAAGGTGTGTTCAACGACAGCGTGGAGGTGTGTTCCACAACAGACAGCGTGGAGGGTGTGTTCAACAACAGACAGCGTGGAAAGTCTGTTCAACAACAGACAGCGTGGAGGGTGTGTTCAACAACAGACAGCGTGGAAGGTGTGTTCAACAATAGACAGCGTGAAGGGTGTGTTCAACAACAGACAGCGTGGAAGGTGTGTTCAACAACAGACAGCGTAGAGGGTGTGTTCAACAACAGACAGCGTGGAAGTTGTGTTCAACAGACAGCGTGGAAGGTGTGTTCAACAGACAGCGTGGAAGGTGTGTTCAACAACAGCGTGGAGGGTGTGCTCAACAACAGTGTGGAAGGTGTGTTCAACAACAGACAGCGTGGAAGGTGTGTTCAACAACAGACAGCGTGGAGGGTGTGTTCAACAACAGACAGCGTGGAAGGAGTGTTCAACAACAGACACCGTGGAGGGTGTGTTCAACAACAGACAGCGTGGAAGGTGTGTTCAACAACAGACAGCGTGGAAGATGTGTTCAACAATAGACAGCGTGGAAGGAGTGTTCAACAAAAGACAGCGTGGAGGGTGTGTTCAACAACAGACAGTGTGTAAGGTGTGTTCAACAACAGACAGCGTGGAAGGTGTGTTCAACAACAGACAGCGTGGAAGGTGTGTTCAACAACAGACAGCGTGGAAGGTGTGTTCAACTACAGACAGCGTGAAAGGAGTGTTCAGGAGACAGTGTGAAAGGAGTGTTCAACAGACAGCGTGGAAGGAGTATTCAACAACAGACAGCGTGGAAGGAGTGTTCAACAGACAGCGTGGAGGGTGTGTTCAACAACAGACAGCGTGGAGTGTGTGTTCAACAACAGACAGCGTGGAAGGTGTGTTCAACAACAGACAGCATGGAGGGTGTGTTCAACAACAGACAGCGTGGAAGGTGTGTTCAACAACAGCGTGGAAGGTGTGTTCAACAACAGACAGCGTGGAAGGTGTGTTCAACAACAGACAGCATGGAAGGTGTGTTCAACAATAGACAGCGTAGAAGGAGTGTTCAACAACAGACAGCGTGGAGGGTGTGTTCAACAACAGACAGCGTGGAAGGTGTGTTCAACAACAGACAGTGTGTAAGGTGTGTTCAACATGTCAGCATAGTTGCTGATCCCTGAGTTATATAGCATAGCATATTAGTATCATCCATGTGCTTTAGATAGGAGATCCCTTGTAGGCCTGTGACTTTGTGTGACGTCACGGGATGCGCATGTGTATGCTCGTACCTCTGCCCCGGTCTCACTCGGCGGTAGACCATCCAGGCTAGTACACGGCAATATATCGTAACCATCCAACAAGTGTGTCTACCTTCAACCCTCGATATCTCCATTTAAGAACTCCTACGATATATGGTGGCAACAGAGGGCCTGTAATTCTGACGATTACAGCGATTTCTGGAGATAAATTTCGACTGAGCCGGCCATCTTGTGAGTAGGCCTACCGAGGTTAACGCCAGCCAGCTACCTCAAGGCAGTTCTCCCGCCCAAGCTCCTACCAGCTTCTACACCATTCACTGGTCAGTCTCTTTGTATTAGTGTTTATCTGCTTATTTGCATCACTCTCGAGGGGTTAACCCGAGTTTGCAAAATAAGCCAGCTTCCAGTCTGTGGTGGGGGAGTCAGAACAACGGAGTCCTAGTCCAGCCTAGCCTACCCTATCCAATTCTTTTGCCTGTCAAGCCAGCTTCCTCCTCTGCTGTGCTCATCGTGTGAAGTTATTAAGCTATTCTGTGTGAAGGGTTAAGATAAGCCAGCTAGCAACTAACCCAGGTGTCTTACCCCAGTACTCAAGCAAGCCACGTGAGTAGTCTTCATCGCTTGTGATTCAAGCTCCAAGCAATTCTGAGTGTTCTTTTTCATCCTAGTGGTGTTGTGGTATTTTGTGGGTTGTTTTTAAGCCAGTCGACTTAGAATTATCTTCGCGGCAGTGTGGCTGTTCTCAGTTAGGCTTACGCCGTTCAACCCATAGACCCAGCCACCCACGACCACGTGTGTCGCACCATTGCCGGTCTCAGCCCTGTTAACCCACAAACCCAACTACACTCACCACACAGCCTCAGACGCCTCACTCAGCCATTACCCACTCACCTAACTTCTTCAGTGTTTTGGTAAACTACTAAGGGTTATAGCACCATATTTTAAGGACCACATAGGGGGTCAAGAGCTAGAGTGTGTCTTGTGCCACCGTTAAAAGCCTCCTGTGTGTGTCTCTCGTCGATGTAAGCGCAATTCTACGATCACGTGTGCAGAGGACAGCAGCAAGACCACATAAACAATCCTCTACTCTCCACTACAATCAACCTCATTCTTCACCAAGTCGTTACAGCGATAATATTTTTTTTTCATAGAGACATTTGCGAGTGTTGAGACATTTCTTTTGTGTTTCCAGTGATTTTTCTCTTAGTGACATTCAGTGACTCTTGATCAGACTCAGTGTTTATCATGTACTGATTGCATTAATTTCTTTTAATCTCCTTAATTCAGTGTTAATTTTCGTGCATTATCTTATGTCTGTTGTGTTGTGTGTCTTTTTATACACTTGAAGTAAGTACTTAGTGTTTTTCCTTTGTTGTGTGTGCAACATATGAGAAGTATAGAACTTGTGTTTACACTTCAGAATCACCTTGTGTTCTCAATATTCCAGTGAAGTATTTCAGTAAATTTTTCACCTCATATTCTGCATCACAACTCAGTGTTGTCTGTTATATTTTTTTTTCTTCCCAGTATTTGTGTATTCTTGTTTTGTTCCCTGTGTGTTGAACATTCTTGTGTTCATATTCATTCATTTAGCCAGTGTCTAATTTGTCTTATTTCCACAGACAATAGTGCCATTATTTTGTGCAAGCAAGAAATCATTTTTACAAAAAATTTCACACATCAAGTTTCATTGCAAGAAATTCTAGTATTGTGTTTATGTTGATGTGTTGTGTTCTGCATCACTGTAAGTGTTCAAACTTTTTTTGTTATGTGTTTTAGCACCTATTATTTTTCATGTTTCATTGAACAAATTCACTCTTAGTGCAATTTTCAAGTTCTTCTTTTAGAGTAAATTGTTCTTTTGCTTGTTAAGTGTTGCTTGAGTGTAGTTAAGAGTTAAAGTGTTCATTCCTTGATATATTTCTTTTCTTGTGTGTGTAATAATTTTTATTATTGCACATTGATTCATTTTGCAATAATTCTTGTGCAAATATTGTGTTGCCACTAAAGTGGCAGTTTTTTTTTTTTTTTTTTTTTGATTAGCAATTATTTGCAATATTGCTACAGTTTATTTCAGTGCAGTTTCTTATGCTCTGTTCTGTGCATAATATTTTTTTTAGTGAATTGTTTTGCTCAGTTTTTCTTAATTGTGCACAAGATTTATTGAGTCCATTTTAACATTTTTTTTGATTGATTTATCATTTTGTTGTGTATTTTCCTGTTGTATTGAAAGTAAAGACAACTCACTGTGCCATTTATTCAATTTAAAGTAAAAGTTGAGCAAATCAGTTTTGAGTAAAGTACAAGTTCTCTTGATTTTCAAAGTGTTGTTCATTCAGTTGAGTATATTTCTTGTGTGAGTTCTTTGCTTACTGTGTGACCTGTCAATTTTTAATTACTTATGCAGAATCGTTAAGCATTTTCTTCCCGTTTAAGCTTATTGTGTCATTCTCTCCATTTTTCTTGTCTTTATGTCCTTCAGTAAGTTCACTGAGATGTCCCAGTCACTTTTGAACGTTCACTTAGTGTATCATTCCAGTCAAAGTCAATATGAATCAGTCCACAGTACCAACATTCCCTTACTGACTGAAAGACAATATCGAGCAATGCGATTGTTCTCACAGCTTGTATCTGAGATCTGTTAAAGTGCTGCGAAATGTGAAGTTCAGATTAAGTTCCTATAGATCCGTGAATTACTTATTAACGTAGCCGAGCGGTCAGGCACTAGTAATTCTGTCACTCCCATCTGTGTTCCACCTACACCTTCAGACTTGCAGGATAGTGTTCCGTTGCCTCAGGTGTCCGGGGACACTCAGACTGCCTTGAGTGCACAGCCTATCCCTGCAATGACTGCTAGTTCGAGTAGTAGTTTCTCCACAGGGGATGCCTTGTCAGAAAACGATTACTTGAAACTAGTAATGCCATCTGTTGTTGATGTGACATGCTGTCTGCAGAAAGACGTCTCTGTTACAGCTATGTGTTCTCACTGGAGTGTCTGTTGTTGTTCCTTGTGTTTCAGATGGTGATCCCATCCTAGTTGACAGTAATCTACAGTGCATTGTAAGAATTATTTCTCGAGTAACTTTCACATGTTAACGTTTGTAAGTGTAGTTTCTGTATAGCTGATACGTCGTGTCAACTGTAGTGCGACTCAGATTGGAATATCAGCATTGTTCACCGTGTTCATTTCTTTTCTCCTGTGCTTGCAGTTTGAGATAGTAGATTCGTTCTCCCTTGCTCATATTGCGTGTTATAACGTTAATTTTTTCAACCGGGGGGAGTCATCCACTCCACCGAGGTGTTCATTCCTCCATAGAAAGAAAGAACTGATACCTTTATTCCAGAACAAACAGCCTACTGGAAGGTTAGCCAGATGGACCTTGATTATCCAAGAGTTCAATCCCACTTTTGAACATTTACCTGGCAAGTCGAATGTAGTCCCAGATGCTTTATCGCGACATGTTAGTGTAGTTACTGCAGATCCTCCATTTACTGTCGAGGATGTCAAAACTGCCCAAAGAACAGATCCCATGTGGACTGGTGTGATTCGATTCCTGCTCCAGGAAGATCTTATTCTTACTGTGAAGCCACCAGCACCCATTAGTGACTTTGTAATGAGCCAAGAATTACTGTATCGAACAGCCGAGTTGGGTACTCCAAGCAGAAGAGTTTACCAGTTAGTAATTCCACAGTCACTAGTGAATGTAGCTCTACAGCTAGTTCATGATGCACCAGGTGTTGCACATCCTGGTATGGATCGTTCTGTGAAACAAGCCAGAATGAAATACTTTTGGCCACGTATGGCAACTGACATTTCCGAGTATGTTAAGAAATGTAGTGTCTGTATGCAACATAAAGGAAATGTCAATGGTCCTAATCCAATCCAAGTGTACCCAACCACTAGCGAACCTTGGGAAAGAGTTGCCCTTGACTTATTAACCAATTTTAAATGTTCCCTCCAAGGCAACAAACATCTGTGTGTTATGGTAGACCATTTCACCAGATATTGTGAGTTAGTTCCTATTGCAGATAAGACTGCAGAGACAGTAGCTAAAGCGTTTAAAGAACGCATTATCTGAAGGCATACCTCCCCTAAGTCCTTAGTAACAGATAATGGAGGTGAATTCTGTAATGAGATTCTTGAAAATTTGTGTACTTTATACAAGATCTCTAAATCCACCATTGTTCCTCATCATCCTGCCAGCAATGGGTTAGCCGAAAGAACCAATAAAAAGGTACTTGATGTCCTGAGAGCCACTATCAACCCCAATAGTGAAACTTGGGATGAAGTTATACCAGATGTTCAATGTGCCATAAATTCTGCTTACAATGCTTCCATAGGTGATACTCCACATTATGCATTGTATGGTGTAGACAAGCGCTTACCCTATGAGTTGTTATATTCCACTCCGTAACCTAATTACAACCCTGATGATTTCGTAGCAACTCGTACAAGCATAGCTCAGAGTGTTTTTAGAAGAATCCGTGAAACACTTCACAAATCAACAGCAGAATTTACTAGAGTAACTAATAGCCGTGCTAAGCCGTCAAAAGTCAAAGTAGGTTCAAGAGTAATGCTGACAAATTTCAACAAAACATCCGAAATGCCTAAGCTCGATCAAAAGTTTGTCGGACCTTATCTGGTAATAAGCATAAGGTTAGAGAAATTAGTACTGGCAAATACAAAGAATCGCATTTAGATCATATGAAACTAGTATGCGATGTTGATGATATTGCTACCCAGACTAATATGACAGATGCTGAAAATCCTCTTGACTCTGTACCCTCTACCTCAGATACTCAGATAACCAACCTGAATGTCGTTAGTCCTTGCGTACTCGACAAGTAATGAGAAACCCACAAGTATCTTTTGTAGATACTTGTTCAGATCTCTCTCAGTCAAGGCATGTGTTAGCCATTGCAGAGGAATTCGATCCTCCCAGAGATGATAACCATTCTGCATATGTAAACCTCACCCTCGCAGAATTGGGTTTAAATGCACATAGTCTGTATAATTAGATGACCGAGATGAAGTAAATTGTCAACTATTTGTTATTAACTGATCAGTTTTTCAGAAAATTTTTTTTTATTTTCGTGTTCACGTTCCCTCCGTATTCTGAGAATTTGAGAGTAATAGTCTGAGTGCGCACCAGATGCCTTTGCTGTTAATTTCACCTTGTATATATATATATTTATTCTTCCTCAGAATCCGTAGAGTGCATGAATACAGATCGATCGATCAATTCCATCCATATTGTATAATGATTTGTTCTTATAGTTTGTAATGATTACGTTAACACCCATTACGTAAAATCCATTATTATACCATCCATTAGTTCTAAGTTATATATGAATTTGTTATTGTATAGAATCAGCCCAGATCCGCCTGCCTGTTCAGCCTGTAGATAGTAGTGTATGTCGAGACGACATACATAACATGACCGAGCTGTCAGCATAGTTGCTGATCCCTGAGTTATATAGCATAGCATATTAGTATCATCCATGTGCTTTAGATAGGAGATCCCTTGTAGGCCTGTGACTTTGTGTGACGTCACGGGATGCACATGTGTACGCTCGTACCTCTGCCCCGGTCTCACTCGGCGGTAGACCATCCAGGCTAGTACACGGCAAGACTGGGCTCCATCTCCCATCATCTCAGTCTGACAATATATCGTAACCATCCAACAAGTGTGTCTACCTTCAACCCTCGATATCTCCATTTAAGAACCCCTACGATAAACAGACAGCGTGGAAGGTGTGTTCAACAACAGACAGCGTTGAGCGTGTGTTCAACAACAGACAGCGTGGAAGGTGTGTTCAACAACAGACAGCGTTGAGCGTGTGTTCAACAACAGACAGCGTGGAAGGTGTGTTCAACAACAGACAGCGTGGAAGGTGTGTTCAACAACAGACAGCATGGAGGGTGTGTTCAACAACAGACAGCGTGGAAGGAGTGTTCAAGAGACAGCGTGGAAGGAGTGTTCAAGAGACAGCGTGGAAGGAGTGTTCAACAGACAACGTGGAAGGAGTATTCAACAACAGACAGCGTGGAAGGAGTGTTCAACAGACAGCGTGGAGGGTGTGTTCAACAACAGACAGCGTGGAAGGTGTGTTCAACAACAGACAGCGTTGAGCGTGCGTTCAACAACAGACAGCGTGGAAGGTGTGTTCAACAACAGACAGCATGGAGGGTGTGTTCAACAACAGACAGCGTGGAAGGTGTGTTCAACAACAGACAGCGTGGAAGGTGTGTTCAACAACAGACAGCGTGGAAGGTGTGTTCAACAACAGACAGCGTGGAGGGTGTGCTCAACAACAGACAGCGTTGAGGGTGTGTTCAACAACAGACAGCGTGGAAGGTGTGTTCAACAGACAGCGTGGAAGGTGTGTTCAACAACAGACAGCGTGGAGGGTGTGTTCAACAACAGACAGCGTGGAATGTGTGTTCAGCAACAGACAGCCTGGAAGGTGTGTTCAACAACTGACAGCATGGAGGGTGTGTTCAACAACAGACAGCGTGGAAGGTGTGTTAAACAACAGACAGCGTGGAAGGTGTGTTCAACAACAGACAGCGTGGAAGGTGTGTTAAACAACAGACAGCGTTGAGGGTGTGTTCAACAACAGACAGCGTGGAAGGTGTGTTCAACAACAGACGGCGTGGAAGGTGTGTTCAACAACAGACAGCGTGGAGGGTGTGTTCAACAACAGACAGCGTGGAAGGTGTGTTTCAACAACAGACAGCGTGGAGGGTGTGTTCAACAACAGACAGCGTGGAAGGTGTGTGTTCAACAACAGACAGCGTGGAAGGTGTTTGTTCAACAACAGACAGCGTGGAAGGTGTGTTCAACAACAGACAGCGTGGAAGGTGTGTTCAACAATAGACAGCGTGGAAGGTGTGTTCAACAACAGACAGCGTGGAAGGTGTGTTCAACAACAGACAGCGTGGAAGGATTGCTCAACAACAGATAGCGTGGAAGGAGTGTTCAACAACAGACAGCGTGGAAGGAGTGATCAACAGACAGCGTGGAAGGAGTGTTCAACAGACAGCGTGGAAGGAGTGTTCAACAGGCAGCGTGGAAGGAGTGTTCAACAGACAGCGTGGAAGGAGTGTTCAACAGACAGCGTGGAAGGAGTGTTCAACAGACAGCGTGGAAGGAGTGTTCAACAGACAGCGTGGAAGGAGTGTTCAACAGACAGCGTGGAAGGAGTGTTCAACAGGCAGCGTGGAAGGACTGTTCAACAACAGACAGCGTGGAAGGAGTGTTCAACAATAGACAGCGTGGAAGGAGTGTTCAACAGACAGCTCTAAATGTGCGTCAGTTGTATTTGCTGGGATGTGCAGTGTTGAACAGCAAAATACATATTACATTTCCCCAAGCATGAACGATGACATCTGCTACCGCGTGAAAGATTACATTTGGTCTCATGTGTATGATTACATTTGCTCTCGTCCATCCGATTATATTTGCTATCTCGTGAAAGATTACATTTATTCTCGTACGTAAGATCATTTTTGATAAAACCTTCAAGATTACATTGATACTTTTTTGTCAGATTACATTTGCTAAGAGGTTTAGGATTACATTTGCCAGGTCTATCAACAAGATAAGTATTCAAAATAACTGGAAGATGGAACTACACCTGTCAGGAACTGACACAGGTGTGTGAGGTTCTGGCATGCAAAGAGTACGTAACCTTTATTCTGCGCATGTACACACCCTCAATGAAAGGCTGTCTCCCCAACCAGCGAACCAGTACTAAGGGTCGAATGATGGGGCCCCATCATTCGATCAGTACCAAGGTTCAGCCAATGAGAAGGTGGGTCTGACAATCGTGGAGATGTTGTGATCACCACCCATCTGTCTACCCTTGTCATTTCCATTCTAGAGCTGGTTGAGCACGGTTGTCCATTCTGTCTCCAGGCTGTGTCTTGGCCTTGCCTAAACCGTGTTGTACACATACATTTCCAACTGTAAATAGTGTACATAAGTGTAAATACTTGCTATCGCTCTTGGTGAAGAAAAATATATTTCAAATTCATTCATTTGTGTTTGTTCTGCTCCTTGTTCCCCTCTACACCCAGGATAACAGGCCGTATTGTGCCTGGGTTGTAATAGAGGCACACGTGTGCCGGGAGTGGTGTCATGCCTAGGTGACCATGGCAACCGCAGCTAAGATAAGAATACCTTCAACTTCATGGTAATATGATTGTCCTACGCTTCCCAGTCTTTATGTACGTGGAAGCATGTCCTTCATCTGTGTGTGTGTGTGTGTGTGTGTGTGTGTGTGTGTGTGTGTGTGTGTGTGTGTGTGTGTGTGTGTGTGTATGTGTGTGTGTGTCCGTGTCCGTGTGCGAGTATTACAATATCATATTTACCTGTTTGTTTCTCAAATTTCACTTGCTGGCAAAATTAATCAGATCCCAAAACTGTAATCTTAGCTCCCTCCAGAAGGTTGAGTATGCACAGGTAAATATAATCGAACGTGTACCAAATGTAATAGAACAAGTCCAAGAAAAACTTAATCGACCACGTAATCAAACACAGTAGAATATGTAATCAAACACCTACTACCAAATGCATTCGAGCACGTAATAGCAAATGTGATCGAACACACATCAACACAACTAATCTTGCAGATATTTGCCGTATAGGACACATGTTCACTCACCATGAGCTAATTTCGTCTGTGTGGAGAATAGTCATTTAAAACGTGGTTACCAAACTCTCCTTAGAGATCGATATCTAAACATGGATGCTATCTAGGAGCTTTCACACCCTTCCTTAAATCACTACACATCAGTAATGCCTTTACAGCATTACCGAGGGTTTTATGCGACCTCTGTAACCTGTAGACTAAACTCTGATCTCTCCCACCTAGCTTTGATCACACCAGAGCCACCATGACCCAAATTTAACACACCAGAGCGACTACGACCCAAATTTTAGCACACCAGAGCCACCACGACCCACATTTTAGTACACCAGAACCACACGACCCAAATTTTAGTGCACTAGAGCCACCACGACCCAAATTTTAGCACACCAGAGCCACCACGACCTAAATTTTAGCACACCAGAGACCATACCATAACCCGACATAATCTGCCTCAATATTTATTTATTTATTTATTTATTTATTTATTTGAACATGATACAGTGAAGTACAAAAGAATACAGTTATTACAGTGCAGCATGCCAAAGCCCCTTGTATGCAGAGCATTACGGACAGGCTTAAAATTAACTTAAGATTAACTAAGCAATGATATATTCAGTGGTAAAAACATTTTTGTAAACAGATAACAATTTAGCACAAATGAGTATTACAAAGACAGGTCATATGGTCATTTACTGTGTTGCTGAGCATTCAGTAGAATGGAGTATTCTGTTAGGTAATGTAATTAAAAAATAAAGTTTGATTGGGTCACAGGTTAGACATTCATGAGATACAACAATGAGAAACATTTACGAGATACAATTTATGAGATACAATTATTCAGTATTTATTTGGTTGTGGGTGAGTAAGTGATTTTTGAGAAGAGACTTGAATTTATAAACAGACAGTGTTTCTTTTATATTCTCAGGCAATGAATTCCAGATTTTAGGGCCTTTTATGTGCATTGAGTTTTTGCATAGCATGCGATGGACTCGAGGAACATCAAAGAGTGATCTGTGCCTTGTGTTATGGTCATGTGTTCTGTTGAGGTTGGTAAGGAGACATTTGAGGGGAGGGTTTATGTCAGAGTTAAGTGTTCTATGAATGTAGTAAGTGCAGTAATAAGTATGGATGTTTTGTATGGTGAGTAGGTTTAGAGTTTTGAATATTGGTGGAGTGTGTTGCCTGGAGTGGGAATTTGTTATTCTGACTGCAGCCTTTTGTTGGGTAATTAATGGTCTGAGATGGTTTATTGTTGTTGAGCACCCATGCACAAATTCCATAGGTGAGATAGGGTAAATAAGTGAGTGATATAGGGCCAGGAGGGCTGACTGTGGAACATAGTACCGTATCTTTGATAGTACGCCTACTGTCTTGGAATTTTTTTTGGAAATTTGTTGTACATGTGTTTGAAATTTGAGTCTATTATCAAGGTGGATTCCTAAGAATTTTCCCTCTGTGAGTTTTGTGATAGGTGATCCGTTTATCATCATGTTAAGAGGGACGTCTGTAGCTCTGTTACCAAACTGAATGAAGTAGGTTTTGTCAATGTTTATAGTAAGTTTGTTAGTACTCATCCAGGTAGATATTTTCTGTAATTCGGTATTTACAGTATTGGCTAGCGTGACTGGGCTCGGGTGAGAGAAGACGTATGTAGTGTCATCTGCAAATAGTGTGGGTTTGAGTAGTTGCGATGCATTTGGTAGGTCATTTATGTATATGAGAAAGAGAAGAGGGCCTAGGACACTTCCCTGTGGGACACCAACTGTGATTGGCTGTGCTGAAGAGTTTGCCCCGTTTGTGTACACATATTGGCTTCTGTTGCTGAGGTAGTTGAGGGAGTGCCCTCTTATACCATAGTGCGACAATTTTATATGGAGCAAGTCATGGTCAACTGTATCAAAAACTTAACGTAAGTCTATGAAGATCCCCAGTGGGACTTCTTTTTTCTCTATTGCAATGTATATGTGTTCTAGCATGTGTATAATAGCATTATTAGTATTTTTATTAGGCCTGAACCCAAACTGACAGGGGTTGAGTATGTTGTGGGAGATGAGGTAGGAATAGATTCGCTTATGAATTAATTTTTCGAAGATTTTATAGAGAGGGTGTAAGTTGGATATTGGCCTATAGTTATTTAAGTCTGTTTGGTCTCCTCCTTTATGGATCGGGGTGACCCTTGCTGTTTTGAGAACTGTAGGGAAGGTAGAGGGTTCTATGGATTTTTTAAAGAGCGTTGCAATGATTGATGATAGTACTTGTGACGCTTTTTTAAATCTCCTGTCTTGTTTTTTAGTGTGTTGATAATAAGGGAGACTTCAGTAGGGTTAGTCGGAGCTAGGAACAGTGTGTTCGGGTAGTTGCCAGTGAGGTAGTCATTGGGTGGGGTATCTGAGCTTGGGATTTTATTGGCAAGGTTTTTTCCTATAGTGGAGAAGAAATTATTGAGTCTACTTGCTGTTTCAGTTGGTGGGAGTTGGGGTTCAACTGGTTTTGTTAATTCAATTTCGCTATTTCGTAATATCTTTTTTGTTCCTAGAATTTCTGATAGGGTTTTCCAAGTCTTTTTTATATCACCTCGTAAGTTGGATAATCTTTTCTCATAATACAGTTTTTTTAGCCCATCTTATCAGGCTGGTTAGGATTGATGAGTAAAGTTTTGTTTAGTCTCTGGTTATGTGACCCATTCTGTGCTGTTTTTCGTATAGGTGCTTTGTATTTATGGATTTGAGGATGCTGGGTGTTAGCCAGGGACTGTTCAGTCTCTTAGCTGTCATCTGTTTAGTTTTTTGGGGGCAGTGCTTGTTATAAAAGTATTTGGTCTTTTTTAGAAAATT
>NC_069402.1:16918934-16948934 GCF_026875155.1 Cherax quadricarinatus
GTTCTAACCCCACCCGTGGTATGGTTTGTAGCGAACACTTATTTAAAATTCCAGTTTCGTAAGCTGTCCAATTTATTTCTTAACAACAATAATTATCAAAGTAACTCCTCCATCATTAGATCCCTGAGGGTAAGACTTTGATAGGATTTTTTTAGCTCTGGAGGGCTAGCCACCCAGGATAACCCATGATAGTCAGTACGTTATCAATGACTGTCTGTCTTATTTCCATTGTGGTCCTTCAATCTTGTCCCCCAGGATGCGACCCACATCAGTCAACTAACACCCAGGTACCTACTTGCTAGGTGAACAGGGACAGCGGGTGTAAGGAAACACGATCAATGTTCCACCCCTACCTGGGATCGAACCAAGAACACTCAGTGTGTGAGGCGAGAGGGTTGCCTACCAGGCCACAGGTACTATTATTTAAACCATCATTTATCCTATCGCGCTCTTCTCTTCACCAAGTATTATTAAACTGTATCTTATATTCATTTATTACTAAGAATTTCTCGTCTCCATTCTGTCCTATTATTAACCATACCACGGGCGGGGATTGAACCCGCGATCAGAGAGTCATAAAACACCAGACCGACTCTCTAGCCGTGAATCATGTCCTCTTAGTGTTAAAATTTTCAATATATTTTAGTATTTTGGATTTCAATCTCTGTAATTTGTAGAGATTTTTTTACCAACTTTTCTGTGTCCCAAGTTGCTGTATCGTCGTCTCTGTCGTTCACACAACTTGTAATGAACGTACTTGTAAATGAAGTAAAGTATCTGTAAAAGAATTTTCGCAATTATTAAGACACTTCTTGTAAATAAATCAATACCTTAATTTATGAACTGAAACACTGTAAATCAGCTCACTTGTAAAAGAACTTAAACATATGTCAATGAATTTACACACATTACACTTAGCTTGCACACTTGTAAATGAGTTTTAATTGCAAGTAACCATACATTTTTGTAAATAAGTTTACACAAATGCAAATGAATATCAACACGTAAACTAAGCTTACACACGTAAATAAACTCAAAAAACTTGTAAATGATCTTATTTTCATAAACATTCTTTTAAATGATTCAAAAACGAGTTTACAAATCTAAAAATTGCCTTACACATTTGTAAATGAATTTAAACACCTGTAAATGAAGCAGGCAATTTTACACTGAGAATTCTTACAGACTTTAAAATTATATCATTGTTATATTTGTAGTAATAGGTTATTCATAGGGCATATTTTCTGCTGTTTCAATATATGCCAGCCATGCCCGAGGCCCATGATGCCCCTGGGTCAGGATGCCCATGAAACGTGAAGTTCATGGGAAGCGAGTTCCACAGTAGTGAGACTCCTGACCAATATAAATGCTAGAACTTTGCCAATGTTTGTGAGTGAATACGGAGAGACATTGGTGAAGAGGCAACATTCACCCATGAGGTGAATGTTAAGTTGCTCGCTCTCTGTGAGAGTTAACATTCACCCATGAGGTGAATGTTAAGTTGCTCGCTCTCTGTGAGAGTTAACATTCACCCATGAGGTGAATGTTAAGTTGCTCGCTCTCTGTGAGAGTTAACATTCACTCATGAGGTGAATGTTAAGTTGCTCGCTCTCTGTGAGAGTTAACATTCACCCATGAGGTGAATGTTAAGTTGCTCGCTCTCTGTGAGTTAACATTCACTCATGAGGTGAATGTTGAGTTGCTTGCTTATGCGAGAGATGAATGTTAAGTTGCTTTCTCACTACTCACTACCAGAGGTAACATTCACTACCAGAGGTAACATTCACTGCCAGTGGTAACATTCACTGCCAGAGGTAACATTCACTGCCAGAGGTAACATTCACAGTCAGAAGTAACATTTAATGCGGAATGTAACATTCACTGCCAGTGATAACATTCACTGTCAGAAGTAACATTTAATGCGGGATGTAACATTCACTGCCAGAAGTAAAATTCACTGCCAGTGATAACATTCACTGCAAGTGGTAACATTCACTGCCTGAGGTAACATTCACTGCCTGAGGTGGCTGGTGGGGCTGAGGTGAATATTAATCAAAAAGTTGGACACAGTTCCTGGACTCTTGGAATAGTTTCTCGATAATTTTTATATGCTGCGTTAGAGAGGAAGATTGTCTCCCAACACCTCGAGACTTTCTCCCAGCACCGCGAGACTTTCTCCCAGCACCGCGAGACTTTCTCCCAGCACCGCGAGACTTTCTCCCAGCACCGCGAGACTTTCTCCCAGCACCGCGAGACTTTCTCCCAGCACCGCGAGACTTTCTCCCAGCACCGCAAGACTTTCTCCCAGCACCGCGAGACTTTCTCCCAGCACCGCGAGACTTTCTCCCAGCACCGCAAGACTTTCTCCCAGCACCGCGAGACTTTCTCCCAGCACCGCGAGACTTTCTCCCAGCACCGCGAGACTTTCTCCCAGCACCGCGAGACTTTCTCCCAGCACCGCAAGACTTTCTCCCAGCACCGCAAGACTTTCTCCCAGCACCGCGAGACTTTCTCCCAGCACCGCGAGACTTTCTCCCAGCACCGCGAGACTTTCTCCCAACACTTCGAGACTGTCTCCCAGCACCGCGATACTGTCTCCCAGCACCGCGAGACTGTCTCCCAACACCGCGAGACTTTCTCCCAGCACCGCGAGATCAGCAACCCCTACAAGCAGGTTCCACCAGCAGGTTCCACCAGCAGGTTCCACCAGTAGGTTCCACCAGCAGGCTCCACCACCAGGTTCCACCAGCAGGTTCCACCAGCAGGCTCCACCAGCAGGCTCCACCAGCAGGCTCCACCACCAGGCTCCACCAGCAGTCTCCACCAGCAGGTTCCACCAGCAGGTTCCACCAGCAAGCTCCACCAGCAGTCTCCACCAACAGGCTCCACCACCAGGCTCCACCAGCAGGCTCCATCAGCAGGCTCCACCAGCAGGTTCCAACAGCAGGCTCCACCAGCAGGCTCCACCAGCAGGCTCCACCAGCAGTCTCCATCAGCAGTCTCCACCAACAGGCTCCACCACCAGGCTTCACTACCAGGCTCCATCAGCAGGCTCCACCAGCAGGTTACATCAGCAGGCTCCACCAGCAGGCTCCACCAGCAGGCTCCACCAGCAGGCTCCACCAGCAGACACTTGATTCAGAACACAGCCAATGGACGACAGTCCAGCAATAGTTATATAGTTCTGAACCCCCATTCACCACCCATACTCCTTTCAGTCACACCCCATGTACGACCCATACTTCCTTCAGTCACACCCCATGCACGACCCATACTTCCTTCAGTCACACCCCATGCACGACCCATACTTCCTTCAGTCACACCCCATGCACGACCCATACTTCCTTCAGTCACACCCCATGCACGACCCATACTTCCTTCAGTCACACCCCATGCACGGACCCATACTCCATTCATTCATACCCCATGCACGGACCCTTAATCAGTCACACCCCATGCATGGACGCAGTCTCTGTTACACCCCATGCAAGGAGCCATCCCTAGTCATGCACTATGCACGGACCTACAATCTCCACACCCACACCCCATGCAAAGACCCATTCTCAGTCACCTCCCATGCAAGGACCCCTACTCTCCTCAGTGACTCACCATTCACGAGCTCATATTAACCTGACTCATTCATCAGCAGAGGTGACACTGAAGAGTCCCTGTCCTGTCTTCCCTTCACCTCGACATACAAGTGAGTGTGTCGACGCAAGGGCCTGTCTATCCCGTTCCCTGTCTTTCCTACACTTGCCCAATCCACTGCAGTGTCCCTCTTATCAACACAGGAGGGGGTACTGAGGTGTCCACGCTTCCCTTTCACGCCCCTCACGTCAGCCTAGGAGGACGGGGGCCCACGCCCCCTTTACGACCCTCACGGCAACCCAGGAGGGAGGAAAAGAGCCCCCCCCCATCATGACCATCATGTAAATAGCCACAACACGTGTCCAGACTTCAACACTAATTCGAACTCCTCAATGCTAGAACAAGCACAGCCTCACACACACAACAAGCACAGCCTCACACACAACAAGCACAGCCTCACACACACAAGCACAGACTCACACACACACAACAAGCACAGCCTCACACACACAATAAGCACAGTCCCACAAACACAACAAGCACAGCCTCACACACACAACAAGCACAGCCTCACCCACACAACAAGCAAAGCCTCACACACACAACAAGCACAGACTCACACACACAACAAGCACAGCCTCACACACACAACAAGCACAGACTCACACACACAACAAGCACAGCCTCACACACACAATAAGCACAGCCTCACACACACAAGCGCAACCTCGTCCTCACACAAGCATAGCCCCACCTTCACAAGCAAAGCCTCGCCCATAAATGCATAACCCCACCTACACAAGCATACCCTCACCTTCACAAGCGCAACCTCACACAGCCAATCCTCGTCCTCACAAGCACAGCTTCACCCACACTAGCACAACCTCACCCACACAAGCACAACCTCACACACAGAAGCACAACCTCGCCCACACAAGTACAGCCTCACCCACTCAAGCACAACCTCGCCCTCAAAACAAGCACAGCCTCATCCAAACAAGCCCAGCTTGGCCCACACAAGCACAACCACACTCACACAACAAGCAGAGCGTCGTCCCCAGAACTCCGTCGGCAATTTACATTCCGGATCAATTCTTGGAAGAAAAAGTGAAGATTATGCGATGGAGCGTAAGTTTTGTGTCTTTGCTGGGAGAAATGGCAGCCCTGAGACGTGGGAGAGAGAGAGAGAGAGAGAGAGAGAGAGAGAGAGAGGGAGAGGGAGAGGGAGAGGGAGAGAGAGGGAGAGAGAGAGAGAGAGAGAGAGAAAACAGTGTACACAGTGTATTATTTAGATGTTGAGGCAAACATCCCAGCCTCGGTTCCTTCATGTCACTGTTGCGTTCTCACGAGCGAAGAAAAAAATACTTCCGACCAGAGTGAAGAAATTGGGTGGAGTTTACATGGGAGATAAATGTGGATGGGTGGTATGGGATGCTGTTACTGCCAGGGCTGTAACTACGAGGGGTTACTGCCAGGGCTGTAACTACGAGGGGTTACTGCCAGGGCTGTAACTACGAGGGGTTACTGCCAGGGCTGTAACTACGAGGGGTTACTGCCAGGGCTGTAACTACGAGGGGTTACTGCCAGGGCTGTAACTACGAGGGGTTACTGCCCAGCTACTTGTGGTTACCGCTAGTTCCATTTGTGTGATGCCAGTAGACGAACACCACTGTTGGGACTACCATACACTCATCACTGCTGTGACTATACCACACTCACCACTGCTGTGACTACCACACACTCATCACTGCTGTGACTACCACACACTCATCACTGCTGTGACTACCACAAAAACTCATCACTGCTGTGACTATCACACACTCATCACTGCAGTGACTATCACACGCTCATCACTGCTGTGACTACCACACACTCATCACTGATGTGACTACCACACACTCATCACTGATGTGACTACCACACACTCATCACTGTTGTAACTGCCACACACTCATCACTGCTGTGACTGCCACACACTCATCACCGCTGTGACTACCACACACTCACCACCGCTGTGACTACCACACACTCATCACTGCTGTGACTACCCCACACTCACCACTGCTGTGGCTACCACACACATACACACCCTGCTGTGACTACCACACACAAGCCATTGCTGTGACCACCACACTCACCACTGCTGTGAGTGCCACACTCACCACTGCTGTGACTACCACACACTCACCACTGCTGTGACTACGTGACTACTACACAGTCACCACTGCTGTGACTACGTGACTACTACACAGTCACCACTGCTGTGACTACCACACATTCAACCTGCTGTGACTACCTCACACACACACATACTCACCACCACTGTGACTACCCCACACTCATCACTGCTGTGACTTTCCCACACTCACCACTGGTGTGACTACCACACCCAACACTGCTGTGACTACCACACTCACCACTGCTGTGACTACCACACACCACTGCTGTGACTACCACACTCATCATAGCTGTGACTACCTCACACACACACACACACACCACCGCTGTGCCTACCCCACACTCACCACTGCTGTGACTACCACACACACACCACTGCTGTGATCACCACTCTCACCATTGCTGTGACTACCACACCCGTCATTGATGTGACTACCACACTCACCACTGCTGTGACTACCACACACTCACCACTGCTGTGACTATCACACTCATCACTGCTGTGACTACGCCACCCACTAATGCTGTAACTACCACACCCACCACTGCTGTAACTACCACACCCACCACTGCTGTAACTACCACACCCACCACTGCTGTAACTACCACACCCACCACTGCTGTAACTACCACACCCACCACTGCGGTAACAAACCACACCCACCACTGCTGTAACTACCACACCCACCACTGCTGTAACTACCACACCCATCACTGCTGTAACTAACACACCCACCACTACTGTAACTCCCACACCCACCACTGCTGTAACTACCACACACACCAATGCTGTGACTACCACACCCACAACTGCTGTGACTACCACACATACTCACCACTGCTGTGAATACCACACATACTCACCACTGCTGTGACTACCACACACTCACCACAGCTGTGACTATCACACTCATCACTGTTGTGACTACGCCACCCACTAATGCTGTAACTACCACACCCACCACTGCTGTAACTACCACACCCATCACTGCTGTAACTAACACACCCACCACTGCTGTAACTCCCACACCCACCACTGCTGTAACTACCACACACACCAATGCTGTGACTACCACACACACCACTGCTGTGACTACCACACACACTCACCACTGCTGTGACTACCACACACACTCACCACTGCTGTAACTACCACACACACCACTGCTGTGACTACCACACACACCACTGTTGTGACTACCACACACACCACTGCTGTGACTACCACACACACCACTGCTGTGACTACCACACACACCACTGCTGTGACTACCACACACACTCACCACTGCTGTGACTACCACACACACCACTGTTGTGACTACCACACACACCACTGCTGTGACTACCACACACACTCACCACTGCTGTGACTACCACACATACCACTGTTGTGACTGCCACACACACCACCGCTGTGACTACCACACACACCACTGCTGTGACTACCACACACACCACTGCTGTGACTACCACACACACCACTGCTGTGACTACCACACACACCACTGCCGTGACTACCACACACACTCACCACTGCTGTGACTACCACACACACCACTGCTGTGACTACCACACATACCACTGCTGTGACTACCACACATACCACTGCTGTGACTGCCACACATACTCACCACTGCTGTGACTACCACACATACCACTGCTGTGACTGCCACACATACCACTGCTGTGACTACCACACACACCACTGCTGTGACTACCACACACACCACTGCTGTGACTACCACACACACCACTGCTGTGACTACCACACATACCACTGCTGTGACTACCACACATACCACTGTTGTGACTACCACACACACCACTGCTGTGACTACCACACATACCACTGCTGTGACTGCCACACATACCACTGTTGTGACTACCACACACACCACTGCTGTGACTACCACACATACCACTGTTGTGACTACCACACATACCACTGCTGTGACTACCACACATGCCACTGTTGTGACTACCACACACACCACTGCTGTGACTACCACACATACCACTGCTGTGACTACCACACATACCACTGTTGTGACTACCAGACACACCACTGCTGTGACTGCCACACACACTCACCACTGCTGTGACTACCACACATACCACTGCTGTGACTACCACACATACCACTGTTGTGACTACCACACACACCACTGCTGTGACTGCCACACACACTCACCACTGCTCTGACTACCACACATACCACTGCTGTGACTACCACACATACCACTGTTGTGACTACCACACACACCACTGCTGTGACTACCACACATACCACTGCTGTGACTACCACACATACCACTGTTGTGACTACCACACATACCAAACTTGCTGTGACTACCACACAAAACCAAACTGTTGTGACTACCACACACACCACTGCTGTGACTACCACACATACCACTGTTGTGACTACCATACACACCACTGCTGTGACTACCACACATACCACTGCTGTGACTACCACACTCACCACTGCTGTGACTACCACACACACCACTGTTGTGACTGCCACACACACTCACCACTGCTGTGACTACCACACATACCACTGCTGTGACTACCACACTCACCACTGCTGTGACTACCACACACACCACTGCTGTGACTGCCACACACACTCACCACTGCTGTGACTACCACACACACTCACCACTGTTGTGACTGCCACACACACCACTGCTGTGACTACCACACTCACCACTGCTGTGACTACCACACACACTCACCACTGCTGTGACTACCACACTCACCACTGCTGTGACTACCACACACACTCACCACTGCTGTGACTACCACACACACTCACCACTGCTGTGACTACCACACACACCACTGCTGTGACTACCACACACACTCACCACTGCTGTGACTACCACACTCACCACTGCTGTGACTACCACACTCACCACTGCTGTGACTACCACACACACTCACCACTGCTGTGACTACCACACACACTCACCACTGCTGTGACTACCACACACACTCACCACTGCTGTGACTACCACACACACTCACCACTGCTGTGACTACCACACACACCACCTGCTGTGACTACCACACACACCACTGCTGTGACTACCACACACACTCACCACTGCTGTGACTACCACACTCACCACTGCTGTGACTACCACACTCACCACTGCTGTGACTACCACACACACTCACCACTGCTGTGACTACCACACACACTCACCACTGCTGTGACTACCACACTCACCACTGCTGTGACTACCACACACACTCACCACTGCTGTGACTACCACACACACTCACCACTGCTGTGACTACCACACTCACCACTGCTGTGACTACCACACACACTCACCACTGTTGTCTCTACTTCTACCACAGCTGTTATTATTAACTTAATTTGCTCAGTGTTAAAGTTCGTCCTGGTGATGCTGAACTATCATCTGGGTTCCATTCATTACTATAGGTTACCTCAGCATAGTTTCTAACTACCGCTACGTTAATATAGTGCTTGTCAATGTAGTTTTAAATGCATCTGCATTTTATTCATGCTAAGTTCTTTAGCTGGTAGTTTCCTCCATTCTGCTGTAACTTTTGTTGTAAAGAAATTTTTATATACGTTTGTTTTGCTTCTCTTGCCTGGAGGTTTCATTCGGTAGTTTGGAGTCACTAATTCCTTTTGCTTTTCAATAGTTCTTCGTGTATGTATTAAAATCGGGTACTGGTAGGCAAAGCTCTTGCTTCACGCGCTGAGGGTCCATGGTTCGATTCCCGACAAAATTCCTGGAGAGCGAAACGTTGCCACAATAAAATGTCACATTAGTTGTTTCTGTCGTTTTACCTAACATGCTAAGCCCATGGTTACCCAGCTAAAAATCTACACCATTGTCTAGCATAAAAAATTATATTATTTTACTTAATACTAACTACTATGTTAGGTAAGACACATATGCAACAGTTAGGTATCTTTATTATGAAACGTTTCGCCTACACAGTAGGCTTCTTCAGTCGAGTACAGAAAAGTTGATAGAAGCAGAAGATACTTGAAGACGATGTAATCAGTCCATCACCCTTAAAGTTTTGAGGTGGTCAGTCCCTCAGTCTGGAGAAGAGCATTGTTCCATAGTATGAAACTCAAAACTTTAAGGGTGATGGACTGATTACATCGTCTTCAAGTATCTTCTGCTTCTATCAACTTTTCTGTACTCGACTGAAGAAGCCTACTGTGTAGGCGAAACGTTTCATAATAAAGATACCTAACTGTTGCATATGTGTCTTACCTAACAACCTGTCGGTATTTTATACCATTTTAATGTTCACTAACTACTATACCCAGGTTGGATGGCTATGGTTATATAGTTTAACATGTATAGTTTTAGTTAGTTATGTAGAGAGAGGGAGTGTGTTTATTTAGCTCTGCAAAGCCAATCATTTTGCTCCCTTCTCACAGAGAAAAAATCTCCCCTCCTGTATTAAGCCAGCACATTGGTTATTTATACTTTTATATAAAGAACAAAGAGGATGAATTCGAGTCACATACTGTCCTTTTTCGAATAGTTAAACAGTATGATGGTAGGTACGATAACTATCAAAACTACCAACCACTGTCCTCTCAAGATCACTACCTGCTACCATTGTTACTTCTCATTAGTACTTTTAAAACGCCACAAACAATATTGCTGGTAACCACTACAACCATCATTACTGCTAACCATTACCACTACTACTAACGTCTACCACCCTCACCTTCGTCACTAGTATTCACTAATTTTGCGGAATGGTGACGTACATTCTTACGTCACGTCTCTCGTAATTCACCAGAAATGTCATCAATAACCTTGCCAGCCTGGAGAAATTGTCTTGATAAAAGTGCTCTGAGTTTTCTTCATGGCAGTGACAGTACTATCCCAACCACCATTATTACTACTACTTCCACCACTAGTCACTACCATCACTACTAAGCTCTTCAGTCATCACCATTACTGACCACCACCACTATCACCACTACTAATCAATACGCTCCACCACCATCACTTCACTTAGGAGATTTCAAAGCGTCAGCAAGCCACAGGTTTTTTTTTTATCGTATTTCCCACTTTTTTTTGTGCAAAATCGGCTGACACACTGTGCCTTTCACTCGCCTGCAATGGCGAGTGAAAGACAAGCGTCGTACAGGAAATTGTTATTGGAACAGCGGCGTTTAGTCCTGCGTAGAGCTTCAAGTCACTGACGTGATTAAATAAAGCTCTGCACACAACAGGATGTTGTGTTTTCGTACCCACTGTATACATGACGGTATTGCGCCAATCCATCCAATCACGTTACTCCCCGAGGGTCGCTAACGAACTGTGGATGCGTGATTTTATATACAGAAAACTTCATATAAATCGATCCGGATTCACTACCCGTAAACAGGGATAAACTATAAATTTCGCGAAGAATTATTGAAAAAGCACAAATATGTGTACAATTAAGACATGTTCCACTGTCTTCAATAACAGTTCTATAATAATTCCGATATCTTTATAAAAATGCTCAGAGATATTTGACACAGTTCCTCAGAAACACTCGCTATAGACGTCTGTGTCTCAGTAAACACAAGCGAGTTTATTTAGGCACAGAGACACTTGTGATATATAGTGTAAATTACCTATTATAACCCAAAAAAGTCAGATAGAGAGACTTATTTCCACTGGGATCCTAAAGCCACTATTGCGGTTACACTCGAACCCATACGATGTGAAATAATTTTAACAGCCGCACGAGTCAGTGAGAAACAAACAAAATATTTGAAGAGTGTATAGAAGAGCAGGAATGAAGGTGGAGGAGTGCGAACTAAGACCCGATGTTATCACGGTCGCTTACCTGCCCCGCGGCCACATTCCCAGTCTGCCCCCGTGTTTACCTCCACACTTGGTATTCAAGAACGAACAAACTGATTTCGAGAACGAAATTGTATTTTCTTGGGGCTTTTTTTTGAGTTGGTTTTAGTGTTCTTAAGAATGTTTGAGTTTTCCTTCAGAAAATGGATGTTCAATATGACTAAGTTAAGTGTTAGAATTTTACGTAACTTTTTTTTTATTTTCTTTCGTGTAAATTAAGTCAAATAGCTTTCCCTATGGTGCTTAAAAGTGTAGACTCACTTACGTTATCTAGCAAATACAAAAGTACAAATAAGTTTGGGGAAGACACGAGTCTCAACAGACACACAAATACAAGGCGGTGATCGTGTGCGGCTCTCGTCAGTAAGAAACAGTTGCTACAAATGGTTTGGACCACAGTAAGAGCACCCAGCACAAGACTTACAATGTGAAGCTTTTTCTGGGCAATTGCAAGCGAGGTTGCCAGCCCATCCCTTGCCATCCTCTTCTTATTTCTCTTGACAGTTTGTGGCCTCAAGGACGTAAGTAATTCCTGTACTCGTATGAAATGCTTTGTTCATACCGCATGTGTTGTACCCTCACTCTGTGACTGCTATTTTGAAGTTTGTGGGGAACTGCTGTGAAGAAGACCAGAGCCGCGATGCTCTTGCATGTTACCACTGTCCTTAGGGCACACTAAACTTGGTCTAATGTCCACCTCATTGTTCTGAAGGAGGGACCTCACCCTTCCTTTCCCTTCCCTTTCTCTTAATACACACACACACACACACACACACACACACACACACACATACACACAGGAAAGGAGAGACTCAGAAGTGTCCCTGTTTGCAGATGCTGTGAGGTTAATGAAGAGAATTGAATCGGATGAGGATCAGGCAGGACTACGAAGAGACCCGAACAGCTTGCAAGCCTGGTCCAGCAACTGGCTCTTTGAATTTAACCCTGCCAAATGCAAAGTCATGAAGATCGGGGAAGGGCAAAGAAGACCTCAGATAGAGTATAGTCTAGGTGGCCAAAGACTGCAAACCTCGCTCAAGGGGAAAGATCTTGGGGAGAGTATAACACCGAGCACATCTCCTGAGGCGCACATCAACCAGATAACTGCTGCAGCATATGGGAGCCTGGCAAACCTGAGCATAGCGTTCCGATACCTCAGTAAGAAATCGTTCAGAACTATGTACACCGTATACATCAGGCCCATACTGGAGTATGCAGCAACAATTTGCACGCCATATCTGGTCAAGCGCGTCAAGAAATTAGAGAAAGTGCAAAGGTTTGCAGTAATATTAGTTCCAGAACTATGGAAAATGCCCTACAAAGAAAGTTTAATGGAAATCGGCCTGACGACACTGGAGGACAGGAGGGTTAGAGGAGACATGATAACGACATACAAAATACTATGAGAAATTGACAAGGTGGATAAAGAAAGGTTGTTCCACAGATAGGACACAGAAGCAAGGGGTCACAATTGGAAATTGATGATTCAGATGAGTCAAAGAGATGTTAGGAAGTATTTGTTTAGTCACAGAGTTGTCAGGAAGTGGAATAGTCTGGCAAGTGACGTAGTGGAGGCAGGAACCATACATAGTTTTAAGACGAGGTTTGATAAAGCTCATAGAGCAGGGAGAGAGAGGACCTAGTAGTGACCAGTGAAGAGGCAGGGCCATGAGCTATGACTCGATTCCTCCAACCACAAATAGGTGAGTACAAGGCTCTTCAGCTGTCAGCAAGAATGGAAGGAAGCCTGTCATTCCATGACTGGCTTTTTCACACCTCTTGTAATGTAAACAAGAATAGATCTGCCACGTCGTTGCCAGACGTGTCAACAATACTTCATTTACGAAAGGAAAATAATGCCACAGGAAAATTAAGAAGCGTTCAGAAACTGACGTTGAGAACTACGTCATAAAACTGACTTAGGAAGATGAAAATGAAGTGAATACCAGGTGATCTGCACACCTTGTTCACCAGGTGATCTGCACACCTTGTTCACCAGGTGATCTGCACACCTTGTTCACCAGGTGATCTGCACACCTTGTTCACCAGGTGACCTGCACACCTTGTTCACCAGGTGATCTGCACACCTTGTTCACCAGGTGACCTGCACACCTTGTTCACCAGGTGACCTGCACACCTTGTTCACCAGGTGACCTGCACACCTTGTTCACCAGGTGACCTGCACACCTTGTTCACCAGGTGACCTGCACACCTTGTTCACCAGGTGACCTGCACACCTTGTTCACCAGGTGACCTGCACATCTTGTTCACCAGGTGACCTGCACACCTTGTTCACCAGGTGACCTGCACATCTTGTTCACCAGGTGACCTGCACACCTTGTTCACCAGGTGACCTGCACACCTTGTTCACCAGGTGACCTGCACATCTTGTTCACCAGGTGACCTGCACACCTTGTTCACCAGGTGACCTGCACACCTTGTTCACCAGGTGACCTGCACATCTTGTTCTCCAGGTGACCTGCACACCTTGTTCACCAGGTGACCTGCACACCTTGTTCACCAGGTGACCTGCACATCTTGTTCACCAGGTGACCTGCACACCTTGTTCTCCAGGTGACCTGCACACCTTGCTCTCCAGGTGACCTGCACACCTTGTTCTCCAGGTGACCTGCACACCTTGTTCTCCAAGTGACCTGCACATCTTGTTCACCAGGTGACCTGCACATCTTGTTCACCAGGTGACCTGCACGCCTTGTTCTCCAGGTGACCTGCAAACCTTTTTCTCCAGGTGACCTGCACACCTTGTTCTCCAGGTGACCTGCACATCTTGTTCACCAGGTGACCTGCACATCTTGTTCACCAGGTGACCTGCACACCTTGTTCTCCAGGTGACCTGCACACCTTGTTCTCCAGGTGACCTGCACACCTTGTTCTCCAGGTGACCTCCGCACCTTGTACACCAGGTGACCTCCACACCTTGTTCACCAGGTGACCTCCACATCTTGTTCACCAGGTGACCTCCACACCTTGCTCACCAGGTGACCTCCACACCTTGCTACCAAGAGAGTTCCAAGATAGTGACATGAAAGTACCAAGAAAATGCCAATACAATGCCACGTCAGTACCAAGACAGTGCCACGACAGCACTATTAAAGTGTCACGTCAGTACCAAGACAGTGTGTAGAGATTGTCACGGCAGTGCCACGCAGTGCCAAGGCACATCACGAATGGGACCCCTGGTAGCCGTAACCAAATTCTGAAATTACATCGGCACACAAATTCTCCCATTAGTGGCTTGTGTTCCCACTACCTGTGCTGGGACTAGTGGTTTGTGTTCCCACAACCTGTGCTGGGATCAGTGTCTTGTGTTCCCACTACCTGTGCTGAGATTAGTGGCTTGTTTTCCCACTACCTGTGTTGGAATCAGTGGCTTGTGTTCCCACTGTCTGTGTGGGGTTCAGGGGTATCAACATATCCACTACCTGTACTGGACTCTGGGGCATCAATGTAGCTACTATCTGTGCTGGAATAAGTAGTTTGTGTTCCACTACCTGTGCTTGGATCAGTGGCTTGTGTTCCCAATACCTATGCTGGACTCAGGGGCATCAATACACCCCCTACCTGTGCTGGACTCTGGGGCATAAATGTACCCACTACCTGTGCTGGACTCATAGGCATCAATGCACTCACTACCTGTGCTGGATTAAGGGGCATCAATGCACCCACTACCTGTGTTGGACTCAGTGCCATCAATGCACCCACTACCTGTGTTGGACTCAGTGCCATCACTGCACCCACTACCTGTGTTGGACTCAGTGCCATCACTGCAGGCGACATCAGCAAGTAATGGTTCATCATTTGCATTAATCAAGGAATTAGCATACGTGTGGTGGCTCCCCGAGTACATCGTCTTGGCACAGCACCTGGCACTCTCTTGTTAAGTTTTGTGTGGCCTTGCTGCTGTTGCTGCTGTTGCTGCTGCTGCTTCTGATGTTGCATATTCTGCTTCTGCTGCTGCTGTTGGTGCTGTTGCTCCTGGGTTTCTGCTGATGTTGCTTCTGCTCCTTCTGCTGTTGCTGCTGTTGTTGCTGCTGCCGCTGTCGTTGTTCTTGCTGTTGCTGCTGCTGCCGCTGTTCTTGCTGTTGCTTCTGCTGTTCACTCGACGGCAGTGTTGACTGAACAAACACATCCTAGATTATTCTGCACATTTAACGATAAATATTTATCTTCATTCATTTTTAAGTGAAATTCCTTTGGCACTTTAATTAATGCTGCAGCATAGTTAATGGCGCCAGCATATTTAATGGCGCCAGCATATTTAATGGCGCCAGCATATTTAATGGCGCCAGCATATTTAAAGGCGTCAGCATATTTAATGGTGCCAACATAATTTTAATAAGGCCAGAAACTAAGTGCTATAAGATATATTTCATTTTCTTATTGATTTTAAGAATCGACGTAGCGAGCGTAAAAGTACTCGTTACCCGTCCCAAAATCCCTGGCACCATGTGTTTGTTCATCGATTTTTCTCATTCATTCACCTCGTTTTGAAATTATTACGATTATTCTCAGGGACTTGGATATGATTACTTTAATTACATTGGCCGGGTGTAGATGGCTGCCGTAATTATGTGATTTATTGACGGAGGACGTAATCTGGTATTTCAAGTATTTCGTCGGCTTCTCTTGAGGACTACTAAGACCCCAAAAGAGAATAATTTCATGGCAGATAGTCTCTAGTTTCCCTCGAACTCAAGTTCTTGCATGTAACGCTTGAACCTTCAAGTTGTTGAATACATTATAAGATAGCTAAGGAAGAAACTCACACTATCTCAAATGTTTCTTGCAGAAGTTTGTACGGAATGCGAGGCGGCAAACATTATTGTAAGATGACTGACATTAAACTCACAGTTTCTTACAAGAGTTGGCAAACATACGCTCTTGCACTGAAAGAGAGCGAGACGCACTCAGAATGAGATGTAAAGTCAGATTGAGGTGCACTCTGGAGAGATGTGAGTGTGAATCGTGGTAGTTGTTTGTGTGGTTTGAGTGTTAGCGAGTGTAAATATGTCCTGGCAGGAGAGCAGCTGCATTTAAAAAGTGAGTGGGAACTTGTATTCGGTCAGGAAGAGCGCTTAATAACGGAGCTCCGGCCTCTGAATCAACAAGAAGGGTGATGATAATTGCACTTGGTGGAGGGAACGCCAACACGTTACCTTAAGAACACACTGTAACTGGGTGCTTGTTTCCACTTGTACGATTACCTGTATCCATGAGCTTGTCTTCAGCATGTACACTTACCTGTCCTTCAAGCTTAGAGCTATATCTATCAGCTTTCTTTACCTTTAAGCTTAGATGCATTTTAAATCTCATGATATACTATACACTTATATGAATAACTACAATTCATTTACCTTCACGTGTATATAAGCCAATAATGTTAAATGTTCTAGTAATATTAACTACATCTTTGTAAACATCAGACGATATTAAACGCACGAAGAAATGGCGACTCTGTGAGTACACGTTCCCAGGTACACACAGTCGGTACACGTCCCCAGGTACACATAGTAAGTACACGTCCCCAGGTACACACAGTCGGTACACGTCCCCAGGTACACATAGTAAGTACACGTCCCCAGGTACACACAGTCGGTACACGTCCCCAGGTACACATAGTAAGTACACGTCCCCAGGTACACACAGTCGGTACACGTCCCCAGGTACACACAGTCCGTACACGTCCCCAGGTACACATAGTAAGTACACGTCCTCAGGTACACACAGTCGGTACACGTCCCCAGGTACACATAGTAAGTACACGTCCCCAGATACACACAGTCGGTACACGTCCCCAGGTACACACAGTCGGTACACGTCCCCAGGTACACACAGTCGGTACACGTCCCCAGGTACACACAGTCGGTACACGTCCCCAGGTACACACAGTCGGTACACGTCCCCAGGTACACACAGTCCGTACACGTCCCCAGGTACACATAGTAAGTACACGTCCCCAGGTACACACAGTAATTAAAAACGTCCCAGGTACACATAGTAAGTACACGTACCCAAGTACACATAGTAAGTACACGTCCCCAGGTACACATAGTAAGTACACGTACCCAGGTACACATAGTAAGTACACGTCCCCAGGTACACATAGTAAGTACACGTCCCCAGGTACACATAGTAAGTACACGTCCCCAGGTACACATAGTAAGTACACGTCCCCAGGTAAAACTTTAGTAAGTACACGTCCCTTAGGTAAAACAAAGTACAACTTCCCCAGGTACACAGGGTAAGTACACGTCCCCAGGTACACATAGTAAGTACACGGTCCCCAGGTACACATAGTAAGTACACGTCCCCGGGTACACATAGTAAGTAAAAACGTCCCCAGGTACAATAGTAAGTAAACGTCTCCAGGTACACACGGGTCGGTACACGTCCCCAGGTACACATAGTAAGTACACATACCCCGGGTACACATAGTGAGTACACGTCCCCAGGTACACATAGTAAGTACACGTCCCCAGGTACACATAGTAAGTACACGTCCCCAGGTACACATAGTAAGTACACGTCCCCAGGTACACAGAGTAAGTACACGTCCCCAGGTACACATAGTAAGTACACGTCCCCAGGTACACATAGTAAGTACACGTCCCCAGGTACACATAGTAAGTACACGTCCCCAGGTACACATAGTAAGTACACGTCCGCAGGTACACATAGTAAGTACACGTCCCCAGGTACACATAGTAAGTACACGTCTCCAGGTACACACAGTCGGTACACGTCCCCAGGTACACATAGTGAGTACACATCCCCAGGTACACATAGTAAGTACACGTCCCCAGGTACACATAGTATGTACACGTCCCCAGGTACACATAGTAAGTTTGTAGATGAATGGTCCAGAAAACCGACATGTTGATAAATTAGACACATGTGCAACTCTTGGGTATCTTTATTGAGGAAACGTTTCGCCACACAGTGGCTCCATTAGTCCGTACGTAGGAGAAACTTGAAGAACAGGAGGAGTTCTTGTTCCTGTTCTTCAAGTTTCTCCTACGTATGGACTGATGAAGCCACTGCGTGGCGAAACGTTCCCTCAATAAAGATACCCAAGAGTTGCACATGTGTCTAATTTATCACACATAGTAAGTACACGTCCCCATGTACACATGGTAAGTACACGTCCCCAGGTACATATAGTAAGTACAAGTCCCCAGGTACACATAGTCATTACACGTCCTCAGGTACACACAGTTAGTGCACGTCCCCAGGTACACACACTGATAAACACATCACCAGGAACACACACGCTAGTAAACACATCACCAAGAACACACATGCTAGTAAACACATCACCAGGAACACACATGCTAGTAAACACATCACCAGGAACACACATGCTAGTAAACACATCACCAGGAAAACACATGCTAGTAAACACATCACCAGGAACACACATGCTAGTAAACACATCACCAGGAACACACATGCTAGTAAACACATCACCAAGAACACACATGCTAGTAAACACATCACCAAGAACACACATGCTAGTAAACACATCACCAGGAACACAAATGCTAGTAAACACATCACCAAGAACACACATGCTAGTAAACACATCACCAGGAACACACATGCTAGTAAACACATCACCAGGAACACACATGCTAGTAAACACATCACCAGGAACACACACGCTAGTAAACACATCATCAGGAACACACACACTAGGAAACACATCACCAGGAACACACACACGCTAGTTAACACGTCACCAGGAACACACACACGCTAGTTAACACGTCACAAGGAACGCACACACGCTAGTTAACACGTCACCAGGAACACACACACGCTAGTTAACACGTCACCAGGAACACACACACGCTAGTTAACACGTCACCAGGAACGCACACACGCTAGTTAACACGTCACCAGGAACACACACACGCTAGTTAACACGTCACCAGGAACACACACACGCTAGTTAACACGTCACCAGGAACACACACACGCTAGTTAACACGTCACCAGGAACACACACACGTTAGTTAACACGTCACCAGGAACACACACACGCTAGTTAACACGTCACCAGGAACACACACACGCTAGTTAACACGTCACCAGGAACACACACACGCTAGTTAACACGTCACCAGGAACACACACACGCTAGTTAACACGTTACCAGGAACACACACACGCTAGTTAACACGTCACCAGGAACACACACACGCTAGTTAACACGTCACCAGGAACACACACACGCTAGTTAACACGTCACCAGGAACACACACACGCTAGTTAACACGTCACCAGGAACACACACACGCTAGTTAACACGTCACCAGGAACACACACACGCTAGTTAACACGTCACCAGGAACACACACGCTAGTTAACACGTCACTAGGGTTGGCTTGTATCACTGGTGTGTAAGAGTGAGATACACTGGTCATCCTACTGGCTTCATACTTGTGTGTTGTCACTTTCTTTTCAGTTGTAATTAATTAAAAATGCGATGTACCGAGCTCAGGGATATTAGGATGGAGGATTTATGTGAGCGTTGGTCAAGAGGAATAATAGAAAATGAGTCAGATCACTATGTTCTGAAAAAAAAAATCATTTGGCTCCCATTTACACACACACACACACACACACGCGCGCGCGCGCAAAGTACATAATCACAGAAACAGGTGACATCAATTATGCAAGATAATCACTCATATGGTCCTAAAAGAACTTCCTACCAAACGTTCAGTAAGAATAACACACAAGCTGCAACCAGACCTTCTATTATGGGACATTTCGTCTACTAGGAACTTTATCAATTCATTATAGAAATAGAAAACAGTATAGATAGTAGGTGAGTCCCGGTGGCACACCAGCTAAGCTATGGTTGTGTCCTCACGATATTGTAATGACACGATTGCAAATGCTTCGGTCAGGAGTTTTATGACTCTCTGATCGCGGGCTCTAACCCCACCCGTGGTGTGGTTTGGTGTTTTCATGGATGTGTTCTTCTTGGGTAGGACGTGCTTGGCAAGTAAATCGGTAAACAAAAGTGCCCGTGTTTTGAGCGATGGTGTTGATAGTGAAAGGAGCAGATTTTAGACAGTGTCTGCAGTGTTAGTCTAAAACTATGATGACAGACCGGGTATCTGGGAATTTCATTTAATGTCCTAAGGACAAATGTTGCTTTGAATTTATTCCTACAGTGTGGGACATGAAGATAGTCAATACCAAACAGAAAGACGTTGTTCTACATTGTTGTGGATGAAGGGGCAACACTGACTCTTTATATGTTAGATAATTGAGCAGCGGCTTCAAAGCGAGCTGCTTTGGTGATGTGCCGCAGCATTCTGTCAAATATTAATTAATTTGTTAGCATTTTTTAAGTTCCCGGTGCCATGAGATCTGGGAGGCTGTTGGCTCTGCCTATCTAGAGGAACTGTTGAGTATTGTTCTCAATGAGAGGCCAAAATTGTTCATGAGTGCACGAACAAAGCCACCTTTGGGGCTAATGTTCCAGTACTTCGTTGCGCACCTCACACGAGCGCTTTCCAGCAATGTCGCTAAGCTTTTCCTGGCTAGAAGGAACCTGGCTACCCGACACTGCTTGCAACATTACCAGACCTGTAGATATGAGGGAGCTCACACGCACAAGTTTGGTGAAGGTGGATGAAATAAGGTGTGAGGGCAGGCATGTATAAAGTAGATAATGGTCGCATGCCAAAAAGGTCTGAAGACCTTTGTTCAGTGAGCAATGGAGAATAGTTGTGATAACTCAGAATAATTATGCTTGCTCAAGTGATGTAAACTGTCCTAAAGAATGGATTGGATGATATCCTAAACCACTTGTCTGCATAATAAACACACATAAACTACCCATACTCTTTTACTGGTTGTCTCTTCTGGATATGTTATAGACGTCAATAAGTCTCAATTTAGAAAAAAATATTTATTCTGGGAACAAAACAGAACAAACATATTGTCAAAATAAACTGAGTTAAGGTATAGTGCAGTTTTTAATCACCTAAAAGGGCTTATTTTCCCAATGAGCAGACTCTGGTACAAACTTGATCCTGCCAAGCTTGCTGAGCTGGCGAGTTTGCTTTTTGACTTAGGCTTACATGAACTCGTAAACCTGCCGTGAAAAATGATCATGTTTGAAGAGTAATGTACACTGAGACTCCTCGTGTTTGGATGTGCTCACTAGCACTTGATCTGTCTTTCTTTTTCCCTTGTTTTGAGAAAAGCCGGAGAAGCGGGTGAAGCGTCGACTTCCACAGGAAAGGGTTAGTGCCAGGTACAAGAATTACACACTTTTGCAACATCTGGCAATCTTTATTGTGTTGCTAAATTATCGTAACTCTTCGATTTATCAGGTTTCTGAACTATATACATTACACGAGGGCCGAGGGGGAGAGGTATCTTCTAATTCTTGTATTTCACAATATAACTGTAAATATATTGCTCCCTATGAAAGCAAAAGGCAGACGATGCAACATTCCCTCAATGAAAAGCAGGGATGCCACTAGCACGATAAGAGACAATACAATAAGTGTCAGGGGCCCAAGACTGTTCAACTGTCTTCCAGCATACATCAGGGGGATTACCAATAGACCCCTGACTGTCTTCAAGCAGGTACTGGACAGGCACCTAAAGTCAGTATCTGACCAGCCGTGGTTCGTACGTCGGTCTGCGTGCGGCCAACAGTAGCAGCCTGGTTAATCAGGCCCTGATCCACCATGAGGCCGGGTCACAGACCGGGCCACGGGGGCGTTGACCCCCGGAACTCTCTCCAGATATACTCCAGGTATATACAAACAACCTGCACATAAAGCTTATATGCACCTAATTCACAAAGAAAGGCACCTTTTTTTATGTAATTCTATTTACAAAGCAAAAATAAACATTTTTGGTAGTTAGTTTCCCTTAAAACCTTAAATTATTACTGTGCAAAAGTTAGGTATTCCCTGTAATCAACTGAAGAAGTCTACTGTGTAGGAGAAACGTTTCGGAATAAAGATACCTGACTGTTGCACATGTGTCTTACTTCACAACTTGTGGGCATTGTATACCATTATCACAGCATTATTATTGTCTCAGAGTTGCCCGGGTACACAGGTTACATATTCTGCCTTTGGAAATAGAGTAACTTTCTACTTCCTGGGAACTCACAAGACTATTTCCAAAGGTATGTGAACTAAATTATTTTTTTAATGCGTTTGTTTTACTGCATTCAACGTATATTATTTAATGTATTATTGACAAATAACCCGGACACAGGAGAGAGAAATTTCTCTCTCCTGTGTCCGGGTTATTTGTCTCTTGCTTCAGTCACTGTATTAAGCCTTTTTATTTCTTTATTTAATTCAGACGTTGATTTAGAGTACATGTAATTTAGCGTACATGTAATTTAGCGTACATGTAATTAAACTGAGTACATTTAATTGGTGTAGCTGCATATGTGTTTGAGTGAGAATATCAGTTTATTCTGTGCGCATCATTGTTTATGAGATGTGTTGTTAAAGACTTAGCACATTACATTCACAGGTTAGCAGCAGAATTATCACATTACATTTACAGGTCAGCAGCAGAATTATCACATTACATTCACAGGTTAGCAGCAGAATTATCACATTACATTCACAGGTTAGCAGCAGAATTATCACATTACATTCACAGGTTAGCAGCAGAATTATCACATTACATTCACAGGTTAGCAGCAGGATTATCACATTACATTCACAGGTTAGCGGCAGAACGCTCAATTCACAACCCATTCTGCCAGCGACCTTTGAACATGTCTTATTACATTTGCTGCCAATGTCCATCTAGTAGGAACTAGATGTGTAGGAGTTAGAGATGACTAGTAAAAGATGAGAAGGAGTTTGAGATAATCAGTCCCTGAGCCTATGGTCGATGTGTTTAATCCATCAATCATGACGGCCAGAGCACATCAGTCTTGATGGCCAGAGTACATCAATCTTGATAGACTGAACACGTCGGCTCCAGGCTAAGGGACTGATTACCTCAAACTCCTTCTCATCTTCCACCAATCGTCTCTCTACCCGACTGAGGAATCCACTTGTTGGCGAAACATTTCCACAGTAAAAATTCTCAAATGTTGCAAAAGTATGTAATTCTACATGTATTGTGGGTCTTATCCCGGGAGAGGAAACAAAGATCCCACTGCTAAAGACTCCCACTGCTAAAGACTCCCACTGTTAAAGAGCCCCACTGCTAAAGACCCCCACTGCTAAAGACTACCACCGCTAAAGATCCCCCACTGCTAAAGAGCCCACTGCTAAAGAGTCACACTGCTTGACTGTGGTGAATTATCGTGTTAATAATCCTCCAAGGTAAATAATTATCCTGAAAAAAGTTTTCTTCCCTTCACTGCACTTCAGTAGAAAACAGCGATAACGTGACTATTGTTTGGGGAGCACACGGTGACATATTCAGCACTACAGTGTTGCTTGGGGAGCACACGGTGACATATTCAGCACTACAGTGTTGCTTGGGAAGCACACGGTGACATATTCAGCACTACAGTGTTGCTTGGGAAGCACACGGTGACATATTCAGCACTACAGTGTTGCTTGGGGAGCACTGGGTGACATATTCAGCACTACAGTGTTGCTTGGGGAGCACACGGTGACATATTCAGCACTACAGTGTTGCTTGGGGAGCACACGGTGACATATTCAGCACTACAGTGTTGCTTGGGGAGCACACGGTGACATATTCAGCACTACAGTGTTGCTTGGGAAGCACACGGTGACATATTCAGCACTACAGTGTTGCTTGGGGAGCACTGGGTGACATATTCAGCACTACAGTGTTGCTTGGGGAGCACACGGTGACATATTCAGCACTACAGTGTTGCTTGGGGAGCACACGGTGACATATTCAGCACTACAGTGTTGCTTGGGGAGCACTGGGTGACATATTCAGCACTACAGTGTTGCTTGGGGAGCACACGGTGACATATTCAGCACTACAGTGTTGCTTGGGGAGCACACGGTGACATATTCAGCACTACAGTGTTGCTTGGGGAGCACACGGTGACATATTCAGCACTACAGTGTTGCTTGGGGAGCACACGGTGACATATTCAGCACTACAGTGTTGCTTGGGGAGCACACGGTGACATATTCAGCACTACAGTGTTGCTTGGGGAGCACTGGGTGACATATTCAGCACTACAGTGTTGCTTGGGGAGCACACGGTGACATATTCAGCACTACAGTGTTGCTTGGGGAGCACACGGTGACATATTCAGCACTACAGTGTTGCTTGGGGAGCACTGGGTGACATATTCAGCACTACAGTGTTGCTTGGGGAGCACACGGTGACATATTCAGCACTACAGTGTTGCTTGGGGAGCACACGGTGACATATTCAGCACTACAGTGTTGCTTGGGAGCACTGGGTGACATATTCAGCACTACAGTGTTGCTTGGGGAGCACACGGTGACATATTCAGCACTACAGTGTTGCTTGGGGAGCACACGGTGACATATTCAGCACTACAGTGTTGCTTGGGGAGCACACGGAGACATATTCAGCACTACAGTGTTGCTTGGGGAGCACACGGAGACATATTCAGCACTCGTGCAACTAATGTGACATTTATTGTGGCAACCAAAGATTTTCTATACAAAACCAGACAAATACTCAAACGCACTAGAGAAGGGAAGAAACTTCTGTACTTGTTACCAAGCAACCCTAAACCAGCACACATGTATGGTTTACCCAAGACCCATAAACACAATATTCCTCTCAGACCAATCACGTCAGGAATAGGCAGTGCTCCACACAAACTAGCCGGAGTTCTTGCCAAACATCTTTCCTGCCTTCTAGAGACCATCAGCCCCGCTCATCTTAAACACTCAGGCGACCTTCTCAACCGCATCCGTAACCTCTCCATCCGTAACAAGAAACTAAGCAGTTTGGATGTGACTTCCCTCTTCACAAAAGTACCTACCAAAAAAGCCATCGAGGTTCTACGACGTAAAGTCAATCAGGACCTTAATCTTCCTCTACCTCCCGGAGATTTTGTTGACTTGATTGAACTCTGTGTTAATTTCAACTGTTTTTCTTTCAATAACAAGCTCTACAAACAAACCTACGGCATGGGAATGGGGTCCCCCATCAGTGCCGTCCTAGCCAACTTATACATGGAACACCTTGAGTCCGAACACTTCGCCAACATCATCCCTTCAAGCGTCACTTGGTTACGTTACGTGGACGACGTCCTCGTAATAACTCCCAAACGTTTTGATGTACGGGATCTTCAGGCAAGGCTCAACGCAGTTGAACCGGCGATCCAGTTTACACTAGAAGAAGAGTCCAATGACAAGATACCTTTCCTCGACGTCCTCATTCACAAAGTAGACAACAACCTAAGATTTCAAGTTTATCGGAAACCCACCAATAAAAATGATCTCACACACTTCTATTCCAGTCTAAATACCAAGACCAAAAGGGGCATCATCATCGGGTTTTTCCTAAGAGCATACCGAATTTGTAGTCCTGAGTTTCTTGACGAGGAATGTACATACATTCACCAAACATTCACTGAGTTACATTTTCCTTCTTTTTTCATCAAAGACTGCAAGAAAAGAGCTCTTCAGATCATTAATTCTCCACGCATCAACACCACTCCCAACAAAGTTATAATTCTTCCCAACAGCCAGGTTGAATTGAACGTCTCAAAAGTACTTTCACAAGCTAACACCAGAGTCGCCATCGCTTCTAGCACTTCAATAAAGGATATAACCAGGACAAAATCCAAGCACACACGAACCAGTCAATGCAGGAGTTTACACTATACCCTGTGGAGGCTGTGACAAGATTTACGTAGGTGAAACAGCAAGAAACCTCGACACCAGCCTCAATGAACACATTTACGCATGTAGGAACGATAACTTGAACAACGCCTGTGTACAACACCGAAATTCCACCAATCATCTCATGAAATTCAGAGACGCCCAATTAGTGATCAATGAAACTAATTTCCGCAGACGCAAGTGCCTCGAATCAGCACTGATCGCTGTTTCAAATACAATTAAACAAAACAACGGCAGCTTCACCATCTCCGAAGTCTTAGCAAGAATCCTCCTGAAAACAGTAAACCCTGCCATCACATAGTCTCTCCTGTTATACTACACAAAGCACATTACAGAGAGTGAACACTGAAACAAGCTGCCTCTTTCCACTCTATATATTTGTCCAACCTATTTTTATGTTACCCAAGTAATAGCTTTTATATCCTTTTACTCATGTACGAATTAATTGTTCTACCATATTGTATTACTTTTGTCACTACCACTACTACTACTACTACTACTACTACCACCACTAGTGAACATCTAAATGGTACCTCACTAGTATTGCACCTCACTCTGAGCCTTTATATACCCTCTGTGTCCGTGTATTGTTTGTAATGGCTTGATAAAGCTCCTGGAGAGCGAAACGTTGCCACAATAAATGTCACATTAGTTGCACTTGTGTCCTTTTACTTTACATATTGTCGGTAATTCTACCAACTTTATTACATATTCAGCACTACAGTGTTGCTTGGGGAGCACACGGTGACATATTCAGCACTACAGTGTTGCTTGGGAAGCACACGGTGACATATTCAGCACTACAGTGTTGCTTGGGAAGCACACGGTGACATATTCAGCACTACAGTGTTGCTTGGGAAGCACACGGTGACATATTCAGCACTACAGTGTTGCTTGGGAAGCACACGGTGACATATTCAGCACTACAGTGTTGCTTGGGAAGCACACGGTGACATATTCAGCACTACAGTGTTGCTTGGGAAGCACACGGTCACGCATCCAGAATAACATTGGGTAGGTCTCTCACATTACCAGCTAACATTTGGTAACTGGATGAGAACACTCTCGGTAGCCCTTCCTCACGTTGCTTGTAATAAGCGCATTGTTTCCAACGAATTAAGAGAAGCTGGTGTATCTCCTGCTGTCAGACGTACTCTTGCGGTAATGTAATTTCGTTACTTACAGTTAGCTATACGTTATTTTAGGACAGTTTCTGTTAAAGTAACTAAAGTTGTATACTTTAATTTATTTGATCCATTTTGACGTAAACTATTCTATTTCACCCTAAATAACCGGAGGACTTGCAATGTAATTTAAGTAAATTAACCTAGTCTAATTTTAAGCAGTATCTAACTTAATGTTACCTAAATGTTAGTAAATAAGGTTACGTAACTAATCGTAGTTTAACGTAACCTGGCTTAATCTAGTTTAGAGCACCCAGTGTAATTTAGTCCACGAATGAGGAATGAGACACGTGCAACAGCTAAACAATTTGTCAATAAAGATTCCCAAATGTTGCACAAGTGTCTCATTTTTCAAATTGTCAGATTTCTGAATCGTTTACGTGACAGTCTGATGCATTCTTACATAAGTAACTAGACAAACATCGGTACATATACCAGTGGATCCATCCATTCTGCAATGATGTCTGACCGTTCCCTCCACCGATAAGTTTCAGTCTCATTCCCCCAATCCACGAGGATGAAATAATTGGCTAGAAGAAGACTGAAATATATTTGAAGGTGCTCGATGCTGTGCACCTTCTCACTAGGTGCCTCACTTGCGTCAGGTTAGGTAAGATTTGTCAGGAAACTAGACAAGTGTTTCCTGATGCGGGTCTTAGTCATATGATTCGCATCTGGAGCTTTTGTTCATCTCCGAGGCCTTCGGCTGGCTTACGGGTCTCCCCCTATCTTTAAAAATTAATGTTATCATTACTGATAAGCATATATTTGGGTCAGACTTACCTGTTTCCTGAAGTGTGTATCCTTCTTTCCGAGACTAAGTAAGACGATCTGAAATAGATATTCATGAAATTGCTTAACCTTTCTCCAACAACACTGCCAATGATGATAAAACTTGAGGAAGGCTGGTGATCGCACGCAAGGCAACACACATAAAACCACCTGCATTACTATTCTTGAGTGTTGCATCTAATAAATTAGTGGGTAAGGTTATCCCGGAGCTCTCTAAAAAATAGTAAGATTCATTACCCCAAGTTTATCACTGGAACAACTCAGTGGGATACTCTTGCAGTTTCTTCGACCAGACCGGCTTCCATATGGGACTGGGAAGTCCCATACTGAAGAAAATCATCTCAGCAATGCTGGAAAGTGTATCAGGAAAGAAGAGACCTCGCCTTCCTATTTATAAGAGATCTGCATGAAACAGATTTCCAATTAACCAAACCTTATTGCTTCCTGCGCAGGCGTTTTCATCCTCCTTATTATTATCAAACAATAACATTGCAGTGTATCAGTAGACCAGCATAGCCTCCATTGTCTCATCTACAGAAATCAGAGGGAAAGATCTCAAGACCCAAACAGGTTTACAGTATAATCAAGATATGCCTTGCGATAGCCCGCTGCCCAGCATAATAGGAGTTTCATTTATTCACACCCGATGACAGTCATATTTGTCCAGATAGTCATCATACTTCCCTTAATTAAAGGGTAGTTAGTGTTTATAGCATAGTTTTCAGAGTTTACATCTGCAGTGACTGACCCATATGTTCGACAGTGCACATTTAAAGCTCTGTCAGCTTCAAAGAACCCTTAAACAAAGTCAGATACATGAGACATTGGCAAATATTTACATCTTCACGTCAAGATGCTTGAAGACCTCGATACTTAGAAAAATACTTATTCATGTTTCTGAAAGAGCTGAGGCTTAAAAATTAAATACAAGAAATAAGTTTCTTATTCCAGTGCCTTCGAGTTGATATCCAGAGAGATAATAGCTGATGTGTTCCAGTTTCAGGCGCTATCCAGCGAAGTAATGTCTGTTACATCCTAGGATCAGACATTATTAAAAGAAAGAATGCCTGTTTTATCCCAGATACAGCCACTATACAGAGGTATAATGGTTATTCAGGTGTAGAATATACTGACAGTATGTAAACAAGACACAGTGAGGGTTATGACATTTTATTGTGAAGACGTCTCGCCTATCAGAGACTTTATCAACTCACACAGAAAACAAGACACGGTTAAACAAACCATACCACGGACGGGGAAAGAACCCGCGTTCAGAGAGTCTCAGAACTCCAGACCGTCGCGTTAACCACAGTGGCTAACGCGATGGTCTGGAGTTATGACTCTGATCGCGGGTTCTATCCCCGTCCGTTATATGGTTTGTTTGCAATCGTGTCATTACGATTTCGTGAGTCAAGACACGGGTATTAATAGGGGATGGAAAGAAGCCATGTGGTGAAAGAATTAAATCATGAAGTCACGTGTGAGTAGCCAGCCGAGTGCGTGGGGTTACATAGTTCGCTGTATCAGACACTG
>NC_069402.1:16953934-17008934 GCF_026875155.1 Cherax quadricarinatus
GGGAGAATGAGAGGAGTGGAAGAGACAGGGAGATAAGAGAAGAAAATAGAATGCAAAGAGGGAGTTAGGGAGAGGAAATACAAGTAGAGAGAGAGAGAGACAGAGAGAGAGAGAGTGGAGTAGAAGAAGGAAGAAAGGGAAAGAAGGAGAGGAAGAAGGAAGAAAGGGAAAGAAGGAGAGGAAGAAGGAAGAAAGGGATAAGGGGAGGAAGAAGAAAGAAAAAGAAAAGGGAGTGGAAGAACTATAAGAAGGGGATAATGAAATGAAAGACGGAAGAGAGGGAAATAAGAGAGTGAGGGAAGAGGAGATAAGAGAGTGGAAGAAAGAAGAGAGGGAGAGAAAAGAATGAAAAGAGTGAAAGAAAGGAGGACAAGAAAGAGAGTGAGTGGAAGAAGAGAGAAAGAGAAAGAGTGGCGAAGAAACAGTGATTAATGAAATACTGAGGAGTAAATGTAAAAGCAAGATATATCCGATAAAAGAAATTAATGGAAAGGAGCAGAGGAGGAGGATGAGGAGAAAGAGGAGGAGCAGTAGGAGGAGGAGGAGAAAAACACGTCAAGTAAAGTAAGAGAGATTATCAAAGAGAGAGAGAGAGAGAGAGAATATATGGTAGGACACCACCACACTAAGCTTGTGTCCACCACACATACATCAGCAACAGTCTTAACAAGACACCATGACAGACATACACTTAACTCTCACCGTGTACATCACTAGTCGTATGGTGATCAATTATTATTATTATTATTATTATTATTATTATTATTATTATTATTATTATTGTTAGTAGTAGTATTTATGTTTACTATTTTCATTATTATTGTTTCATTAATATTAGTTTATTATTGCTATTGTTTTTGTTGTAGTTTTTATTATTAATTATTATTCTTCATTTTTTAGTATTATCATTATTATTATTGATTAATTATTATTATTATTATTATTATTATTATTATTATTATTATTATTATTATTATTATTATTATTATTATTATTATTGTAGTTTTTATTTTATTATCATTATTATTTTTATTATTTTATTTTATTATTATTATTATTATTATTATTATTATTATTATTATTATTATTACTGACAAGTTCTAAGTTTGTAAGGGGGTCACACAGCACCTTAGAAAGGGAAGCCCTCAGATTCGATCCAAGGGAGGATGTGTTCAGTTCCTTGGATCAAGTTACCCTCGCCATCACTGAAGTTTATTCCTGAGAAGCATAGCAAACATTCCTCATCCAATATTTCTCAGTTTACTCCACGCATTATTAAATTTGATATAACTTTGGGTATTATTCTTAGATATAGCTTGAGGAACTTTACCCTCGTGTGTTGAGGGATCCAGAGTCTTGAAACTTGATGGTCACTGGTGTTTACCTCCTTAGAAAATTCGTTCTTCGGATATGCAACATGCTATTTGAGGAAACCTCTTGCAGTACTCTCTTGCAGCAGTCGCTTGCAATACTCTCTTGAAGTAGTTTCTTCCAGTACCATCATGTGGTAGTCTCTTGCAGTACCGTCGTGTGGTAGTCTCTTGCAGTACCATCGTGTGGTAGTCTCCTGCAGTAGTCTCTTGCAGTACCGTCGTGTGGTAGTCTCTTGCAGTACCATCGTGTGGTAGTCTCCTGCAGTAGTCTCTTGCAGTACCGTCGTGTGGTAGTCTCTTGCAGTAGTCTCTTGCAGTACCGTCGTGTGGTAGTCTCTCGCAGTTCTTTGTTGTAATATTCTCTTGCAGTACTTCTCTTGTAGTAGTCTTTTGCAGTACTGTCTTGAAATAGCCTCTTGCAGTAGCCTCTTGCAATAGTCTCTTGCAATAGCTTCTTGAAGTAGTCTCTTGAAGTTTCTTGCAATAGCCTTTTGCAGTAGTCTCTTGCAGCAGTCTCTTGCAGTAGTCTCTCTTGCAGGGTAAAATATAATGTCACTCTCATACATAGGATGAAAATTATTAATTTAAATTATACTCACCCACTTTTCCCAAAACCACATAAATATGACCGAGATCAACCTAATACGCTTTGAAAAGTCGGCTGATGCTGGAATTTCTCTCGGTAATATTTGTTGCTATCTCCGAGTAGAGTTCCTCTTACTAAAGATTTGAGCCAAGTCTGCATCTGCAGCGCTCTGCTTATGTTCTCTGAAACGAGTTTCACCTTACTTCAGATATTCTCATGGTCATGGAACACTGAAGAGCTTAGCTCTTCTTTCATTTGAAAGAAATTTGCTTACCTAAGCATTTTTCAAAAAACGCACTACTGGGTAAAAATCCTCGACTTACGTGAAATTAGCCATGACAGCCAATTCAGTGGAAGAAAGTGGGCTGAGCATCCTCAATGTGTACCAAAGACTTGATTATTTACCATGTAAAGCTTTGTAAACATAACTCACAAATCTGTAAAGTAAACTAGATAAAAAATTAAGGTGTCTTCTTCGTAAAAACAGGCTACTGAAAGGAAGGCTCTTAGCAAACTTCACTGATGCTTCTGGGTAAAAACACACTACTCTGTTGTAGTAATGTGAACCTCGCTGCTCTGTGGGTGATCGTATTGGGTTAAAACATACTACTCAAATTTATTAATGTGAATTCTGTTGCTTGTTCTGTATAACAGTACTTCAGATATTTGAGCTATTAAGCGATAAAACTATTTTTCATAGGGATAATAATAATATTGATAATAATAATTATAGTAATCATTATAAATAATAACTGATTAATAAAAATAATTATAAATAATAATTGATAAAAATAAAATAATAATAATAATAATAATAATAATAATAATAATAATAATAATAATAATAATAATAATAATAATTCAAATGTACAGTATAATTTATATTTCAATGGAATTTTCTCATAATAGTTTGACGTTCAGGAGAACTTAAACACTTTGAACAGATGAATGTGCGGAATTGTAATCAATTATCAGACACAGAGTGACAGAATAAAGACATTCGTAAGAAAACTAGCGTTACGAAAAAGAAATATAATAAAGAAAAGGTTTCAACGTGTTCGTTGAATGTTGAAAGATTCCTTCACCAGTGGAAATGAAGACAATAATGTGGACATTAATAAAACACTCGAATGCTTAACAAGAAGCTGCTATATTAATTTAAGGAGGTAGATAAGTGGATTTGTCAGTTAAAAATAGGAGAGGAGAGTTATTAAATGGAGAGTTAGAGGTATTGGGAAGATGGAGGGAATATTTTGAGGAATTGTTAAATGTTGATGAAGATATGGAAGCTGTGATTTCATGTATTGGGCAAGGAGGAATAACATCTTGTAGGTGTGAGGAAGAGCCAGTTGTGAGTGTGGGGGAAGTTCGTGAGGCTGTGGGTAGAATGAAAGGGGGTAAAGCAGCTGGGATTGATGGGATAAAGATAGAAATGTTAAAAGCAGGTGGGGATATAATTTTGGAGTGGTTGGTGCTATTATTTAATAAATGTGTGGAAGAGGGTAAGGTACCTAGGGACTGGCAGAGAGCATGCATAGTTCCTTTGTATAAAGGCAAAGGGGACAAAAGAGAGTGCAAAAATTATAGGGGAATAAGTCTGTTGAGTATACCTGGTAAAGTGTATGGTAGAGTTATTATTGATAGAATTGAGAGTAAGACGGAGAACAGGATAGCAGATGAACAAGGAGGCTTTAGGAAAGGTAGGCGGTCTGAAGACCAAAGGTTTACAGTGAAATATATAGGTGAACAGTATTTAGATAAGGGTAAAAAGGCTTTTGTGGCATTTATGGATTTGGAAAAGGCGTATGACAGGGTGGATAGGGGGGCAATGTGGCAGATGTTGCAGGTGTATGGTATAGGAGGTAGGTTACTGAAAGCAGTGAAGAGTTTTTACGAGGATAGTGAGGCTCAAGTTTGTAGGAAAGAGGGAGATTATTTCCCAGTAAAAGTAGGCCTTAGACAAGGATGTGTGATGTCACCGTGGTTGTTTAATATATTTATAGATGGGGTTGTAAGAGAAGTAAATGCGAGGGTCTTGGCAAGAGGCGTGGAGTTAAAAGATAAAGAATCACACTTAAAGTGGGAGTTGTCACAGTTGCTCTTTGCTGATGACACTGTGCTCTTGGGAGATTCTGAAGAGAAGTTGCAGAGGTTGGTGGATGAATTTGGTAGGGTATGTAAAAGAAGAAAATTAGAAGTGAATACAGGAAAGAGTAAGGTTATGAGGATAACAAAAAGATTAGGTTATGAAAGATTGGATATCAGATTGGAGGGAGAGAGAGTATGGAGGAGGTGAATGTATTCAGATATTTGGGAGTGGACGTGTCAGCGGATGGATCTATGAAAGATGAGGTGAATCATAGAATTGATGAGGGGAAAAGGGTGAGTCTGTGGAGTCTGTGGATACAAAGAACTTTGTCCTTGGAGGCAAAGACGGGAATGTATGATTGTATAGTTTTACCAACGCTCTTATACGGGTGTGAAGCATGGGTGATGAATGTTGCAGCGAGGAGAAGGCTGGAAGCAGTGGAAATGTCATGTCTGAGGGCAATTTGTGGTGTAAACATAATGTAGAGAATTCGTAGTTTGGAAGTTAGGAGGAGGTGCGGGATTGCCAAAACTGTTGTCCAGAGGGCTGAGGAAGGGTTGTTGAGGTGGTTCGGACATGTAGAGAGAATTAAGCGAAACAGAATGACTTCAAGAGTGTATCAGTCTGTAGCGGAAGGAAGGCGGGGTAGGGGTCGGCCTAGGAAAGGTTGGAGGGAAGGGGTAAAGGAGGTTTTGTGTGCGAGGGGCTTAGACTTCCAGCGGACATGCGTGAGCGTGTTTGATAGGAGTGAATGGAGACAAATGGTTTTTAATACTTGACGTGCTGTTAGAGTGTGAGCAAAGTAACATTTATGAAGAGATTCAGGGAAACCGGCAGGCCGGACTTGAGTCCTGGAGATGGGAAGTACAGTGCCTGCACTCTGAAGGAGGGGTGTTAATGTTGCAGTTTAAAAACTGTAGTGTAAGGCACCCTTCTGGCAAGACGGTGATGGAGTGAATGATAGTGAAAGTTTTTATTTTTCGGGCCACCCTGCCTTGGTGGGAATCGGCCAGAGTGTTAATAAAAATAAAAAAGATATCTCAAGTCACTTTCAAGATTTCAGTATATAAGAAACGTAAGTTTCTAGAACTATATTATACATTATATTATGTACCATTGGTATGATGAAATTGATGATAAATGCTCGACTCAGTAACACAACTGAATCTTGGTACAAAGGATATCTTCTTCATTACAACCTCCCTGCTTAAAAACGTATGTATTTTACCGACTTCCTCTTGTTGGTCTATCTGTGTTGGCGTCTCCACTGCCACACCTCGCCTTCAGTATGTAAGTCACCTACTTATCTCTGCTTTATATTGATCAGTTCAGACTGAGGGGACTGAACACCCCAAACTTGCCTCTTCTCTCCTGTCACTGTCTCCAGTTTACATGCTGCATCTATTTTCGCCTGATATGCAAGTGCTGCATAAATGTCTTATCCATGAACTTGTTGGTATTGAAGACGATTAATACAACAAATATTTAAACATAATACTGATTTCACTGTTAACGTCAGGGAAATTTATTTAATGTGGAGGAACTGCTACGACGAGAACTTTGTTATTTAAAGTTTGGGAACCACCGTCCCAGAGGGTAAACAGTGTTAGTGCTTCCAAACTTTCTTCACTGGGTTAATTTTGTGAATGAATGTGCTGTCTTCCTTTCCTACACACTTACCAGTTTGTCTTCCTTTTATATGCATTATGTGGACGCCAAAATTAAACATCGTATTGAGGTTGCAGTCTGGTAAGCATGAGATTTTTTCTTGTTTTTTTTTTCTTACTCGAAATATCTAGTTTTGAAACACCTCGTATTATTTTAGCTTTGGCAGCTAGACGTTGTTTCGTGTTTTTGAGATCATTGCTAATAATTATTTCTGGGTCTTTTTCCACTTACATCTCCGCTAGTATGTTGCCAGCTATTGCATATGCAAGTTAAACTTTTTGTAGCCAAATGGAAGTGGGTATTACCAAGTGGGCACTTTATAGTGGCTGTCTGATTTTTTCTCCTCTTCTCAAGCTTAAAGCTTGAGAATGCCTCGTCCGATTAGCTTCATATTTTATTGTAGGTAAACAGTAACTAGTGAGTCACTGGGTATCCTTCTGTCACTTTCTAGGACCATCTAGGTAAAGTTAAGCATTAGCTACAGTTCATCTTATACCTTAAACCCGCGTCAGTAAACTTGTCCATTTGTGATAAATGGTTTAAAAAACCGACAAGTTGAAGATTGAGACACTTATGCAGCATATGGGAATCTTTACTGAAGAAACGTTTCACCACACAGTGACTTCATCAGTTCTATACAAAGCAGAAAGGTGTAAGGAGAGGAGGAGTTTGATGTAATCAGTTGCATAAGTGTCTCAATCTTCAACTTGTCGGCGTTTTTAAACCATTTATCACATCTGTCAGACACTGCAACATCATGGGATCTTGATACAAAGAATTCTTCAACACTTGTCCAACCTTTGGACGAAGACCTACTTCGACTAGTGGATGGTACCACTATGACCCCGCCTCCTCCTGCTTCGCCTCACCTGACTACAGTATATAAGCCACGTCTATGGCATTATGATGTACTTTCTACAAGATTGACGGACTGAACACATCGACTCCAGGCTGAGGGACTGATTACCTCAAACTCCTCCTCTCCTTACACCTTTCTGCTTTGTATTGGACTGATGAAGCCACTGTGTGGCGAAACGTTTCCTGAATAAAGATTCCCATATGTTGCATAAGTGTCTCAGTCTTCAACTCTTGTCCAGTTTTCTGGTAAACCTTACTTAACCTAATTATCATTGCTAACAAAGTTAAAAATAATTAGTCTTCATTTTTTGTAATCATTCTTATTCCCCCTTCTGTTTAATTAATTTATATTATTTAGAGAGAAATGTAAAGAACTAGAGATTAAAACTAGACAAGAGCATCGACTCGTTGATAACTAAATGACAGTGTCGTTTAGTAAGTACGCCAGAGACAGCCTCCTAGCACAAGAAAAAATGACAGCATCGTCTATGAAGAAAACTAGAAGACAGCCTCGATTGGAAACAAAACAAAAAAAACAACAACCCAGACTCGCAAGAAAATGTAATAACATCGACACCTTCTTAAAGCCAGTAAAATCTCTTTTTACAAATTGGGAAGTATAAACACGGAGTTGAATATATCCGGTAAGTACAATGCGGCTTTGATTCCACTTGGTGAAGCAGTAATAACATCAGAAGAACTGAATCCGATGGATCTGACTTGAAGCACTCTACTTGCTGGATCTGACCTAAAATGCTAGACCTGGTATATACCTGCAGTTCTCGACCTTCTAGCTCAGACCTGTAGTATTCAAACTGCTGGCTTAGACCTCCAATACTAGACCTGCTGGTTCAAATCTGAAGTACTCGACCTACTAGTTCAGACCTGAAGTACTGACCTGCTGGCTCGGACCTGTGTGCAACTGGATGTGCATCTGTACTGTTATGAAAGAGATTCTCTAGGCTACTTGCGGATCCAGGAGTGGAAACTTGTGATGTGACATGACATGACAACGAGTGTATTGTTAGTAGCACTAGTGACAGCACTAGTGATGTGACATGACACCGAGTGTATAGCTGGTAACACTAGTGGCAGCACTGGTGATGTGACATGACAACGAGTATATTGTTAGTTGCACTAGTGATGTGACATGACAACGAGTGTATAGCTGGTAGCACTAGTGACAGCACTGGTGATGTGACATGACAACGAGTGTATAGCTGGTAGCACTAGTGACAGCACTGGTGATGTGACATGACAACGAGTGTATAGCTGGCAGCACTAGTGACAGCACTGGTGATGTGACATGACAACGAGTGTATAGCTGGTAGCACTAGCGACAGCACTGGTGATGTGACATGACAACGAGTGTATAGCTGTAGCACTAGTGACAGCACTGGTGATGTGACATGACAACGAGTGTATAGCTGGCAGCACTAGTGACAGCACTGGTGATGTGACATGACAACGAGTGTATAGCTGGTAGCACTAGCGACAGCACTGGTGATGTGACATGACAACGAGTGTATAGCTGGCAGCACTAGTGACAGCACTGGTGATGTGACATGACAACGAGTGTATAGCTGGCAGCACTAGTAACAGCACTGGTGATGTGACATGACAACGAGTGTATAGCTGGCAGCACTAGTGACAGCACTGGTGATGTGACATGACAACGAGTATATAGCTGGTAGCACTAGTGACAGCACTGGTGATGTGACATGACAACGAGTATATAGCTGGTAGCACTAGTGGTATTTCTGGATAAGAAGAATGTACTAGTGACGATACCTGGAGTTTACCTGGTGCACTACTGGTGATATTAGTTGACAATAAGCTTGTGTTGGTGGTAACATGAGTGATATGACTAAGACTGTAACTGTGTAATTATGATATGACTGTAAGATTTCACTGGTGATATGACAAGTAATATGACATGACTATAAGATTGTTCTGGTGATATCACTGGTGATACTTGACTGTAAGAGTGTACTGGTGGCAGTACATGATTGAATCATCATCATCATCATCATCATCATCATCATCATCATCATCATCATCATCATCATCATCATCATCATCATCATCATCATTATTATTATTATTTGCCTCGGGGGAGGGTCACTAGCAATGGCTTATATTCCATCATTTATTTTTCAACATCGGAAATTTAAAATAGAAATTTCAAGCCGAAATTAAAATTTAATATTATAAAGTATATCAGTATTTCAATTCAGTGGAATTAAAAAGTATCTTAAAATGATGAGCTTATTTTATGCAAGTCATTTTTTTTTTTATCTAAATTCGCTTCACTCATAAAATATCTATGACACATCATTGTACTTCATCGTGACTGCAAGAACATAAGAATATACTTCTGTTGACATCTGACTATGGGAGTTTAGGTTTTGCTAGTTTCTTGTGCATCTCATATCCATCCTGTGGACGGTAGCGCAAGAGCATATTAGTGATGTATCGGATATCCGCATCCGAATCCTCATCCAAATCCGCGGAACATCCGCACAATTTCTTACATCCGCATCCGCAGCCGCAGCCGCAAAATAAGACATCATCATGTCTACAGTTCCCATATCTGTTACAAGCAAATTTAGGAAATTTGCTTAATATATCTGGGATCATATTTTCATTAATAAGATATCTTGCCATGTCACATAGGTTATTATGCGGCAGGGATATAATACTAAAAATCCACCTGAGCTCAGCTATATGATGATCCTTTTTTCAATTATGGAATGGATGAACCTGGCTACGAGAAGCCCCAGGCGAGTCATTATCTAAGAGATGCGTCAGAAGATACTTTCCCAGTGTCTTGAGCAAAACACCACCACCGTGTGGGCTGGTGGTGTCGTTGACAGTCCGTGAGGTCTCCCAGTTTGAAGTCCTGTGCTCAGACAAGATCAAACATTTTGGGGTTGATATACGAAAACAATACTAGTCATCTTGTCAGGCTAATTGGTCGCCCTGACTGACAGCTGCCTCTCGTTGAAGCGACAGCTCTGCTACGGTGAACTGAAGAGATGACGCGTGAAATATATGATACCACAGAGGATTTATCATGGCTGTCAAAAAGTAACATCGCTGACGAGATAGGTATTATTGCTAGAATATGCTGGGAAGGGGAAATCCCAAAGAAAAGGCCAGAGGGGACCAAAGCCTTTTTCCCTGGGCCACTATGAAAGACTTCTCACTTAAAAAAAAAATCCTTTTAGTTTTACCTTTAGCAAAACAATTCTTTGTATTTTAACAAAATCATGAATTGTGTTAGAATATATGAATTCATAGAAAAATCGCACCTGGGGGGGGCGATGACCCCTGACCAACTCACTAAGCCAATTTTTTTTTACGAAAAAAGCTCCTTTTGACTTAAATTATTATTACTTATTAAATTCTTACTACTACAATAAATAGTAACTTTTCTTTACATTTAAACCCGAAGAACTCATAAAAAATCTCGAGTCATGTCCCGTGTCCAGTAAATACAGAAAAAAATAGTCACAATACCGTGACTGGAATAATACACAAATAACCCGCACACAGGAAAGAGCAACTTATGACGACGTTTCGGTTCGACTTGGACCTTTAAATAGTCCAAGTCGGACCGAAACGTCATCACAAGCTTCGTTCCCCCACATGTGGGTTGTGTACAGTAGGTACAGGTAAGGTTGACCACACTTAGACAGTTCCAGGATCCGCCATCGTTGCTCATCACGGCTGGATTATCTACTGGAAAGTTAACTCACGCACCCTTGTAGACCAGCTGCAGTGTGTGTGTGTATCCAGTGAGTTAATGCAGTGAAAATGAACGTCCCAGGCCAAAGCCCGCGGCATAACTGTCAACCGGCTGACAGTAATGGTGACGATGACTGGCAGCCGACTTCTGCAGCACCTGATTTACTGTAAGTCACCGACAGCGTTCGAGTTCTTTCCCTGATTCAGTGTCAGTTTGTCCGCCGGTCATTAGCAAGATGCCGAGGTCTGACAACTACCCAACCAGAGGCAAAAGATTTAAAGCAAATATTCACCCGGTCAAATAACATCATTCGTTCCACTTAAGATTAATTATTTAATTTAGTTCACCTGTGACATCTTCCCACGAGGAGATGTCACAACAATGGTGTCTCATCCAGTTTAATAATTTGCCTTTTATCTTTCTCCGGTGTTTTACAGTTTCCAGTTAGTCTTTCACGGGACACTTTCTGAATAGGTTTTTTAAAGTCCAGATAAACATAGTCTACCCGGCCATTTCTTTCTTGAACAATATTCTTGTTTCTGTCACAACAACTTAACATGTCACAAGAATGACTATACAGACCGATACTCGAATTGTTTAAAAGTAAAAAGGCTTTTGTTCTCTAAATGATTAATCAACTTTTCTCTTTTTTTCATATTTTACAGCAACACTTATCAGATAAACAGACCTATGGTTTAAAAGGTCTTCCCGCATACTTTTTTTAATACGAGCATTATATATTATCAAATAACCCGCACATGAAAGAGAGAAGCTTACGACGACGTTTCGGTCCGAAACGTCGTCGTAAGCTTCTCTCTTCTATGTGCGGGTTATTTGTGTATCTTTCCAGTCACGGTATTGTGCCTTTTTTTTGTTATTTTTTTTTGTTATTATATGTTATCATTTATTTTTCTTTTAAATTACCTTCCTGAAGCGAACCCCTAAAAAAATAAAACTAGGTAATATATATCTATTAGCACTTTTAAAATCCTCTGGTAATATTCTGGTCCTCTTTTATTGTCTTATCAGAAACCACAAGTATTTTCTTCGCTTCTTCTACAGTTATTTTAGTATCATTTATTGGTGAATACATTCTGAAATTTTCTGCTTAATATCTCGTACATTTACTCTTCAGCGTCAGGGATTTTTGCTATCATACTTTTATTTGTATTCAGTCTGTAATATTCAGTTACCTTACTTTTGTAACTTGGATAAAAGAATTAGTTCTCTCTTGTTCATGTTAGCTTTTTCCATTTCAAGGTTTTAACCTTTTTTTTCTCTTTTAGAGTTTCTGATAAGGTTCTTTTGAATATATATATATATATATATATATATATATATATATATATATATATATATATATATATATATATATATATATACCACCTCTAGAACTGTCATAGGGACCCTCATCCTCAGAGAAAAGAATAAACTTGCTTCAGGGAAAACTCAAGGTTCTCCCTGAAGCTGTTTAAGAATTTTCTCCTACCACCCCCTATATTTCAAGTATGTTTTATTTAAAGACAAAATACATTGGCCAAACATTCGCAAATATATATATATATATATATATATATATATATATATATATATATATATATATATATATATATATATATATATATATATATATATATATATATATATAATAAATGTCATTATTGCAATTTCGCTTGACCGAAATATACATACATAAAAAAAACTCACACAAACTACATGTGGAAAACATAGTGTGCAGCGGAGAGTGGTGTATGGAGCAACTTGTTATCAAGATTGAAAATTCTGCTAACTGGACGAATGTTATTTTGTATCTCTCTCTCTCTCTCTCTTTGTATCTGTCTATCTCTCTCCTTCTCCCTCTCCATCCCCCTCCCTGACTTGTAATAAGATAGACCATCCTGAGAGATGGTAATCCCAAAGTAACAGTAACTCCACCTGTGCTGTAACTCAACCTTTGAGGCTGCACAAGCTGATGAGCACAACTGTGTTACTGAGATCTGACCTCAGCAACACAATTGTTCTCAAAGATTTATTAAGTTATACAATGAATTAAGTAAAGATCCTGGACTTCACCTTACGAAACAAACAAAACAAATGTGATAGTAAATATGGACGAGGAAGATTATAGTGGGAAAATCAACAAGTTATTAGAAGACGGTGTAACTTACGTGGCTCTTAATTAAGTTTTGTGAAATAAAGTATTTATTAGAATAAAATAATTGCCCGGTCTCTCCCCTCATTCAACCTTTTTTCCCTCTATTATTCTCTCACTGCTCTACTCTCTCCAACACTCCTCCACTTCCATTCTCATCCTCTCCCTCACTCCCCATTCATCTTCATTTACTTGCTACCTCATTCCTCCCATTTTCTTTCCCTATTTATCTCCCCTTACATACTGTATCTTCTCCCGTTGCTTTAATCCACCCTACCTACCAACTTTCCCAGTGTTTTTCCTCTCCCTCCCTGCTTCCTTCCCTCCCTCCCTGCTTCCTTCTCTCCCTCCCTGCTTCCTTCCCTCCCTCCCCTGCTTCCTTCCCTCCCTCCCTGCTTCCTTCTCTCCCCCCCTGCTTCCTTCCCTCCCTCCCTGCTTCCTTCTCTCCCTCCCTGCTTCCTTCCCTCCCTCCCTGCTTCCTTCTCTCCCCTCCCTGCTTCCTTCCCTCCCTCCCTGCTTCCTTTCCCTCCTCCCTGCTTCCTTCTCTCCCTCCCTGCTTCCTTCCCTCCCTCCCTGCTTCCTTCTCTCCCTCCCTGCTTCCTTCCCTCCCTCCCTGCTTCCTTCCCTCCCTCCCTGCTTCCTTCTCTCCCTCCCTGCTTCCTTCCCTCCCTCCCTGCTTCCTTCTCTCCCTCCCTGCTTCCTTCTCTCCCTCCCTGCTTCCTCCTCTCCCTCCCTGCTTCCTTCTCTCCCTCCCTGCTTCCTTCTCTCCCTCCCTGCTTCCTTTTCCTCCCTCCCTGCTTCCTCCTCTCCCTCCCTCCTTCATTCTCTGCCTCCCTGCTTCCTTTTCTCCCTCCCAGCTTCCTTCTCTCCCTCCCTGCTTCATCCTCTCCTTCCCTGCTTCCTTCTCCTCCCTCCCTGCTTCATCCTCTCCCCTCCCTGCTTCCTTCTCTCCCTCTCTGCTTCATCCTCTCCCTCCCTGCTTCCTTCTCTCCCTCCCTCCTTCCTTCTCTCCCTCTCTGCTTCATCCTCTCCTTCCCTGCTTCCTTCTCTCCCTCCCTGCTTCATCCTCTCCCTCCCTGCTTCCTTCTCTCTCCCTCTCTGCTTCATCCTCTCCCTCCCTGCTTCCTTCTCTCCCTCCCTGCTTCATCCTCTCCCTCCCTGCTTCCTTCTCTCCCTCTCTGCTTCATCCTCTCCCTCCCTGCTTCTTTCTCTCCTCTCTCTGCTTCATCCCTCCCTCCCCTGCTTCCTTCTCTCCCTCTCTGCTTCATTCTCTCCCTCCCTGCTTCCTTCTCTCCCTCCCTGCTTCATCCTCTCCCTCCCTGCTTCCTTCTCTCTCCTCTCTGCTTCATCCTCTCCCTCCCTGCTTCCTTCTCTCCCTCCCTGCTTCCTTCTCTCCCTCCCTGCTTCCTTCTCTCCCTCCCTGCTTCATCCTCTCCCTCCCTGCTTCCTTCTCTCCCTCTCTGCTTCATCCTCTCCCTCCCTGCTTCCTTCTCTCCCTCCCTGCTTCATCCTCTCCCTCCCTGCTTCCTTCTCTCCCTCTCTGCTTCATCCCTCCCTCCCTGCTTCTTTCTCTCCCTCTCTGCTTCATCCTCTCCCTCCCTGCTTCCTTCTCTCCCTCTCTGCTTCATCCTCTCCCTCCCTGCTTCCTTCTCTCCCTCCCTGCTTCATCCTCTCCCTCCCTGCTTCCTTCTCTCCCTCTCTGCTTCATCCTCTCCCTCCCTGCTTCCTTCTCTCCCTCCCTGCTTCCTTCTCTCCCTCCCTGCTTCCTTCTCTCCCTCCCTGCTTCATCCTCTCCCTCTCTGCTTCATCCTCTTCCCTCCCTGCTTCCTTCTCTCCCTCCCTGCTTCCTTCTCTCCTCCCTGCTTCCTTCTCTCCCTCCCTGCTTCCTTCTCTCCCTCTCTGCTTCATCCTCTCCCTCCCTGCTTCCTTCTCTCCCTCCCTGCTTCATCCTCTCCCTCCCTGCTTCCTTCTCTCCCTCTCTGCTTCATCCTCTCCCTCCCTGCTTCTTTCTCTCCCCTCCATGCTTCATCCTCTCCCTCCCTGCTTCCTTCTCTCCCTCCCTGCTTCATCCTCTCCCTCCCTGCTTCCTTCTCTCCCTCCCTGCATCCTTCTCTCCCTCCCTGCTTCCTTCTCTCCCTCCCTGCTTCCTTCTCTCCCTCCATGCTTCATCCTCTCCCTCCCTGCTTCCTTCTCTCCCTCCATGCTTCATCCTCTCCCTCCCTGCTTACTCCTCTCCTTCCCTGCTTCCTTCTCTCCCTCCCTGCTTCCTTCTCTCCCTCCCTGCTTCATCCTCTCCCTCCCTGCTTCCTTCTCTCCCTCCCTGCTTCCTTCGCTCCCTCCCTGCTTCCTTCTCTCCCACCCTGCTTCCTTCTCTCCCTCCCTGCATCCTTCTCTCCCTCCCTGCTTCCCTCCTCTCGCACCCTGCTTCCTTCTGTCCCTCCCTGTTTTTCTCTCTCCCTCCCTGCTTCCTTTTCTCCCTCCCTGCTTCCTCCTCTCCCGCCCTCCTTCATTCTCTGCCTCCCTGCTTCCTTTTCTCCCTCCCTGCTTCCTTCTCTCCCTCCCTGCTTCCTTCTCTCCCTCCCTGCTTCATCCTCTCCCTCCCTGCTTCCTTCTCTCCCTCCCTGCATCCTTCTCTCCCTCCCTGCTTCCTCCTCTCCCTCCCTGCTTCCTTCTCTCCCTCCCTGCTTCCTTCTCTCCCTCCCTGCTTCATCCTCTCCTTCCCTGCTTCCTTCTCTCCCTCCCTGCAATCCTTCTCTCCCTCCCTGCTTCCTCCTCTCCCTCCCTGCTTCCTACGCTCCCTCCCTGCTTCCTTCTCTCCCTCCCTGCTTCCTTCTCTCCCTCCCTGCTTCCTTCTCTCCCTCCCTGCTTCCTTCTCTTCCCTCCCTGCTTCCTCCTCTCCCTCCCTGCTTCCTTCTCTCCCTCCCTGTTTCCTTCTCTCCCTCCCTGCTTCCTCCTCTCCCTCCATGCTTCCTTCTCTCCCTCCCTGCTTCCTCCTCTCCCTCCCTGCTTCCTTCTCTCCCTCCCTGTTTCCTCCTCTCCTTCCCTGCTTCCTTCTCTGCCTCCCTGCTTCCTTTTCTCCCTCCCTGCTTCCTTCTCTCCCTGCCTGCTTCCTCCTCTCCCTCCCTGCTTCCTTCTCTCCCTCCCTGCTTCCTTCTCTCCCTCCCTGCTTCCTTCTCTCCCTCCCTGCTTCCTTTTCTCCCTCCCTGCTTCCTTCTCTCCCTGCCTGCTTCCTCCTCTCCCTCCCTGCTTCCTTCTCTCCCTCCCTGCTTCCTTCTCTCCCTCCCTGCTTCCTCCTCTCCCTCCCTGCTTCCTTCTCTCCCTCCCTGCTTCCTTCTCTCCCTCCCTGCTTCATCCTCTCCTTCCCTGCTTCCTTCTCTCCCTCCCTGCTTCCTCCTCTCCCTCCCTGCTTCCTTCTCTCCCTCCCTGCTTCATCCTCTCCCTCCCTGCTTCTTTCTCTCCCTCAATGCTTCATCCTCTCCCCTCCCTGCTTCCTTCTCTCCCTCCCTGCTTCCTCCTCTCCCTCCCTGCTTCCTTCTCTCCCTCCCTGCTTCATCCTCTCCCTCCCTGCTTCTTTCTCTCCCTCAATGCTTCATCCTCTCCCTCCCTGCTTCCTTCTCTCCCTCCCTGCTTCCTTCTCTCCCTCCCTGCTTCTTTCTCTCCCTCACTGCTTCCTTCTCTCCCTCCCTGCTTCCTCCTCTTCCTCTTTGCTTCCTTCTCTCCCTCCCTGCTTCCTTCTCTCCCTCCCTGCTTCTTTCTCTCCCTCCCTGCTTCCTTCTCTCCCTACCTGCTTCCTTCTCTCCCTCCCTGCTTCCATCTCTCCCTCCCTGCTTCCTTCTCTCCCTCCCTGCTTCCTTCTCTCCCTCCCTGCTTCCTCCTCTTCCTCCCTGCTTCCTTCTCTCCCTCCCTGCTTCCTCCTCTCCCTCCCTGCTTCCTCCTCTCCCTCCCTGCTTCATCTTCTCCTTCCCTGCTTCTTTCTCTCCCTCCCTGCTTCCTTCTCTCCCTACCTGCTTCTTTCTCTCCCTCACTGCTTCCTTCTCTCCCTCACTGCTTCCTTCTCTCCCTCCCTGCTTCCTTCTCTCTCCCTCCCTGCTTCCTCCTCTTCCTCCCTGCTTCCTTCTCTCCCTCCCTGCTTCCTTCTCTCCCTCCCTGCTTCCTCCTCTCCCTCCCTGCTTCCTCCTCTCCCTCCCTGCTTCCTTCTCTCCCTCCCTGCTTCCTCCTCTCCCTCCCTGCTTCCTTATCTCCCTCCCTGCTTCCTCCTCTCCCTCCCTACTTCCTTCTCCCCCTCCCTGTTTCCTTCTCTCCCTCCCTGCTTCCTCCTGTCCTTCCCTGCTTCCTCCTCTCACTCCTTGCTTCATCCTCTCCCTCCCTGCTTCTTTCTCTCCCTCCCTGCTCCATCCTCTCCCTCCCTGCTTCTTTCTCTCCCTCCCTGCTTCATTCTCTCCCCTCCCTGCTTCTTTCTCTCCCTCCGTGCTTCATCCTCTCCCTCCCTGCTTCCTTCTCTCCCTCCCTGCTTCCTCCTCTCCCTCCCTGCTTCCTTCTCACCCTCCCTGCTTCCTTCTCTCCCTCAGTGCTTCCTTCTCTCCCTCCCTGCTTCCTCCTCTCCCTCCCTGCTTCCTTCTCTCCCTCACTGCTTCCTTCTCCTCCCTCCCTGCTTCCTCCTCTCCCTCCCTGCTTCCTTCTCACCCTCCCTGCTTCCTTCTCTCCGTCACTGCTTCCTTCTCTCCCTCCCTGCTTCCTCCTCTCCCTCCCTGCTTCCTTCTCTCCCTCCCTGCTTCCTCCTCTTCCTCCCTGCTTCCTTCTCTCCCTCCCTGCTTCCTCCTCTCCCTCCCTGCTTCCTTCCGTCTTTCCCTGCTTCCTCCTTTCCCTCCCTGCTTCCTTCTCTCCCTTCCTGCTTCCTCCTCTCCCTCCCTGCTTCCTTCTCTCCCTCCCTGCTTCCTTCCCTCCCTCCCTGTTGCCTCTTCTCCCTCTCGTTGTCCACCCTAAATTCACCATCACTCATCAGTACCCTACTGATCCCTCAGTTGTACAGATACATAATGTATATGTACGAATACATATGTAAAAATGCATTTGTATTTGTGTACATATGTGTGAGCATTACATATTTATGTATGTGTATGTATGTATTTGCATATGTATTGTGTATATGTATAGATATTTATATGTTTATAAATATAATACATATGAAATATTCATCTACGCACATGTGTACCTATATTATATGTTTTCATATGCCGTCTACAGTGCGGTACGGTACGGAAGTGAATTTATTCAGATATTTAGGAGTGGACGTCTCAGCAGATGAGTCAGTGAAAGATGAATCATAGCACTGATGAGGGTAGAAATGTGAGTGGTGCAGTGAGGAGTATGTAGAGACAACGATCGTTATCCATGGAAGCAAAGAGGGGGATGTATGAGAGTATAGTTATACCAAAACTCTTACATGGGTTTGAAGCATGGGTGGTGAATGTTGCAACGAGGTGAAGGCTGGAGGCAGTGGGGATGTCGTGTTTGAGGGCAATGTGTGGTGTGAATATAATGCAGAGAATTCCTAGTTTGGAAATAAGGAGAAGGTGTGGGATTACCAAAACAGTTGTCAAGAGGGCTGAGGAAGGGTTGGTGAGGTGGTTTGGTCATTTAGAGACGAATCATTTCGAGAATGTATAAATCTGTAGTGGAGGGAAGGCGGGGTAGGGGTCGGCCTAGGAATGGTTGGAGGGAGGGGGTAAGCGTGTGTAAGCATGTTAGATAGCAGTGAGCCTCCTTCCCTCCCAGCCTCCTTCCGTCCCAGCCTCCTTCCGTCCCAGCCTCCTTCCCTCCCAGCCTCCTTCCGTCCCAGCCTCGTTCCCTCCCAGCCTCCTTCCCTAACAGCCTCCTTCCCTCCCAGCTTCCTTCCCTCCCATCCTCCTTTACTCCCAGCCTCCTTCCCTCCCAGCCTAGTTCCCTCCCAGCCTCCTTCCCTCCCAGCCTACTTCCCTTCCCTCCCAGTCATCTTCCCTCCCAGCCTCCTTCACTCCCAGCCTCCTTCCCTCCAGCCTACTTCCCTCCCAGCCTCTTTCCCTCCCAGCCTCCTTCCCTACCAGCCTCCTTCCCTCCCAGCCTACTTCCCTCCCAGCCTACTTCCCTCCCAGCCTCCTTCCCTCCCAGCCTCCTTCCCTCCCAGCCTACTTCCCTCCCAGCCTACTTCCCTCCAAGCCTCCTTCCCTCCCAGCCTCCTTCCGTCCTAGCCTCCTTCCCTTCCAGCCTACTTCCCTCCCAGCCTCCTTCACTCCCAGCCTCCTTCCCTCCCAGCCTACTTCCCTCCCAGCTCACTTCCCTCCCGGCCTCCTTCCCTCACAGCCTATTTTCCCCTCCAAGCCTACTTCCCCCCCCCACCCTTCCGCCCCCAGCCTCCTTTCCCCCAGCCAAAACTTCCCTCCCTCCTACCCGGGCCCCCGGGCCTTTTCCCTCCCACCCTATTTCCCGGGTCCCACCTCCTTCCCCCCCAACCATTTTCCGTCCCACCCTACCCCCTTTTCCACCTCCTTCCCTCCCAGCCTTCTTCCCTTCCCCCCTTCTTCCCCCCAGCCAAAACTTCCGTCCCACCCCTATTTCCCTTTCCCAGCCTACTTCCCCCCCACCTTCTCCCTCCTAGCCTACTTTCGTTCCAGCCTATTTTTCCCTCCCAGTTACTTCTCCCCCACCACTTCCCCCAAGCCTATTTCCGCCCCAGCCCCCTTTCCCCTTCCCCATCCTCCTTCTCCCAACCCACTTCCCCCCAGCCCCCTTTCCCTTTCCCAAATCCCCCTTTCCTTCCACCAAACCCCTTTCCCCAGCGTATTTCCCTCCCAGCCTATTTCCCCTCCCAGCCTACTTCCGCCCTCACCTCGTTCCCCCCCACCCCAACCCCCCCTCCCCAGCCTCCTTCCCTCCCATCCTCCCCCCTCCCACCCTACTTCCCTCCCAGCCTACTTCCCCCCCACCCTTTATTTCCCCCCCAAGCCTCTTTCCCCCTCCCATCCTCCTTCCCTTAGCCCCCTTTTCCCCCCTCCCAGCCTACTTCCCCCCCACCCCCTTTCCCCCTCCAAGCCACTTTCCTCCCCACCCAATTTCCCTTCCCACCCCTTACCCCCCTCACAGCCTCCTCCCTCCCAGCCCATTTTTCCCTTTCCCCGCCTACTTCCCTCCCACCTATTTCCCCGCCCCCGCCTACTTCCCTCCCAGCCAACTTCCCCCCCAGCCTACTCTTTCCCCAAACCCTACTTCCCTCCCAGCCTACTTCCCCCCCAAGCCTGTTTCCCCTCCAGCTCTTTTCCGCCCCCAACCTATTTCCTCCCAGCCTCCCTTCCCCCAGCCTTTATTTCCCGCCCCCATTCTACTTCCCTCCCACCCCTTCTTCCCGTCCCACCCCTTATTTCCCCTTCCCACCTCCCCCCCTCCAAGCCTATTTTTCCTCCCACCAAACTTCCCTCCCAGCCTATTTCCCCTTTCACACCCTCCTTCCCCCCACCCACTTCCGTCCCCCCTACTTCCCCCCAGCCACTTCCGCCCCCAGCCTTTTCCCCTTTTCCCACCCTTTATTTTCCCCTCCCAGCCTACTTCGTTCCCACCCAAACTTCCCCCCCCCCACCCTACTTCCCCCCCCCTTTGTTTCCCCGCACCCTTTTTTCCGTCCCAACCAATTTTTTTCCCCCAAGCCTACTTCCGTCCCGGGCCATTTTCCCGCCCCCTCTACGCCCCTCCCAGCCTTCTTCCGCCCCCAACCTATTTCCCTCCCACCCTCCCGGTCCCAGCCTATTTCCCCCCCAGCCTACTTCCCTCCCAGCCTACTTCCCTCCCATCCCCCCTCCCTGGCTATTTCCCTCCCAGCCTACTTCCTTTAAAGCCTGCTTTCCCCTCCCAGCCTACTTCCCCCCCCAAAAGCCTTTTACACCCCAGCCCCCTTCCCCCCAGCCTACTTCCCCCCCGCCTATTTCCGCCCACCATTTTCCCCCAAACCTATTTCCGTCCCAGCCACTTTCCTCCCACCTCCTTCTTTTCCCCACCTATTTTTCCCCCCAAAGCCCCTTTCCCCTCCCATCCCCCTTTCCCCTTCCCCCCCACCCTTTTTTTCCCCCTTCCCACGTACTTCCCTCCCGCCAATTTCCCCTTTCCCACCTACTTCCTCTCAGCCTCGTTCCCCCCCACCCCAAACTTCCCCCAGCCCCCTTTCCCCTCCCTTCCCCCCTCCTCCCCCTCCCAGCCTACTTCCCTCCCGACTACTTCCCTACCACCTATTTTTCCCTCCCGGCCTATTTTTTCCCTCCCACCCTCTTTTCCCATCCCAGCCCCGGGCCCCCCCCAACCTTTCCTTTCCCTTTCTTAGCCCCCTTTCCCCTCCCTCCACCTTATTTCCCCCTCCCACCTCCTTCCCCCAACCTACTTCCCCCCACCTTTTTTCCCGTCCCAGCCTTTTTTCCCCCCACCCCAAATTCCCTCCCCCCCCCTATTTCCGCCCACCCTTTTTTTCCCTCCCACCTATTTCCCCGCCCCAGCCTCCTTCCCTCCCATCCATTTCCCTCCCAGCCTAAAACCCTTTTCCAGCCCCTTTTCCCTAAAAACCTTTTTTCCCTTCCCCACCCCTTCTTCCCTCCCACCTCTTCCGTCCCAGCCTACTTCCCCCCCCAACCTACTTCCCCCCCGTTTCCCCCTCTCCTAGCCTACTTTCGTTTTCCCAGCCACTTCCCCCCAGCTTACTTCCTCCCAGCCTATTTTCCCCTCCAACCCAAACTTCCGTCCCAGCCTCCTTCCCTCCCATCCCCTTTTTTCCCCAAAGCCACTTCCCTCCCCCTCCTTCCCCCCCATCCTTTTTTCCTTCCCACCAAATTCCCTCCCGGGCGAAACTTCCCCCCAGCCTATTTTCCCTCCCAGCCTACTTCCGTCTCAGCCTCGTTCCCTCCCCACAAAACTTCCCTCCCAGCCCTTCCTTTCCCCTCCCACCTCCCCCCTTTCCCACCTACTTCCCTCCCAGCCTATTTCCCTCCCACCAAACTTCCCCTCCCACCCCATTTCCCCCCCCAAGCCTCGTTCCCTCCCATCCCCTTCCGTCTTAGCCCCTTTTCCCTCCCAGCCTATTTCCCCCCCACCCTCCTTCCCCCCAAAACCCCAAATTTTTTCCCCTTCCCAGCCTACTTCCCCCCAGCCAACTTCCCTCCAACAGCCTTTCCTTTCCCCCTTCCCCCCCATTTTCCGTCCCCCGCCTATTTTTCCCCCACCTATTTTCCCGCCCCAGCCAAATTTCCCTCCCCCCCTACTTCCCCCCCAGCCTACTTCTTTCCCCCCACCCAAATTTTCCCCCCCCAGCCTATTTCCCCCCTCCCACCTGTTTCCCCCCTCGCAGCTCTTTTCCGTCCCAACCTATTTTTTTCCCTCTCCGAGCCTACTTCCGTCCAGCCTACCCCCGTCCCATTCAAACTTCCTCCCAGCCTTTTCCGTCCAGCCTACCCCCCTCCAGCCCCCTTTCCCCCCCAAGCCTACTTTCCCCCCGCCTACTTCCCTCCCCAGCCTACTTCCCTCACACCCCCTTTCCCCCCGCCCATTTCCCGTCCCGCCTACTTTCCCCCCCACCCCAACTTCCGTCCCAGCCTATTTCCCCTCCCACCTATTTTCCCTCCCCACCCAACTTCGTTCCCCCCCCTATTTCCCCCTCCCAGCCTACTTCCCCCCCAGCCTGCTTCCCTCGCAGCTCATTTCCTCCCCCCCTTTTCTTCCCACCCCTACTTCCGCCCCGGGCCTACTTCCCGTCCCAGTCTACACCCCTCCCACCCTTTCTTCCGTCCCACCTACTTCCCTCCCAGCCCTTTCCGTCCCAGCCTATTTCCCTCCCAGCCTATTTCCCTTTCCCCAGCCTATTTTCCCCCCCATTTTCCGCCCCTTGCAAACTTCCCCCCAGCCTATTTTCCGTTCAAGCCTTTTTTCCTCCCCACCACTTCCCTCCCACCCCCCCCCCCTTCTTACATCCACCCCCTTTCCCCTCCCAGCCAAACTTCCCTCCCCGCCTACTTCCGCCCCCAGCCTATTTCCCCCTCCCACCTAGAACCCCCCCAGCCTACTTCCCCCCACCCCTAGACCCCCCCAGCCTTTTTTTCCCTCCACCTATTTTCCCTCCCACCTGTTTTCCCTCCCATCTTATTTTCCGTCCCAGCCTATTTCCCCCCAAACCAAATTTCCCGCCCCAAGCCTACTTTCCTCCCATCCCCCTTCTTTTCCCCCAGCCTACCTTCCCTCCCACCCTCCTTCCCCCTCCCACCCCCTTCCTTCCCAGCCAAATTTCCCTCCCGCGATTTTTCCCTCCCAGCCAACTTCCCTCCCAGCCAACCCCCTTTCTTTTCCTCTTTTCCCTCCCAGCCCACCATTTCCCCCCTCTCAGCCCCCTTTCCCCTTTCCCACCCTTTCCTCCCCTCCCAGCCTATTTTCCCTCCCAGACTACTTCCCCCCAGCCACTTCCCTCCCAGCCTACTTCCCTCCCAGCCCGTTCCCCCCCCCGCCTCCTGCCCCCCCATCCTCCTTCCGTCTTAGCCCCTTTCCTCCCACCTACTTCCCCCCCAGCCTCCTTCCCTCCCAGCCAATTTTCCCCCCAACCTACTTCCCCCCCAAAGCCTACTTCCCCTCACAGCCCCCTTCCCCCCACCCCAACTTCCTCCCCCCCCTATTTCCCCCCCCCCAGCCTAATTCCGGGCCCCAGCCATTTCCCCTCCCACCTATTTCCCCCCAGCCTACTTCCTTCCCCCCCATTTTCCCCCTCCCAGCCTACTTCCCCCCGCCTGTTTCCCCTCGCAGTTTCATTTCCATCCCAACCATTTCTCCCCACCCCTTCTTCCCCCCAAAGCCTTTTTCCCCCCCCAGTCTACTTCCCTCCCCACCTTCTTCCCCCAGCCAAATTTCCCTCCCAGCCTTCTTCCGCCCCAAGCCTATTTCCGCCCCCAGCTACTTCCCTCCCACCTATTTTCCCTTTCCCACCTACTTCCCTCCCATCTTACTTCCGCCCCTTGGCTACTTCCCCCCCCCACCCTTTCCCTTCCCCCCCCACCTACTTCCCACCCCCCCAGCCTTCTTCCGTCCCAGCCTTTTTTCCGTCCCAGCCCTACTTCCCTCCCGGGCCTACTTTCCCCCACCCCAATTTTCCCCCCTCCCCCTTTCCCTTACATCCCAGCCTCCTTCCCTCCCCCAGTCAAATTTCCCCTTCCCCCGCCTACTTCCGTCCCAGCCTACTTCCCCCCCCAGCCTAGTACCCCCCAGCCTATTTTCCCTCCCACCTTTTTCCCCCTCCCAGTATCCCCTTTCCCCCCACCTATTTCCCTCCCACCAAATTTCCCCCTCCCACCTTTTTCCCTTTAGCCTATTTCCCTTTCCCACCTACTTCCCTCCCAGCCAAATTCCCCCCCAAGGGTCTTCTTCCCCCCCCAGCCCCTTCCCTCCCACCTATTTCCCTCCCAGCCTATTTCCCCTTTCCCAGCCTACTTCCCTCCCACCCCTATTTCCCCGCCCCAAACCCCCTTTCCCTTCCCCCCTACCTTAAACTCCCCCCAACCCCTTCCCCTCCCACCCTACTTCCGTCCCTGCTTACTTCCCTCCCACCCCCTTTCCCTTCCCACCCTTTTCTTCCCCCTAGCCTATTTCCCCCTCCCACCCAACCTTCCCTCCCAGCCTACTTTCCTCCAACCCTTTCCCTTCCCCCTCCCACCCCCTTTTTCCCTCCCACCCCAAAAACCCTTCCCCACCCAGCCTGCTTCCCCCCCAAATCTTACTTCCGCCCACCTATTTCCCCTTTCCAAACCTACTTCCGCCCCACCCCAAATTTCCTGCCTCCCCCCTTCTCTCCCAGCCTATTTCCCCTCCCAGCCTACTTCCCCCCCAGCCTTCCCCCCTCCTAGCCTATTTCCCCTTCCCAGCCTATTTCCCTCCCAGCCTACTTTCCCCCAAGCCTTTTTCCCCTTTCCCAGCCTCCTTCCCTCCCACCTATTTCCCCTCCCACCCTACTTCCCTCCCAGCCTATTTCCGCCCCCACCCTTTCCCTTCCCTCCGGCCCCCTTTTCCCCCTCCCACCTCCTTCCCTCCAAGCCTACTTCCGCCCCAGCCATTTCCCCTTCCCATCCCCCTTTCCCTTTTCCCCCAGCCTATTTCCCCCTCCCACCTACTCCGTCTCAGCCTTTTTTTCCCTCCCTGCCTCCACCGCCCCTCCTCCCTTCCCTCCAACCCTCCCAAACCGCCCCCAGCCTACTTCCCCCCAAACCCTTTCCCTTCCCCTACCTATTTCCCCTTTCCCCAACCTATTTCCCTCCCCCCTACTTTCCCTCCAACCTTCTTCCCCCCACCTACTTCCCCCCCCCCTCTTTCCCCCTCCCGGGCCCTCCTTCCCCCCCCATCCCCTTCCGTTTTCCCCCTTCCTTCCCCCCCCACCCAACTTCCCTCCCAGCCCCTTTCCCCTCCCACCAATTTTCCCTCCCAGCCAATTTCCCTCCCAGCCATTTTCCCTCACAGCCCCTTCCCCCCAGCTCCTCTTCCGTCCCCGCCTATTTTCCCCCCCAGCCTATTTCCCCGTCCCCCCCCTACTTCCCTCCCCACCATTTCCCCCCCCAGCCTATTTTCCTTTCCCCCCCCTATTTCCCCTCCCACCTCCCTTCCCCCCAGCCTGCTTCCCTGGCCTCATTTCCACCCCCAACCTATTTTTTCCTCCCAGCCTTCTTCCGTCCCACCAAATTTCCGTCCCATTCTACTTCCCCCCCACCTTTTTCCCCTCCCACCTTTTTCCCCCTCCCACCCTTTTTCCGCCCCCACCCCTATTTCCGTCCCAGTCAAACTTCCCTCCCACCTCCCTTTCCCCCCCCCACCAAACCCCCTCCCTTTTACCCCCGCCCGGGTCTACTTCCCCCCCAGCTTATTTCCTTTCCCAAGCCTGTTTTCCCTTTCCCAGCCTATTTCCCTTTTCCCCCCCCCCTTTTTAACATCCCAGCCCCCTTTTCCCTCCCAGTCTACTTCCCTCCCCGCCTATTTCCTTCCCAGCCTACTTCCCTCCCACCTAGTACCCTCCCAGCCTCCCTTTCCCCCCCCAGCCTTCTTCCCCCCCCAAAAACTTCCCTCCCGCCACTTCCCCCCCAGCCTACTTCCCCCCCACCTTTCCCTTCCCTCCTAGCCTACCCCCTCCCACCTACTTCCCTCCCACCTATTTTCCCCCCAAAGTCTTTTTTCCCCTCCCAGCCCCCCTTCCCCCCCCACCTATTTTCCCTCCCCCTACTTCCCTCCCACCTATTTCCCTTCCCAGCCTACTTCCGCCCCCACCCTTTTTCCCCCTCCACCCTTTTCACTTCCCCACCTCCTTCCCCCAACCTACTTCCGTCCCTGCTTACTTCCCCCCCCTCCCCCTTTTCCTTTCCCCACCCTTTCCCTTCCTCCTAGCCTACTTCCCTCCCACCTACCTTCCCCTTTCCCACCCCAAACCTTTCCTCCAAGCCCTCTTCCCTCCCACCCCCTTCCCTCCCACCTATTTCCCTCCCACCTGCTTCCCCCCCAATCTTACTTCCGTCCCAGCCTACTTCCCCTTTCCAAAACCCAAACTTCCGTCCCCAGCCTCCCTTTCCCCCCCTCCTCCTTCTCTCCCAGCCTACTTCCCTCCCAGCCTACTTCCCCCCCAGCCTTTTCCCCCCAGAAAAACTCCCCCCCCACCATTTCCCCCTCCCACCCAACTTTCCTCCCAACCCTTTTTCCCCTTCCACCTCCTTCCCCCCGCCTTACTTCCCTCCCAGCCTATTTCCCCCCCGCCTACTTCCGTCCCACCCTTTCCCTTCCCCCCCGAGCCTCCTTTCCCCTCCCCCCTCCTTTCCCCTTTCCAAGCCTCTTCCGTTTCCCGCCTATTTCCCCTCCCTTCCCCCTTTCCCCCTTCCCACCCCTTTTTTCCCCCTCCCACCCACTTCCTTCCAGCCTTCTTCCCTCCCTGCCCCCAACCGCCCCCCCATCCTCCTTCCCCCAAGCCTATTTCCGTCCCACCTATTTTCCCCCAGCCTCCCCTCCTTTTGGTTTTTGTGGGGGGTAGTAGAAAATAGTAGCAGTGTTTGGGGCCCCGCTGATGGGTAATTGGGGGTGAGAAGTAGTGTTGGTATGGTATATGCTGTTGGTGGGATGGTGTATATGGCTTAAAGGTGCGGGTGGTAGTATGGTAGTCATGGTTTTTGGGGGTGGTAGTGGCAAATGTTTAAAAGGGTTTGTTAAGCTAAACCCGCCCCTAAACGTAGCCCTTAATAGATACTTCATTGTGATAAAAATGGTGGGTTTGGTGGAGAATGGGGTGGTGGTGATTTTTGGTTGGGGTATTTTGAATTTTGGAACTTTTTTCAAATTTTCAATGAACTACAACCACAATAAATCTTCCCATTTTCCACACCAGAGGAGCTGTGACTCAAACCCCTGAAAACCACAACTAGGTGAACACACACACACACACCCCACACGCACACACCACCACATACAAACACACATACACACACACACACAAACAAAACGCACACACACCCCAACACAAACATACACACACACACACCACACACACACACAAAAAAACACACAAAACAACACACACACAAAACACACACTTTACACACACACATACACACACCACATACACACACACACCCCATACACACCACAAACCCCCCCCACCCAACACACACAACAAAAAAGGACACACCCCCAAAACACACATACACACACACACACACACACACACACACACCCCACACACATACACACACATACACACACACATACACCACACATACACACACCCACCAAAACACACACACATACACACAAAAAAAAACACACACAACAAAACACACAAAAATACACCCCACAACCCCACCCCACATACACCCCACCATACACACACACACCAAAACACACACACACACACACAAAACACACAAAACACACACACGATTTGAAAAAGAGAAAAAAACATAAGGTTTATTTACAGTGTATAAAAAAAAAACATAAAGGATTTAATGGGTTTTTTCCCCGGGAAAAATTTAAAAAGAGAGAAAAAAAGAACCCGGAAATTTAGAAATATATAAAAAAAATTCCCGCAAAATTTAAATGGTAATTTTTAAAAAAAACTGACTTAAAAAACAGAAAAAAAAAAAGGGGGTTTTAAAAACGAAATGTACTGAAAAACCCAAATACAAAAAAAAACCAAAAAACGGGAAAGGGGGAACTAAACCAGGAGGAAATAAATTTAGGGAACGTAAAGAAGGAAGAGAAAAAAAAATTTAAAAATGATAAACCCTAAGACAAAAGTAAGAAATAAGAGACTGTGCATGTGTTTGAAAAAGTCTGAGAAAGATCCTTCAGGAACACCCCCCAAAGGATCCGGTTTTTTCCCCTCACTGTGAGACACACACAAGCAATCCTTTTTTTTTTGTGATTATCGTTTCCAAAAAAATTTAACTAAAAAATAATAAAATTTTAAAATTATTTTTATTTTTAAATTATTTTTAAATATTATTTTTTTTAATTATTATTTTTTATTTTTAAATTTTAATTTTTAAATTATTATTTTTTACAAAAAACCCTTTTTAAAATTTTCCCGGTGTGTCATTCAAAGCTAAAGTGGTGGGGGCTCGTTTCCTCTGCCGGGGAAATCCTTTTTCTGAAAAGACTTGATATTTACCCCTTATATTGTTCAAAAGAACATTTGAACCAAGTCTTCGGGAACCCCCTAAACCCTTAAATTTGCGCCCCACCTTGCCCCTTCCAAGGTTTTTCCAGGGCAGCACCCTTTCTTTCAAAAAGAAATTCGTCATCATCATCAGTGGGGCCCTTTGAAATTTAGCCCCAGTGGGACGTTTACTTACTCTGTGAAGCCCTTTTTTTGTGTGCTCTCTGGAATCGGGAAACCAGGAGGGCCCTCTTTTGACAACTTTACCAGCACTGAGAAAAGGGAGCTCAATTTGCTAAGGTGGGATACGGCAATTAACGGAGGAGAACAAGGGATTCGTATAATCCTCCTGTTGGAGCCCCCCGGGTTAAGAGGGGGGGGCTTGGCCCCAGTGGCCGGGCAACATGGAACCAAGCTAAGATCAAAAAACCCGGGGGAGGGGCCCAGAAACAACGAAAAACCAAAGACAACCGTGGAAATTTCCCCAACCCATTCTCGGTGCTATCTAAACGTTTTAAAGTGTTCTACTAAAATTTCCCACAACGGCCCCAAAAAAACATTGGCAGACGGAGTGAGACTTTCCCTAAAACCCCAACGAAAAACCATCGAAAACCGTCTTGAGGGAATTCAACAATGGTTTTAATCTACCCGCAAATGGAGTCACAAACGGGGAACATCACGACGGACGACCCAAAAGGAAGGTAAAAAACATTGTTGTTTTTTTTGGGGATAGCCAATTAGGTACATGGATGGGGAAATTTCAAAAGGTAGGTAGGGGGCAGAGAGGGGTGTTTTTCCGGGGGCTGGGATAAAGGAATTTTTTCCGTCGGGAAATGACACCCATGAGAGATAAGGGGACCCAAATCCTTTTAATCTGTCTCAGGCTGGAAAGGAAAACGATGTTGGCAGAGGGTAGGATGGGGAACCTGATTAGCGGTAAAAGGCCCCGAAATTTAGAGAAAAATTGGGAAGGAAGGGGGGAAAACCCCTTCAAAGAAAAATTTAAGATAAAAAAATTTTTTTCGTTCGGTTTTTTAAAACCTCGGGGGGTTTTTATCCACACGGGTTTAACCCAAGAAAGTCAGGGCTCACCGAGGACTTTTCTAAATTTAAAATTTTCCGGGGGGTTTCCCAAATCTTGTCCCCAGATGCGACCCACACCAGTCGACAACACCAGGTACCTATTTGCTGCTAGGTGAACAGGACAACAGGTGTAAGGAAACGTGTCGAAATGTTTCCACCCGCCGGGAATCGAACCCGGGCCCTCCGTGTGTGAAGCGGGAGCTTTAGCCACCAGGCCACAGGGCCACCTATGTGGCATTTTGCCAAGGAGAGGAGTTGGAAATGAATGGTTGTCCAGAGCAATTGGTGTCAATTGCTGGCTGGACAAATACTGTAAGGAAAATGCAGTAACATTCATTGACAACTGGGACCTCTTCTATGGCAGAAATGACATGTATGCCAGGGACGGGGTTCACTTATCTAGGTGTGGGGTGGGAGCACTGGCCAACGCAGTGGAGGGAGCTGTTAGGTCTTTAAACTAGGAATAGTTAGTGGTATGGGTTTTTGCGGGAAAACTGTGAAGTCGCAGGGTAGTAACATGAGTACTACCCACTGTCTTCCTATTATGTCCTAGAATCTGTATTGATAAAGCCACTGGATGGCGATACGTCTACAATAAAGATATCCAGATGTTGCACATGTGTCTTAACTTTCATATTGTCGGTATTTTATACCTTTCTTGCACAACTTGTCAAACACTGCAACATCATGGAATCTTGGTTCAGAGGACATCTACAAGACCTTCTTCACGGCTGCTGCAACTAACCCATCTCTTTGGGAAGGACCTACTTCCACTTGGGAATCCCGCCTACCAGTGACATGCCCTCGTCTGCCCCCCCGTCCCTATCCACTGGGGGCTATAAACCCCCCATCTTCTTCCCTTTTGCTCCAGTTTCTCCTCCACCCCCGATGTGTGAAAAACTAATTTCCAAAGGGGCCGAGGGCGATTACCTCAACTTTTGTATATATTTCCCTACTGTCTTCCTTTTATGCCCCTAAAATTTGGGGTATTGAAAAAGCCACTGGATGGCGGAAACGTCTACAAAAAAGGGTTTCCAGTTGTTGCACATGTGTCTTAACTTTCATATTTTTGGGTATTTTATCCCTTTCTTGCAAAACTTGTCAGAAAACTGCAACATCAGGGAATTTTGGGTTTCCCGGGGCATCTACAAGACCCTTCTTCCCCGGCTGCTGCAACTAACCCATCCCCTTTGGGAAGGCCTATTTCACGGGGGAACCCCGGGGCCTCCAGGGGACTATCCCCTCGCTGTGCCCGTCCCTGTGTTTAAAGGGTTTTGGAAAAACCACAAGTTAAAGGGATTGAGAAAACTTATGCAGCATAGGGGGAACCCTTTATTCGGGAAAAAGTTTCGCCACCAGTCTTCATCAGCCCCAATACAAAGAGGAAGGCGAAAGGGAGAGGGAATGAGGTAATCAGCCCCTAAAACCTGGAGTCGAAGTGTTTCAACCATCAATCTTTTAGAAAGGGACAGCAAGGGGGCCCTAGACGTGGCTTATATACTGTAGTGAGGTGACATGAAGGCGGGGGCATAGGGGTAAACCCTCCACTAGTCAAGTAGGGCCGTCCAAAGGGGTTTAACAAGGTTTTAAGAATTCTTTGTAACAAGAAACCCCTGTTTCCCGCATGTCTGACGTTGTGATGAATGGTTTGAAAAACCGACAATTGAGGATTGAGAAAACTTTGCAAATATGGGAAACTTTATTCAGGAAACGTTTCGCCACACAGTGGCTTCATCAGTCCAATACAAAGAGGAAGGCGTAAGGAGAGGAGGAGAATGAGGTAATCATTCCCTCAACCTGGAAATCGATGTGTTCAGTCCATCCCAAACTTGTAGAATGTAAAGAATTTGGGGCCGAAACGTGGGGTTATAAAAATTTTAGTGAGGTATATAAGCCTATTAACCGCCAGTTTTTCCCTTTCCTTTGCTCGAATAAGTGAAGTCCGATCACACAGTTGCTGTACATCGCAAGAAGCCTCTCTTCGACCCCGCCGGGGTGTAGAATTTATATTCTACAAACGTCACATCCTTTTCCCCGATGCTGTCGAATCGGGGGAAAAAACCCCAAACCCCTTTAATGGTGCAAAAAATGACTCCTCGAAGTTAGCTTTAGCTACCGTCGTTTTGGGGCCTGCTGAGGTCCCAAATTTTTCGGAAACCACTCTCTGAAAAACTCCTTTATTTTCGTCTGCACAAAGACACGGGAAACCTAAAAATAAAGGCGGGCTCTTCAAAAGGACCCCACAAAAAAAAAACAATTCACTCTATCCCCGTCCCCCATTTTTGAAGTCGAAACGTTCGTCCCTTTGTGAAAAGACTGGACAATATCGTCACCTCTCTCTCTATTGAAGCACTGAAGACATCTATTGAGGAACAAAACACCTGGGCCTCGGTAGACAGCATCTCAAAGATCCCCAACGCCTCATCTATGCTAAAGATTACATTCTCAGACATCTCCATGGCTGCCCAAGCTCTCTCTGACGGTCTGGCCATCTCATATTACCACATTCACCCAAGTCATGTAGAACAAGAACGTTTCACATACATCTCCCACTGCTGGACCTGCTACTCCTATAATCACACCACCAAGGACTGCCCCATCAAGAATAAGAAGTTTTGTTCAAAATGTGGGAATGATGGACACGATTTCAGATCCTGCACCATTACTACAGCACCAACATGTCTTAACTGCAAGGGTAATCATCATACCCTTGCAGCTAAGTGCCCACTCAGGAAAGAAATCATATTGAAGAAAACTAAAGTTCTGAAGAACACCTCCAATTCACCGACATATGCTTCAATAACCAAACCACAAACCGACACCACCAAGACTCTACACGCTAATCTACAGGCACCATCGCCCAGCAACTCCCTCTCTCCACTCCCCGACGGTGCTCCTTCCAAGGTGCTGTACTGCATGGTGTATGCACATCTTGCAAACGCAGCAAACCCCGGCACTTTCAACATCACTATTAACGAACTATTCCGTCTGAACAACATGCCTGCCTTCAATTTTCCGGACTCCACACCTTCAGAAGACATCCTCAAGACCCTTCCCAACGTCCTGAACTTTATTGCACCTGCAGACCTGTCTCCTGCCCAAGCAACTGCTCCTGTAACTTCTATAACCACTTCCACCGCTGACAACGTTGATCAAGTTGCCTCAACCACCGCCTCCCACCTCTCCCAGCCTGCTGTTACACAACCATTACACCTCACAGCTGCTCCTGTCGACCCTCAGTCACCTGCTACCACCATTGTAGATTCTCCCAATGAATTCACTCCAGAAGAGGAAGATAACGACGACTCCAGTAAACCCTCATGGGAAAACCTTACCTTTTACACTTCCCTTTCAAATACTGACACCATGACCTGTACTGAACTCTACAAAAGCCTCGGTGCTGGAACAGTCAAGTATGCATGTGAATCACCGCTTCACTTCACACTCACCCAAGTTCTTGAGTTCATCAAGCCTCTACGTTTCACCTTCAGTAACAAGGCTAAACTATACCACCTATCTAGAAGCAGCTTCAAAAAGTTCGAAAATGGTTCATTTGCTAACCAGCCTCCTCAGTTACTCCTGTAACTCCCATATGTGTTCTACCCTCTGATGTGACCTAGCCTGCTGCCAGCTACTCAAGATTCAAGACTTCAACTACCACAAGTTTAATACAACAGTCCCTGCTATTCCTGTTCTCAAGTCTGCCCCACGATCGCCTTAGCTGCTGGGTTAAGCCCTGGCTCTATTTCTCTGACTAAGAACACTCCTCTCCAGAGCTATTCTTCATCTGTCCCGTCTTCCCCGCTCATCCCATTGGGATCTTACCTGAACTTGTTTGCTTGCTTGCCTTTGCTCCAGAATCTCCTCCACCACGATGCTGTGAACACTAACTCCAAGGCCGAGGGACTGATTACCTCATCTTTTGTATATAGTTCTACTGTCTTCCTATTATGTCCTAGAATCTGTATTGATAAAGCCACTGGATGGCGAAACGTCTACAATAAAGATATTCGGATGTTGCACATGTGTCTTAACTTTCAACATTACTGAGCCTCTTGTCAGGAAGCTTACTGGTCGTTATTCCACGTAGCAACAAGTCATAGTAATTACTAACGTGGGGTCAGGTGAGGTATGTTAGGTAAGACACATATGCAACAGTTAGGTATCTTTATTTCGAAACGTTTCGCCTACACAGTAGGCTTCTTCAGTCGAGTACAGAAAAGTTGATAGAAGCAGAAGAGACTTGAAGACGATGTAATCAGTCCATCACCCTTAAAGTTTTGAGGTGGTCAGTCCCTCAGTCTGGAGAAGAGCATTGTTCCAAAGTCTGAAACAATATGGAGTTGAAGTGACAGGATGGAGCCTTATATAGCGCCAGGAGGTGAGACAGGTCACTAGTAGAACGCAGATGTTGGGAGGTCAGGTCCCTCTCAAATCCAGCTGCTCTCACTAGTAGAGGTAGTCGTAGTTGATTCCAGGTCTGTACCAAGATACCCTTGTGTTGCAGTGAGGTGAGGTATGTTGAAGCTAATATCTGGGGTTGGCTAAAAACAGATTGCAAAATAAATGAGAATTGTTGGATTTGTAAATAAACTGCCTAGAATGGCAGTTTATTTATAAATCCAACACTTCTCAGTCATTTATTTTAATAATCTGCTTTTAGCCATCCCAAGATATTAGCTTCAACGTTCCTCACCTGACTCCACGTCACTACGCTCACCATTAATATAGGTTCATCTTTTCTCCTCAGGTGACTTGATGAACTTCACACCGTGAGTTGAAAAGTTGTCAATTTAAGATTGCATTTTTCTGCATTTGTGTGTCTCTTTTCCACCTTCGACGTCTAAAATCCGGGTTCAGTGAGGACGAGTTGTGCTTCATTCCACTTCATGTTACAGAATGGACATAAATTCGTTAGAAAACATTCAGCGTAGGATGACTAAATTAATACATAAGAACATAAGAAAGGAGGAACACTGCAGCAGGCCTGTTGGCCCATACTAGGCAGGTCCTTTACAATTCATCCCACTAACAAACATTTGACCAACCCAATTTTCAATGCCACCCAAGAAACAAGCTCCGATGTGCAAGTCCCTCTCAAATCCAACCCCTCCCACTCATGTACTTATCCAACCTAAATTTGAAACTACCCAAAGTCCCAGCCTCAATAACCCAACTAGGTAGACTGTTCCACTCATCAACTACCCTATTTCCAAACCAATACTTTCCTATGTCCTTTCTAAATCTAAACTTATCTAATTTAAATCCATTACTGCGGGTTCTTCTTGGAGAGATATCCTCAAGACCTTGTTAATATCCGCTTTATTAATACCTATCTTCCACTTATTACACTTCGATCAGGTTCCTCCCCTCATTCTTCGTCTAACAAGTGAATGTAACTTAAGAGTCTTCAATCTTCTTCATAAGGAAGATTTCTAATGCTATGTATTAATTTAGTCATCCTACGCTGAATGTTTTCTAACGAATTTATGTCCATTCTGTAATATGGAGACCAGAATTGAGCTGCATAATCTAGGTGAGGCCTTACTAATGATGTATAAAGCTGCAGTATGACCTCTGGACTTCTGTTGCTTACACTTCTTGATATAAATCCCAGTAATCTATTTGCCTTATTACGTACGCTTAGGCATTGCTGTCTTGGTTTAAGGTTGCTGCTTACCATAACCCCCAAGTCCTTTACGCAATCTGTATGGCTAAGTTCTACATTATTTAACTTATAAGTGCTAGGGTTATGGACACTCCCGAGCTTCAGAACCTTGCATTTATCTACATTGAACTGCATCTGCCACTTTTCTGACCAAGAGTAGAGTTTGTCTAAATCCTCCTGAAGTTCCCTAACATCTACGTTTGAATCAATTATCCTACCTATCTTCGTGTCATCGGCGAATTTGCTCATATCACTAGTAATTCCTTCATCAAGATCATTGATATATATTATAAACAACAACGGGCCCAAGACTGATCCCTGTGGAACGCCACTTGTTACTGATCCACGAGAGCACCCTTCCCCCAATGCCATGAGCTGCTACTTTCTTCAACAGTCTTTGGTGCGGAACTCTGTCAAATGCCTTACTAAAATCTAAGTAAATAATATCAAATTCTTTATCGTGGTCAACAGCCTCAAAAGCTTTACTGAAGAAAGTTAATAAATTAGTTGTGATGAATGGTTTGAAAAACCGACAAGTTGAAGATTGAGACACTTATGCAGCATATGGGAATCTTTATTCAGGAAACGTTTCGCCACACAGTGGCATCATCAGTCCAATACAAAGAGGAAGGCGTAAGGAGAGGAGGAGAATGAGGTAATCAGTCCCTCAACTGGAGTCGATGTGTTCAGTCCATCAATCTTGTAGAATGTACAGCATAGGGCAGTAGACGTGGCTTGTATACTGTAGTGAGGTGACGTGAAGCAGGTGGAGGCGGGGTCATAGTGGTACCATCCACTAGTCGAAGTAGGTCTTCGTCCAAAGGTTGAACAAGTGTTGAAAAATTCTTTGTAACAAGATCCCATGATGCTGCAGTGTCTGACAGTTGTGATGAATGGTTTGAAAAACCGACAAGTTGAAGATTGAGACACTTATGCAGCATATGGGAATCTTTATTCAGGAAACGTTTCGCCACACAGTGGCTTCATCAGTCCAATACAAAGAGGAAGGCGTAAGGAGAGGAGGAGAATGAGGTAATCAGTCCCTCAACCTGGAGTCGATGTGTTCAGTCCATCAATCTTGTAGAATGTACAGCATAGGGCCGTAGACGTGGCTTATATACTGTAGTGAGGTGACGGGAAGCAGGTGGAGGCGGGGTCATAGTGGTACCATCCACTAGTCGAAGTAGGTCTTCGTCCAAAGGTTGAACTAGTGTTGAAAAATTCTTTGTAACAAGATCCCATGATGCTGCAGTGTCTGACAGTTGTGATGAATGGTTTGAAAAACCGACAAGTTGAAGATTGAGACACTTATGCAGCATATGGGAATATTTATTCAGACCGAATAAAGATTCCCATATGCTGTAAGGGTGATGGACTGATTACATCGTCTTCAAGTATCTTCTGCTTCTATCAACTTTTCTGTACTCGACTGAAGAAGCCTACTGTGTAGGCGAAACGTTTCGAAATAAAGATACCTAACTGTTGCATATGTGTCTTACCTAACATACTATACATGTCAGTGACACTGGTCCGTTGTTTAATGCTACCTGTCTGCCTTTTTTCTTAAAGATTGGGACTACATTTGCTGTCTTCCACACGTCAGGTGGTTGCCCTGTTTCGACGGATGTGTTGAAGATTGTTGTTAGTTGTACACTCAGCCCCTCTGCTTCCTCTCTCAGGACCCGCAGAGAGATTTTGTCTGGTCCCACAGCCTTTGAGGTATTTAGTTCACTTGGCACCCTCTTTACTTCGTCCTTGGCTGTGCGTAGTGTGTCCAGCACTTGTTGGTATACCTTTCCATTCTCGTTTAATATAGTCCAGTCTGTCTCCACTGAAAATACTTCCTTAAATCTTGTGTTTAGCTCTTCACATATATCTTTGTCGTTTCTTGTGATCTCTCCTCCTTCCTTCCTCAGCCTGATTACCTGATCCTTGACTATTGTTTTCCTCCTGATGTGGCTGTACAACAGTGTTGAGTCAGATTTGGCTTTCGATGCTGTCATTCTCGTACTAACGTTGCGCCTTCCTCCTTATCCATACATATTTCATTTCTGGCTCTTTGGCTAATCTCATTTTCCTGGGTCCTTGGATGAATCAAGGGCTCGTTCTGGTCTTCCCGTTGACTCTGTTGCCCCTAGATACGGACCTCTCCGCCTCTTTGCATTTTGTGGTCATGTAATCCATAATTTTATTCACTGTTTTTTTCCTGCCAGTTCTCTTCTCCACTTTACCTCATGCAGGAAATTCCTCATGCCTGTGTAGTCTCGTTTTTATAATTTGGCTTCTCCCATCCTACTCGTGCTGCTTCACTCTCCACTTTAACTCACGTGGTCGAAGGACCACGTGATCACTAGCTACGAGGGGTCTTTAATATATTATGTGTTTATGTGTATTTACCTATCTCTTTACCTATTTTTGGTTGCAGGGGCCAAGTCACAAGTCTTGGCCCTTCCTCTACGATGGTGTGTGTGTGTGTGTGTGTGTGTGTGTGTGCAGAGCTTTCATGAGACTGGCAGGTTATAACCGTAACTTTCCCCTCCTTGGTGTATTTACGCCTTGGTAGATTTGTATATTTGGTATATATGTGAGCGTAACTCCGCCATGCAAGAAATAATATATTATTCTCCTCGTTGTGTTGTCGGCGGCAGGAAGGAATAAAATGTTGTTTACAGAGACGTGTCCTGAAAGTGCTTGTTTGTGTGTGTTTCTGTATGTGTGTGTGTGTGTGTGAGTCCTTGTTTGTATGTGTATGTGTGTATTTTGGTAGCTGTGTTATGTGATTGAGTGTAAGTGTGAGGGTTTGTGTGAATGTGTGTGTTTATGTGTGGGTGTTAACCTATATATGGTTGGAAAGGTTGAGTAACAACTCCTGGCCCCAATGTGTGTGTGCATTTTTTACCTATACGTGCTTCCCGAGGAGAGCTCTAGCTCTGAGTCCCGCCTTATAAGCAACACTGAGTTGGTGTGATGTATATGCAACTATTGTATATTCACCGGAACTCACGTTAAAACGAAGAATGAGAGGAGGAACTTTCCACTCTGGAAACGTTTTCTTAGGTAATATATTGTGGTTGTCCAAGCAGGATATACCTGAGTGTTGAATGGCTTTATCCTGGTGATGGTGACTGCTGGTGACCACAGCAGCTGCTGATTCTTGTTAGGTCACTCCCCGCACTAGTTCTGCCACTGACTGGTGACCCTGGCCAGCCACTGCCTCTCGCTACGCCTGTCCCAATACCAGTTCTGTCACTGACTGAAGACCTTTGCCAGCCGCTGCCTCTCGCTAAGCCTATCCCAATACCAATTCCCCCACTGGTGACCCTAGACAACCTCTGCCTCTTGCTAGGCCTATCCCAATACCAGTTCTGTCACTGGTGACGCTGGCCAACCGCTGCCTCTTGTTAGGCCTATCTCCAGCACTAGTTCTGTCACTGGTGACCCTGGACAGCAGCTGCCTCTCTCTAGACCTATACACCGCACTAGTTCTGTCAATGGGGACCCTGGACAGCCGCTGCCTCCTGGTATGTCTACCACTGCACTAATTCTGTCACTGGTGACCCTGGCCAGCTGCTGCCTCCTGGTATGTCTACCACTGCACAAGTTCTGTCACTGGTGACCCTGGCCAGCCGCTGCCTCCTGGTATGTCTACCACTGCACAAGTTCTGTCACTGGTGACCCTGGCCAGCCGCTGCCTCCTGGTATGTCTACCACTACACCAGTTCTGTCACTGGTGACCCTGGCCAGCCGCTGCCCTGGTATGTCTACCACTGCACAAATCTGTCACTGGTGACCCTGGCCAGCCGCTGCCTCCTGGTATGTCTACCACTGCACAAGTTCTGTCACTGGTGACCCTGGCCAGCCGCTGCCTCCTGGTATGTCTACCGCTACACCAGTTCTGTCACTGGTGACCCTGGCCAGCCGCTGCCTCCTGGTATGTCTACCACTGCACAAGTTCTGTCACTGGTGACCCTGGCCAGCCGCTGCCTCCTGGTATGTCTACCACTACACCAGTTCTGTCACTGGTGACCCTGGCCAGCCGCTGCCTCCTGGTATGTCTACCACTGCACAAGTTCTGTCACTGGTGACCCTGGCCAGCCGCTGCCTCCTGGTATGTCTACCACTACACCAGTTCTGTCACTGGTGACCCTGGCCAGCCGCTGCCTCCTGGTATGTCTACCACTGCACAAGTTCTGTCACTGGTGACCCTGGCCAGCTGCTGCCTCCTGGTATGCCTACCACTACACCAGTTCTGTCACTGGTGACCCTGGCCAGCCGCTGCCTCCTGGTATGTCTACCACTACACCAGTTCTGTCACTGGTGACCCTGGCCAGCCGCTGCCTCCTGGTATGCCCTACCACTAAAACCAGTTCTGCCCACTGGTGACCCTGGCCAGCCGCTGCCTCCTGGTATGTCTACCACTACACCAGTTCTGTCACTGGTGACCCTGGCCAGCCGCTGCCTCCTGGTATGTCTACCACTACACCAGTTCTGTCACTGGTGACCCTGGCCAGCCGCTGCCTCCTGGTATGTCTACCACTACAACACCAGTTCTGTCACTGGTGACCCTGGCCAGCCGCTGCCCTCCTGGTATGTCTACCACTGCACCAGTTCTGTCACTGGTGACCCTGGCCAGCCGCTGCCTCCTGTTATGTCTACCACTGCACCAGTTTCTGTCACTGGTGACCCTGGCCAGCCGCTGCCTCCTGGTATGTCTACCACTACCCAGTTCTGTCACTGGTGACCCTGGCCAGCCGCTGCCTCCCTGGTATGTCTGCCACTACCACCAGTTCTGTCACTGGTGACCCTGGCCAGCCGCTGCCTCCTGGTATGTCTACCACTACACCAGTTCTGTCACTGGTGACCCTGGCCAGCCGCTGCCTCCTGGTATGTCTACCACTACACCAGTTCTGTCACTGGTGACCCTGGCCAGCCGCTGCCTCCTGGTATGTCTACCACTACACCAGTTCTGTCACTGGTGACCCTGGCCAGCCGCTGCCTCCTGGTAGTCTACCACGCACAAGTTTTTGTCCACTGTGACCCTGGCCAGCCCGCTGCCTCCTGGTATGTCTACCACTGCACAAGTTCTGTCACTGGTGACCCTGGCCAGCCGCTGCCTCCTGGTATGTCTACCACTGCACAAGTTCTGTCACTGGTGACCCTGGCCAGCCGCTGCCTCCTGGTATGTCTACCACTGCACAAGTTCTGTCACTGGTGACCCTGGCCAGCCGCTGCCTCCTGTATGTCTACCACTGCACAAGTCTGTCACTGTGACCCTGGCCAGCCGCTGCCTCCTGTATGTCTACCACTGCACAATTCTGTCACTGTGACCCTGGCCAGCCGCTGCCTCCTGGTATGTCTACCACTCACAAGTTCTGTCACTGGTGACCCTGGCCAAGCCGCTGCCTCCTGGTATGTCTACCACTACACCAGTTCTGTCACTGGTGACCCTGGCCAGCCGCTGCCTCCTGGTATGTCTACCACTGCACAAGTTCTGTCACTGGTGACCCTGGCCAGCCGCTGCCTCCTGGTATGTCTACCACTGCACAAGTTCTGTCACTGGTGACCCTGGCCAGCCGCTGCCTCCTGGTATGTCTACCACTGCACAAGTTCTGTCACTGGTGACCCTGGCCAGCCGCTGCCTCCTGGTATGTCTACCACTACACCAGTTCTGTCACTGGTGACCCTGGCCAGCCGCTGCCTCGTGGTATGTCTACCACTACACCAGTTCTGTCACTGGTGACCCTGGCCAGCCGCTGCCTCCTGGTATGTCTACCACTACACAAGTCCTCCACATTGTCTCAAACTTCTGCAATATAAAATTGTCGTGAGAAAAGTTGGTCTATAAAAGAAAAGATGAGTGAGGTTTTATAAGCACCTTCGTTCTTTCCCTTCCCTCTCAAGTCCATTTCAACTTGTCCTTCCCTTCACTCCCAAGTCTCTTTCCACTTGGCCTGCCCTTCCCTCTCAAGTTCCCTTCCATTTGTCCTCTCCTGGTGAATTCTAACTCACCTAAATATCACCGCCCCTTTCTCATAAAATATCTCACTTCTCCCTCACCGAAATATCCTCTTCTAAATATCCACGTTTTTCTCCACAAAATAATCCCCTTCCTTCCCTATGCTACCTTCCCCATGCAACCTTCCCCATGCTACCTTACCCATGCTACCTTCCCCATGCTACATTCCCCATGCTACCTTCCCCAGGCTACCTTCCCCATGCTACCTTCCCCATGCTACCTTCCCCATGCTACCTTCCCCATGCTACCTTCCCCATGCTACATTCCCCATGCTACCTTCCCCAGGCTACCTTACCCATGCAACCTTCCCCATGCTACATTCCCCATGCTACCTTCCCCATGCTACCTTCCCCATGCAACCTTCCCCATGCTACCTTCCCCATGCTACCTTACCCATGCTACCTTCCCCATGCTACATTCCCCATGCTACCTTCCCCAGGCTACCTTACCCATGCTACCTTCCCCATGCTACATTCCCCATGCTACCTTCCCCATGCTACCTTCCCCATGCAACCTTCCCCATGCTACCTTCCCCATGCTACCTTACCCATGCTACCTTCCCCATGCTACATTCCCCATGCTACCTTCCCCAGGCTACCTTAAACCCCTGCTACCTTCCCCATGCTACATTCCCCATGCTACCTTCCCCATGCTATCTTCCCCATGCTATCTTCCCCATGCTACCTTCCCCATGCTATCTTCCCCATGCTACCTTCCCCATGCTACCTTCCCCATGCTACCTTACCCATGCTACCTTCCCCATGCTACATTCCCCATGCTACCTTCCCCAGGCTACCTTACCCATGCTACCTTCCCCATGCTACATTCCCCATGTACCTTCCCCATGCTATCTTCCACATGCACTTCCCCATGCTACCTTCCCCATGCTATCTTCCCCATGCTACCTTCCCCATGCTACCTCCCCATGCAACCTTCCCCATGCTATCCTCCCATGCTACATTCCCCATGCTACTTCCCATGCTACCTTCCCCATGCTACCTTCCATCCCCATGCTACCTTCCCCATGCTACCTTCCCCAGGCTACCTTCTCCAGGCTACCTTCCCCATGCTACCTTCCCCCGGCTACCTTCCCCAGGCTACCTTCCCCAGGCTACCTTCCCCATGCTACCTTCCCCATGCTATCTTCCCCATGCTACCTTCCCCATGCTACCTTCCCCACGCAACCTTCCCCATGTTACCCTCCCCATGCTCCATTCCCCATGCTACCTTCCCCATGCTACCTTCCCATGCTACCTTCCATCCCCATGCTACCTTCCCCATGCTACCTTCCCAGTGCTACTTTCCCCATGATACATTCCCCATGCTACCTTCCCCATGCTACCTTCCCCATGCTACCTTCCCCATGCTACCTTCCCACATGCTACCTTCCCCATGCTACCTTCCTTCACCATGCTACCTTCCCCATGCTACCTTCCCATGCTACCTTCCCCATGCTATCTTCCCCATGCTCCCTTCCCCATGCTACTTTTCTTCCCCATGCTACCTTCCTAATGCTATCTTCTCCATGCTACCTTCCTTCCCCATGCTAACTTCCCCATGCTACCTTCCCCATGCTACCGTCCTTCCCCATGCTACCTTCCCCATGCTACCTTCCCCATGCTAACTTCCTTCCCCATGCTACCGTCTTTCCCCATGCTGCCTTCCCCATGCTACCTTTCTTCCCCATGCTACCGTCGCCATGCGACCTTAATTCCCCATGCTACCTTCCCCATGCTACCTTCCTTCCCCATGCTACCTTCCTTCCCCATGCTACCTTCCCCAGGTTACCTACCTTCCCCATGGTACCTACCTTCCCCATGCTACCTACCTTCCCCATGCTACCTACCTACACCATGCTACCTACCATCCCCATGCTACCTACCTTCCCTATGCTACCTACCTTCCCCATGCTATCTTCTCCATGCTACTTGCCATCTCCATGCTCCCTATCTTCCCCATGCTATCTTCCACATGCTACCTACCTTCCCTATGCTACCTACCTTCACCATGTTATCTTCCCCATGCTACATACCTTCCCCATGAAATCTTCCCCATGCTTCCTATCATCCCCATGCTACCTACCTTCCCCATGCTACCTACCTTCCCCATGCTACCTACCTTCCCTATGCTACCTACCTTCCCCGTGTTATCTTCCCCATGCTACCTACCTTCCCCATGATATCTTCCCCATGCTACCTAACTTCCCTATGCTACCTACCTTCCCCATGCTTCCTACTTTCCCCATGCTACCTTCCTTCCCCATGCTACCTACCTTCTCCATGCTTCCTACCTTCCCCATCCTACCTACCTTTCCCATATTATCTTCCGCATGCTACCTACCTTCTCCATCTTATCTTCCCCAAGCTACCTAACTTCCCTATGCTACCTGCCTTCCCCATGCTATCTTCCCCATGCTTCCTACTTTCCCCATGCTACCTTCCTTCCCCATGCTACCTACCTTCTCCATGCTTCCTACCTTCCCTATGCTACCTACCTTTCCCATGCTACCTACCTTCCCTATTGTACCTACCTTCCCCATGGAATCTTCCTCATGCTTCCTATCATCCCCATGCTACCTACCTTCCCCATGCTACCTACCTTCCCCATGCTGCCTTTCTTCCCCATGCTACCTACCTTCCCCATGCTACCTACCTTCCCCATGCTACCTGCCTTCCCCATGCTACCTACCTTCCCTATGCTACCTACCTTCCCCATGCTACCTACCTTCACCATGCTACTTACCTTCCCCATGCTACCTACCTTTTCCATGCTACCTACCTTCCCATGCTACCTACCTTCCCCATGCTACCTACCTTCCCCATGCTACCTACCTTCCTCATGCTACCTTCTTTCCAAATGCTACCTACCTTCCTCATGCTACCTACCTTCCCCATGCTACCTACCTTCCCCAGGTTACCTGCTTTCCAAATGCTACCTACCTTCCCCATGCTACATACCTTCCCCATGCTACCTACCTTCCCCATGCTACCTACCTTCCCCATGCTACCTGCCTTCCCCATGCTACCTACCTTCCCCATGCTACCTACCTTCCCCATGCTACCTACCTTCCCCATGCTACCTACCTTCGCCATGCTACCTACCTTCCCCATGCTACCTACCTTCCCCATGCTACCTACCTTCCCCATGCTACCTACCTTCCCCATGCTACCTACCTTCCCTATGCTACGTACCTTCCCCATGCTACCTATCTTCCCCATGCTTCCTACCTTCCCCATGCTACCTATCTTCCCCATGCTACCTGTCTTCCCCATGCTACCTGCCTTCCCCATGCTACCTACCTTCCGTATGCTACGTACCTTCCCCATGCTACCTATCTTCCCCATGCTACCTACCTTCCCCATGCTACCTATCCTCCCCATGCTACCTGTCTTCCCCATGCTACCTGCCTTCCCCATGCTACCTACCTTCCCCATGCTACCTGCCTTCCCCATGCTACCTACCTTCCCCATGCTACCTACCTTCCCCATGCTACCTACCTTCCCTATGCTACGTACCTTCCCCATGCTACCTATCTTCCCCATGCTTCCTACCTTCCCCATGCTACCTATCTTCCCCATGCTACCTGTCTTCCCCATGCTACCTGCCTTCCCCATGCTACCTACCTTCCGTATGCTACGTACCTTCCCCATGCTACCTATCTTCCCCATGCTACCTACCTTCCCCATGCTACCTATCTTCCCCATGCTACCTGTCTTCCCCATGCTACCTGCCTTCCCCATGCTACCTACCTTCCCCATGCTACCTGCCTTCCCCATGCTACCTATCTTCCCCATGCTACCTACCTTCCCCATGCTACCTATCTTCCCCATGCTACCTGTCTTCCCCATGCTACCTACCTTCCCCATGCTACCTACCTTCCCCATGCTACCTGCCTTCCCCATGCTACCTACCTTCCCCATGCTACCTACCTTCCCCATGCTACCTACCTTCCCCATGCTACCTACCTTCCCCATGCTACCTACCTTCCCCATGCTACCTACCTTCCCATGCTACCTACCTTCCCCATGCTACCTACCTTCCCCATGCTACCTACCTTCCCCATGCTACCTACCTTCCCTATGCTACGTACCTTCCCCATGCTACCTATCTTCCTTATGCTACCTACCTTCCCCATGCTACCTATCTTCCCCATGCTACCTGTCTTCCCCATGCTACCTGCCTTCCCCATGCTACCTACCTTCCCCATGCTACCTATCTTCCCCATGCTACCTGTCTTCCCCATGCTACCTGCCTTCCCCATGCTACCTACCTTCCCCATGCTACCTATCTTCCCCATGCTACCTGTCTTCCCCATGCTACCTGCCTTCCCCATGCTACCTACCTTCCCCATGCTACCTATCTTCCCCATGCTGCCTACCTTCCCCATGCTACCTACCTTCCCCATGCTACCTACCTTCCCCATGCTACGTACCTTCCCCATGCTACCTATCTTCCCCATGCTACCTACCTTCCCCATGCTACCTATCTTCCCCATGCTACCTGTCTTCCCCATGCTACCTGCCTTCCCCATGCTACCTACCTTCCCCATGCTACCTATCTTCCCCATGCTGCCTACCTTCCCCATGCTACCTACCTTCCCCATGCTACCTACCTTCCCCATGCTACCTACCTTCCCCATGCTACCTACCTTCCCCATGCTACCTTCCACTACCCAGCCCAACTTTACTTTCCCACTAAAAATTTAAATTGCTTCCTCACTCAAAATTTTTAATTTCTCTGATTTTTTTCGTAGTCTATATGCCAAAAAGAAATAAACTTTCTAAATACATTTTTCTCTGACAATATTTTTATTTTTTTCACTGTTTTGCAGTAATTTATCACTGCTGGATCTGTCTTCAAGATACCTCTAGCGAAATTTAATTTTTATTGACACATCGGCAGTTTCCCACCGAGGCAGAGTGTCCCGGAGAAAAAGAATCACTTTCATCATCACTCACTCCATCACTGTCTTGCCAGAGGCTGGTTGATACTTTAGTTAAAGAAACGTAACATACAGTAGTGTGCGTATCAATTCGGATAGTGATGAATTAATATATTTATATGGAAAAATTAATGTTTATTTGAAAAATACACGACAATGATATGACAGATAATTGATTTAATAAGAGATATGACTACCTTTTGCGCTTTGGCATAGAATCGACCATTGTTGAACACGTTTTGGCAAGTTCGTCGTGGTATCAGGTCCTAGCAGCAATTAGCAGCTGGTCCTAGCAGCAATTAGCGCCAGGTCCTAGCAGCAATTAGCACCAGGTCCTAGCAGCAATTAGCACCAGGTCCTAGCAGCAATTAGCACCAGGTCCTAGCAGCAATTAGCACCAGGTCCTAGCAGCAATTAGCACCAGGTCCTAGCAGCAATTAGCACCAGGTCCTAGCAGCAATTAGCACAAGGTCCTAGCAGCAATTAGCACCAGGTCCTAGCAGCAATTAGCACCAGGTCCTAGCAGCAATTAGCACCAGGTCCTAGCAGCAATTAGCACCAGGTCCTAGCAGCAATTAGCACCAGGTCCTAGCAGCAATTAGCACCAGGTCCTAGCAGCAATTAGCACCAGGTCCTAGCAGCAATTAGCACCAGGTCCTAGCAGCAATTAGCACAAGGTCCTAGCAGCAATTAGCACCAGGTCCTAGCAGCAATTAGCACCAGGTCCTAGCAGCAATTAGCACCAGGTCCTAGCAGCAATTAGCACCAGGTCCTAGCAGCAATTAGCGCCAGGTCCTAGCAGCAATTAGCACCAGGTCCTAGCAGCAATTAGCACCAGGTCCTAGCAGCAATTAGCACCAGATCCAAGCAGCAATTAGCTTTTCAACAGTTGAACAGTCCTGCGTTTGGTTATTACCCATAGATTCTCAGCTGGGTTGAACTTAGGAGAGTTTCTTGGCCAGGTTACAACGCTTAGCTCAGCATTTTTTTGCAAGCGTGGCATGGAGCAAGATCCTGCCGGAAAATGGCTTCTCCACCAGAAAAGTTTCTATCCACAATGGGAAGGAAATGAGTTGTCAGTATTTTTTTGTATTTGTCAATTTTCATCGTTATCTCAACAATAATAAGCCGTCCACTACCACTGATCTGTACCCATATGCTTCAAAATCCGCCTCATCTGAAAATATAACTTTTCTCCAGTCATCTGTCGGCGACCCTCATGATCGAGTGCCCACCACAGCCGTTTTTTTCTTCATAGCAACTGTCAATAATTGATTCTTTACCGGCTTTCTGGCAGTTCTGACAACTTCAAAGAGCCTTCGTCAAGCAGTCGAGGAATCAAGATATACTCCAGCTGATACCAAATCTCTCCGTAGATCTTTTTGGTTTTCTTGAGATCCTTCACTATTTCTTATGATAACCTTTACATCGTGATGTGTTGTCTTGCGTTTTTATCCACATCTTCCTTGACGCAACGCTCCACAATCACCAATGCCGTCAGCTCTATCCATAATCCGACCAACATTTGACTTTGCTAGGCTCAAATTTTCGGCGATCTGTCTGTTACTCAAATCAGCATGTTTTCTAAGAGCTGTAATACTTGCACGTTCCCTGGGTGTAACATCCATCATGAATTTCAGCAGTAATCATGAACTGAAGGGAAGAATTTGGCGAAACCAAATTCACTCACTGAGCACACTTGTAGGAATAACCTTACAGTACAACAGCTGTTGTAGCACCGACGAGAGTCGCAGGGTAACACCACAGATGGACGATTGCCAGAAGTCAGCAGCAAACTGTTATGAAAAGAAAAGAACCCAAACTATATTAAGCCGAAGACTAAAACATATGAGATAATCACAAAATTTAATCTTGTCCCAGTGAATTTACACACTTGTGCATTTCCAGCCCTCCTTCTGAAAAAAATAAAAATAAAATAAAGAAGTCAAGATTTAGGAAGACAAAATCGTATATAATTGGTATAGAATACCGACAGGTTGATTAATTAGACTCAAGTGCAACAACTGGGTATTGTTATTGATAAAGCAGTGACTTTATTAATACAAGGACGCAAACAGAAGACAGTAGAAGGCGAGGTAAACAGTCCCTCAGCCTCGCAGAAAGGACTGATTATCTCATATTCTACTGTCTTCATATAATTCTGCGAGGCTAGGGGACTGATTACCTCCTCCTCTTCTGTCTTCCGTTTATGTCATTGTATTTTTCTCATACAGCCACTTGTTGGCTCCTCTGCCACCTTTGTGCAGAGGAGAAATACCTACAGCTTTTAAGCCTCTGGGATTTCACTTACATCTCCATGGTATGCTGGGTTCTCGCGCTAAAGGTTGTTTACAGTTGTTTATATAGAAAGTTCCATGAGCGTGATTCCGTTACTGTATAATTTAATGAAACTTTATGATCTTCCACTCACCTGTTGGTTAGTGGATTACTGAACATCGGTTAATACTTCTCGTTTAAACTTTCCCTCGTTCCTGTTTTTCTTGTCTGTGTATGAACCACCTGTTAGTAGTGGGCCAATTCCAGGGGTTATTTTTAATTAAGATTTTGCATTAGTGTCGAAATGTTTAAAGTATTTTGCTCTTTCTTGCGTGGAGTTTTGTTCTTTCCACTGGTAGGAGATTAGGTTAGATAAATTTTGACAGGAAACAAGACAAATATTTCCTGACGTGGGTCGTAGTAATAGCATGACCGGCTACTAGAGCTTTTGGTCATCTAATGGAGGCCTTTTCCTGGCTTACAAATTAATGTTTCAGTTTCTTTTCTTTACCGGTAATCTCTGGTGGTAGGTCACATTTCCCTTGTTTTAAAACAGTTCAGTCTCCCGTTTTTTCTTAATCTGTAAATTCTTCTTCGTTCTCTTTCAATGGCTCGTCTATATTGGCTTTCTCTAAAACATATTTCATATCGCTCCTTAAGCTTGTATATTGAACGTTTCTATGCACTTGTGTGGGTTTAGGTTATTCAGGATAGAGTATTTCAAAGGATTGACTGAAATCAATTCTTTGATACTTGCTGGGATCTCCACACATGTTTTTATAATTGTCTGAAATTTAGTGAGGTTGCGAAATTAGTGTACTGAATTTAAAGACCGTTATGTCGCTGATTAGTTCCTGACTGTTCGTGAAGACTAGGTTTATGTTTTATTTCCTGGTTGACTCTGGTATATATGCTGGTTTAAAGCAAAAATTTTTAGAGCCCACAGTGACTTCCTGGTGTGTCTTCACCTGGTACCTAGTAGCATGTTAGCCCTTGACAATGACATTGGTGGTACAGTACCACCACTGTCAGTGATCAAGGTAGTGTGGTACCACCACTGTCAGTGATCAAGGTAGTGTGGTACCACCACTGTCAGTGATCAAGGTAGTGTGGTACCACCACTGTCAGTGATCAAGGTACTGTGGTACCACCACCGTCAGTGATCAAGGTACTCTGGTACCACCACCGTCAGTGATCAAGGTACTGTGGTACCACCATCTTAAGACCTCAGTAATAAACACTAACATACACGCATCCTGAGCTCGTAATATTATCATTAAGATAAATATTAGTTATTAATAAACAATTTCATTGTAAATACCAAATATACACTCGACCACAAACACACGTCCAGATCAATGGATATACTCGCATATTCTTTAGTAAGTATAACCATAACAGTAGCATTCCAATGCTCACTAAATGACTAGTTAGATCGCCTTTATAATTTAGATGCTCGTGTGTGTGTGGAATGTCATGGCTGCAGGTGTGTGTGTGTGTGTGTGTGTGTGTGTGTGTGTGTGTGTCGATTCCAGGCTGAGGGACTGATTACCTCAAACTAATCTATTTCCACCACTCTCCTTTGTATTGGACTGATGAAGCCTCTGTGTGGTTAAACGTTTCCTTAATTAAGATTCCAAAAATGCTACAGAATGTTTCAATCTTCAACTTATCGGTTTCCTAAACCATTTATCACGAAGTTGATGTTCCCCAATCATCACGAAGTTGATGTTCCCCAATCATCACGAAGTTGATGTCCCCCAATCATCACGAAGTTGATGTCCCCCAATCATCACGAAGTTGATGTTCCCCAATCATCACGAAGTTGATGTCCCCCAATCATCACGAAGTTGATGTCCCCCAATCATCACGAAGTTGATGTTCCCCAATCATCACAAAGTTGATGTTCCCCAATCATCACAAAGTTGATGTTCCCCAATCATCACGAAGTTGATGTTCCCCAATCATCACAAAGTTGACGTTCCCCAATCATCACAAAGTTGATGTCCCCCAATCATCACAAAGTTGATGTTCCCCAATCATCACGAAGCTGATGTTCCCCAATCATCACGAAGTTGATGTTCCCCAATCATCACAAAGTTGATGTTCCCCAATCATCACAAAGTTGATGTCCCCCAATCATCACGAAGTTGATGTTCCCCAATCATCACAAAGTTGATGTCCCCCAATCATCACGAAGTTGATGTTCCCCAATCATCACAAAGTTGATGTTCCCCAATCATCACAAAGTTGATGTTCCCCAATCATCACAAAGTTGATGTTCCCCAATCATCACAAAGTTGATGTTCCCCAATCATCACAAAGTTGATGTCCCCCAATCATCACGAAGTTGATGTTCCCCAATCATCACGAAGTTGATGTTCCCCAATCATCACGAAGTTGATGTTCCCCAATCATCACGAAGTTGATGTCCCCCAATCATCACGAAGTTGATGTTCCCCAATCATCACGAAGTTGATGTCCCCCAATCATCACGAAGTTGATGTCCCCCAATCATCACGAAGTTGATGTTCCCCAATCATCACAAAGTTGATGTTCCCCAATCATCACAAAGTTGATGTTCCCCAATCATCACGAAGTTGATGTTCCCCAATCATCACAAAGTTGACGTTCCCCAATCATCACAAAGTTGATGTCCCCCAATCATCACAAAGTTGATGTTCCCCAATCATCACGAAGTTGATGTTCCCCAATCATCACGAAGTTGATGTTCCCCAATCATCACAAAGTTGATGTTCCCCAATCATCACAAAGTTGATGTCCCCCAATCATCACGAAGTTGATGTTCCCCAATCATCACAAAGTTGATGTCCCCCAATCATCACGAAGTTGATGTTCCCCAATCATCACAAAGTTGATGTTCCCCAATCATCACAAAGTTGATGTTCCCCAATCATCACAAAGTTGATGTTCCCCAATCATCACAAAGTTGATGTTCCCCAATCATCACAAAGTTGATGTTCCCCAATCATCACAAAATTGATGTCCCCCAATCATCACGAAGTTGATGTTCCCCAATCATCACAAAGTTGATGTTCCCCAATCATCACGAAGTTGATGTTCCCCAATCATCACAAAGTTGATGTTCCCCAATCATCACAAAGTTGATGTTCCCCAATCATCACAAAGTTGATGTTCCCCAATCATCACAAAGTTGATGTTCCCCAATCATCACGAAGTTGATGTTCCCCAATCATCACAAAGTTGATGTTCCCCAATCATCACAAAGTTGATGTTCCCCAATCATCACAAAGTTGATGTTCCCCAATCATCACAAAGTTGATGTCCCCAATCATCACAAGTTGATATCCTCCAATCATTACAAAGCTGATGTTCCCCATTCATCACAAAGTTGATGTCAGCCAGTCATCACAAAGTTGATGTCAGCCAGTCATCACAAAGTTGATGTCAGCCAGTCATCACAAAGTTGATGTCAGCCAGTCATCACAAAGTTGATGTCCCCAATCATCACAACTTGATATCCTCCAATCATGACAAAGTTAATGTCCTCCAATCATCACAAAGTTGATGTCCCCAATCATCACAAAGTTGATATTTCCCAATCATCACAAAGTTGATATTTCCCAATCACAAAGTTGATATTTCCCAATCATCACAAAGTTGATATTTCCCAATCATCACAAAATTGATGTCCCAAATCATCACAAAATTGATGTCCCAAATCATCACAAGACTGATGTCCCAAATCATCACAAAACTGATGTCTCCCAATGATGTTCCAATTTGATATTTTTTTCTATTTTAGCCCCACATGTAATGTTTATAAATTATTTAATTATAATTTCTGGTATTAGAATAATTTATTTCTACTTCCCCCTAAGTTCATTAAAAGGCAAAAAAAAAAAATCTATAAAACGAAAATGTCAGTTAATTCAGCTGAATAATTAAGAGAGATTTTTCTCAAGTTCTGAACAATAATTTTTCATTTTTGTAACTTCCGGATGTTGCAACAACGTATATTTTTATAAGCTTCTCAAGCCGTCTTTATAAAAAAATGTAAATAAACATTATGAGAGTGTTGGATGTTTTAGTTTAATGTTTAATGTAACTGGAAGTTGTTCTGACTTGTGTTATCGTAACTGATTCATGAATGAGTCAGCAGATTATTCAGTAAGTTGGAAAGCTTCGAAAACTTACTGTTTTCTTAATTTTTTTCAAATTGTAGTTCTGACGATGGTACTTATAATTAATAATTAATAACGACATTGGCGTCTAAAATAAATTACGTTATTTAATTTGTCACTGTCCTGGGATATTAAATACATATTAAGCAATAACCAATAACCATATATACATAATGAAGTGTTTTTATCGATAACCGATTAATGACATATAATTTTAAATCTCTGATTATACTGATTTTTAAAACATTAATAATATTTCAGAAGAATTATAGGCTGCGCACCTAAGGGGCATTTTTTGGAGGGGGGAGAAGGGAGTGGCACTTCAATTTAAAACTCTACTTATGTTGATTTCATGAACATATTTTATATCTCACCTTATCGCTTTCCATACAACAAATTATCTGAATTGAAAATGATCTCATTATGTCTTGGAGAGAAAAATAGTAAGATACATATGCCCACTTTCTGACAAAAAGGGTGAGGGGGTGTGAGTCCCACACACCTGCCTCCTGACAGGACCGGTGTGGGGCAAGTTTCCCCAACACTCACCTCGTGTTAAAGTGGTTTGCAGGGCTCTAAGTCCCTGACACACCTTTTGGCAAAGTGAGGAAAGGTGAGGCCCCCACACCTGCCTTCTGATAAGGCAGATGTAGGGCGAGTCCCCTCACACCCTTCTCTTGCCGAAGTGTGTGTCAGGGTGTGAGTCCTCCACATCTGCCTCCTGACAAGGTAGGTACCAGGTAAGAGTTCCCCACGGCATCCTCCTGACAGAGTATGGGTGGGGGTGAATCCCCCAACACCTGCCTCCTGACAAGACAGGTGCGAAGGGAATCAAACCTGCCTCGGAAGCACTACTAAAGTAAGAAAATTTCTCTACAACCTTTTCTTATATTTATTATTTAAAATTTGGAGAGATGAAGATGATCTCTCAACCCCGAGTTATTCTGCCAGTCTTTAAAAACACAGAAGTTTAATGAAGTTTTTAATAACCAAGAAAAACATTGTTAGACAGGTGGTATGACAAATGTATTCGTTTTACACTCGAAGCTTTTATAAAGTTTGAAACTAACATTTACACACTGAGCTTGAAGAATGTTAAGAGATAATTAAATTAATCTTGAAGCTCCATTCATGGCAGCAAAGTTTGATAGATGTTGATATTAACAAGGATGCTGCTGCCTCCTTCAATTTCTCTTCCTCTTCCTCCTCATCCTACTGGAGGAGGCTGCTGCTTCCTTCAACACCTCCACCTCCTGCTCTTCCTGCTCTTCTTCTTCCTCCCCTTTCTTCTCTTCCTCCTTCTCCTCCTAAAGTTGTGAAGCTGACACTGCAATGTAGAGCGAGGCGAAGGACCAAGCTGAATCAGTGAGGTAAGGTGAGGCGCTGGGCTGACACTGTGTGGCAGGACGAGACGCTGGGCTGACACTGTGTGGTAGGGCGAGGAGCTGGACTGACACTGTGTGGCAGGTCGAGGCGCTGGGCTGACACTGTGTGGTAGGGCGAGGCGCTGGACTGACACTGTGTGGCAGGTCGAGGCGCTGGGCTGACACTGTGGGGCAGGACGAGACGCTGGGCTGACACTGTGTGGCAGGACGAGGCGCTGGGCTGACGCTGTGTCGCAGGACGAGGCGCTGGGCTGACACTGTGTGGCAGGACGAGGCGCTGGGCTGACACTGTGTGACAGGGCGAGGCGCTGGGCTGACACTGTGTAGCAGGACGAGGCGCTGGGCTGACACTGTGTGACAGGGTGAGGCGCTGGGCTGACACTGTGTGGCAGGACGAGGCGCTGGGCTGACACTGTGTGGCAGGACGAGGCGCTGGGCTGACACTGTGTGGCAGGACGAGGAGCTGGGCTGACGCTGTGTGGCAGGACGAGGCGCTGGGCTGACACTGTGTGGCAGGACGAGGCGCTGGGCTGACACTGTGTGGCAAGACGAGGCGCTGGGCTGACACTGTGTGACAGGGCGAGGCGCTGGGCTGACACTGTGTGGCAGGACGAGGAGCTGGGCTGACGTTGTGTGGCAGAACGAGGCGCTGGGCTGACACTGTGTGGCACGACGAGGCGCTGACACTATGTGGCAGGACGAGACGCTGGGCTGACACACTGTGGCAGGACGAGGCGCTGGGCTGACACTGTGTGGCAGGACGAGGCGCTGACACTGTGTGGCAGGACGAGGCGCTGGGCTGACACACTGTGGCAGGACGAGGCGCTGGGCTGACGCTGTATCGCAGGACGAGGCGCTGGGCTGACACTGTGTGGCAGGACGAGGCGCTGGGCTGACACTGTGTGGTAGGACGAGGCGCTGGGCTGACACTGTGTGGTAGGGGGAGGCGCTGGGCTGACAGTGTGGGGCAGGACGAGGCGCTGGGCTGACACTGTGTGGCAGGACGAGGCGCTGGGCTGACACTGTGTGACAGGACGAGGCGCTGGGCTGACGCTGTGTCGCAGGACGAGGCGCTGGGCTGACACTGTGGCAGGACTAGGCGCTGGGCTGACACTGTGTGGCAGGACGAGGCGCTGGGCTGACACTGTGTGGCAGGACGAGGCGCTGGGCTGACACTGTGTGGCAGGACGAGGCGCTGGGCTGACACTGTGTGGCAGGACGAGGAGCTGGGCTGACGCTGTGTCGCAGGACGAGGCGCTGGGCTGACACACTGTGGCAGGACGAGACACTGGGCTGACACTGTGTGGCAGGACGAGGAG
>NC_069402.1:17016434-17103934 GCF_026875155.1 Cherax quadricarinatus
GTCTCTCCTCCTTCCTTCCTTAGCCTGATTACCTGGTCCTTGACTGTTGTTTTCCTCCTGATGTTGCTGTACAACAGTTTCGGGTCAGATTTGGCTTTCGCTGCTATGTCATTTTCATATTGTCTTTGGGCCTCCCTTCTTATCTGTGCATATTCGTTTCTGGCTCTATATGACTGCTCTCCTTATTCTCCTGGGTCCTTTGCCTTCTATATTTCTTCCATTCCCTAGCACACTTGGTTTTTGCCTCCCTGCACTTTGGGTAAACCATGGGCTCATCCTGGCTTTTTCATTATTCCTGTTACCCTTGGGTACAAACCTCTCCTCAGCCTCCTTGCATTTTGTTGCTACATATTCCATCATCTCATTAACTGGCTTCCCTGCCAGCTCTCTGTCCCACTGAACCCCGTTCAGGAAGTTCCTCATTCCTGTGTAGTCCCCTTTCTTGTAGTTCGGCTTCATTCGTCCTGGCCTTCCTGCTTCTCCCTCCACTTGTAGCTCTACTGTGTATTCGAAGCTTAAAACCACATGGTCACTGGCCCCAAGGGGTCTTTCATATGTGATGTCCTCGATATCTGCACTACTCAAGGTTCATCCTCTCCTCTCTCTCTTGTAGTGTCCCTTACGTGTTGGTACATGAAGTTTTCCAGTACCACCTCCATCATCTTAGCCCTCCATGTATCTTGGCCCCCATGCGGGTCCAAGTTCTTCCAATCGTGTGTGTGTGTGTGTGTGTGTGTGTGTGTGTGTGTGTGTGTGTGTGTGTGTGTGTGTGTGTGTGTATGTGTGTGGGGTGCGTGTGTGTGTGTATGTGTGTGTGTGTGTGTGTGTGTGTGTATGTGTGTGTGTGCGTGTGTGTGTGTGTGTATGTGTGTGTGTGTGTATGTGTGTGTGTGTTTATGTATATGTTTGTTGGCAACTTATCCCCTACACAGTATGATTTCTCGAGTCACAAATAGATGATGATCGGATCTATACACAAATAACCCGCACATAGAAGAGAGGAGCTTACGACGACGTTTCGGTCCAGCTTGAACCATTTACAAAGTTACTCTGAGTGACTTTGAAAATGGTCCAAATCGGACCGAAACGTCGTCGTAAGCTCCTCTCTTCTATATGCGGGTTATTTGTGTATCGTTCCAGTCACGGTATTGTGCCTTGTTGTTATTTGTAATCGGATCTATTTATGAATTGATAAAGTCCACTGTGTGGGCGAAACGTTGCCAACAATGGTTCGCCTTTATACTCCATATTTATCATTTTTTTCCCATCTTGTCGGTCTTTTATACCATGTCCTTCCATCAATAAAAAAATTGGAGTCGTTGGATTCCATGGAGTAACTGGAGAATGCCTCTTCCGATCAGCTTCAAACTTTTACCGCCGGTGCATCTTACTTACCGATAGTTTCGAAATTTAAGTTGGCTCTGTAGACTGCGGTTTGCAAATATTATTTGTAAAAAATCGAAAGTGCCAGACTTTTTCTGACTCACCGACAAATTTGCCCATCAAGCGGAGAAATTTAAATTCATTTTTATAATGGTTTTTTAACATAAATTATATATGGCATAAAAATTTTGTCACGGTACTATAAGTATGGCTTTTTGGATGCAGTTTTGCAGTTAATTATGACCATGATTGCTAGATAATTAGGTCTAATTGATGCTACTTGCTCCTGTTACTAGCTGCCTGGAGGGTGTTCAGGGGGTCAACGCCCCCGCGGCCCGGTCCATGGCCAGAGCTGATATAGTTTCACTCGCGTGGTCCTCTAGGTCGGTGTACCTGAGGAACACCTGAGTCTTGGTGTCTGGGGAGCAAACTGGGTCGTTAAGAGACGTCAAATGGCGTCTCTATAATAACTGTGGAGATGCAAACATTGTCGTAAAATAAGGATACTTATTTAATACTTCCGGTGATTCACAAGAGTATTTATCACTTAACAAGAGTATTTATCACTTAACAAGAGTATTTAACACTTAACAAGAGTATTTATCACTGGCTCCGCTAACGTTCCCGCTGGCAAGAGTGAATAAATTAATATTAACATGCGGTTGATGTCACCAGTATCATGAGACTTCTGTCTCACTGTTAATAATAATAATAATATAAAGCTTTATTTACTACAAGTACATGTACAAGGTATACAGACCATAGCTGACATCAGTGACACACTACTATATAGAAAGCCGCTTGTTATGCTGAGCATTTCAGGAAATTAGGTCCTTGTCCCAGGATGCAACCCACACCAGTCCACTAACTTCTAAGTACTTATTTTACTGATGGGTGAACATAGACAACCGGTGTAAAGAAATACGCCAAATGTTTCTACCCTCGCTGGGAATCGAACGCAGACCCTCGCCGGTTATGGTGTTCACTCTGTGAACACTCAACAGACATCTACTGGTGCTCGGATGTGCTCTTTACAGGACTTGGAAATCACACGCATATTGATATTTTTCAGTTATGCGAAAGAACTGTTTCCAAATCATATATCACAAAACTTGTACCAAATTAGCCCCCAAGTGGTCATGGACCGGGTTCCGGGGGCGTTGATCCACGGAATACCCTCCAGGTAAACATACCTGCGTGTCTCACGAAATCGTAATGACACGATTGCAAACAAACCATACCCCGGCCGGGATTGAACCCGCGGTCATAGAGTCTCAAAACTCCAGCCCGTCGCGTTTTGAGACTCTATTACCCTAACGCGACGGGCTGGAGTTTTGAGACTCTATGACTGCGGGTTCAATCCCGGCCGGGGGTATGGTTTATACCTGCGTGTATGTGCACTAGCACAAATGGGTTTTCCCATGATCGGGTAACTCCCATGTCTGGTGCATTTGAAATCCCTGTACATAGGTTCGCTGTATAGCCCTTGTGGGTTAGCGCTTCTTTTTTATTATAATAATAATGTACATAGGTTCGATGTTTGTTCCTGGCATTTACTACCAACTGGCGACTATACTGTTCAACAATTTCTGTACTATTTTATGATTCGCAGAAAAATATGTTTTTTCTTTTCCTTGCTGATGACCAATATGGATATAATAATCGATTGGTTTCTAAGGATTTTTTTTTCTTACACATTTTACATATATGGAATAAGATTACAGTAAACAGGTGATATTACAACATGCCAAACAATCACTGCGGAAAAATTGTGAAATTCCAATCGCTTTTGTTATTTCTCGCATTATCAAGGGCCTCGATAATGTGAGAAATCACGAACTTACGTATATGTATATAATATGTTTGTATGTTAAGTAAAAGGACATAAGTGCAACTAATGTGACATTTTATTGTGGCAACGTTTCGCTCTCCAGGAGGTTTATCAAGCCATAGTTTGATAAAGCTCCTGGATAGCGATAAAATGCCATTTTACTTAACATACTGTCGATAATTCTACCAACATTAATATGTTTGTAATACATCTGCGTAATGGCTTCTCTACTTGTCTCTTGTATTCCACTTCTGAAGCATCTCTTGTTATCGTCCAGCAGTTATCTGCTAATGATGACGGACTCCATTATTCCCTGATAGTGTTTATGACTGAGATCTGGTGGTAACGCTAGTTATGTTCATCAACGATTGCTCCGCAGCTGGCCGGAAGAAATCTAGACATGAATTAAGTAAATGTATGTTGAAAGGTATACTGCTGGCCATTTTTTGATAGGGCAACAACGGACTTTCAATTACCTCCCTGCAATTGTCATCTTTGGTATTTCCTGAAAAAAAAAATGGTTGCTACAATGCGGAAACCATTCCATGTATTTTTCTCCTCAGTAGCTATATACGGTCAAAGGCCTCATCTCTAAGCTCGCGAATCTGTGAACCAGGAAATAAAAGGTCCTTGAATTTTGCTTCACTGAGTCTTGAGAATTTATCACCGAGGTACTTAAACGTTGTCGTCAATTTATCCACAACCTCACCAAGAATTTTCATGAGGCTTAGTCTGATGTATTAAGGTAGAGAATACAAAACATTTTATGTTCCAGGTTCCAGTAAGTGTCGGAGTGGGTAATCCTTCTTAATGTAATGATACGTCCTCGCTCATCTATACCATTTACGTAGACAACTTTGATTCTTTCAACTTTCCACGAAACTGTCACTGTTGTTTGCCACAATTTATGCAGTTCAAAATTTGCTTTTTGTTTCGTTCCTGTAAATTGCATAACCAACTGGAATTACTGGCAACACATTGACATTATACCACAAACAGCCTTCATACTCAACATCAGTGAACAATATCCAGTCATCAGGATTATTAATATTTAAAACTGCTATCAGACCATTGAGGTTACCAGGTCACCTTCCATTCTGTAGAATGGGACGGAATCTTCTTTGACGATCACGAACTTTGGTTGAATATTCTCAGCTTAGAAATTCCACTAGTGCAATCTGTAGCCCACCAATTCAGCCATACTCGTTGGCAGTTCTAAATAATAATGTCATTTAATCCATTCTGAGTTATGCGCGGTATGCCAAGTTATGTCTTGATATAGATATCAACTTATGTCTTGTAAAGGTGAAGACTGAGTTGTCAATTTTGGCAGGTTCTGTCATCCTCGTCGTCCTCTTACTGAAGCGAAAATGACTTTGGTTGTTCAGGAATTGGTAGTTTTTCGTCGCGAAGTACCGGGTGCATAACAGAGGGTATATTAAGATAATGTACAGTCTACGTTTTTCCTTGTAAATACCTTTCTTGACTGGAGACATTATGTGACAATCGCTTACATGACCTTTTTACTTCCTCCACACCATTGACACTGCAAAAGGCAGAGATTTCCTTTTTTGATTCAACCACTGGAGAAGGTTTGTTGCACATGTCTTGCAGCATGTGTGAGACCCAGCTCTTGCTTGATTCCTAATCTTACGGCCAAAATAAACGGGGTAAGCTTACATAATAACGGTAACTTTAGTAAGCTTTGGCGACGAAAGTCACTTTACAAACATTACATAACTTACCTGCGTGGTTCACGCAACTACGAGGCATCTTTGCCCAAATTTGGCTAAGAAAAATAGCCAGTGTCCAAAGGAAACACTGAAGAGTTTGACAAGTGTACACTGTATAGATTTCCGGGAATGAAGTTATGTAATCCAGTTAGTAGGGTAATGTACAGACTTATTTCCCAGGGACTCATCAGCTTTCTCCCCTCAAGGGAAGTTCTTTGACGCTGGTGAGGGGCTCTTGATCTAGGGAATTGGATATGTGCTCCATTTCCCTGAATTGAGCCTGAATGTCTTCCATCCCTACCACACAGGCGCTGTATAATCCTACGGGTTTAGCTCTCCCCTATGATAATAATAATCCGTTTTCTGTCATTAGAGCTGCCCAAAAAAAGTGTCCAAATCAAAGTAATTTGCACAGTAAGTGGTCCATTCAATAAAATCCTTACCCTATCCTCCTTTCAAAAAAAAAGAGAGAAAGTTGAAAAAAAGAGCTACTGATGAGAAACACAGGAAATTTATTTTATTTTTTTTAATAATTGAGCAATGTGGTTTTAATTAAGAAGTTTTTCCCTGACCAGTTTACTGACCCTTCCTTTCCAAGTCAAGACAAACAGCAGCGAATTTTTAAGCATCGCTTTCGTATTCACTGACTGAGAATTGTTAACGTTTAATATTGATTATAATAATAATAACTGACTGATAATTAGTGAGAATTGACTACTCTTATTTCCGAAATGTTTAGGCTTAACACCGGTATTATGAGAGCAGTTTGCATTCTCAAAATAACAGAATGTCATATTCCGATTATCAGGTAGAGCTTAAATCTTTGTAATTACGAAGTCCATTTTTTATAGTACTCACTTAGAGAGGTCATCTAGTCTCAGAGGGACTTATTTTCCTCCCTGCCTTCCCCAAGAGGAGTTTTTCCTCTCCTTTCCTCTTGTTAAAAAAATTTCTCAACACTGGTGAGGGGAAGGAAGGTGTTTTGTGTAGCCAAACATCATACACTCAGTATATCATTTAAGTCCCACACCCTATCTACTCATCCATATATTTCATATTTCTTATTTCGCCTACTACATAGGCGAACCGTTTCGGAATAAAGATATCTAACTGTTGAACATGTGTCTTACTTGTCAAAAATAATATCTGCCGTGAAACATTGTGATTTTAGTCACCAGGACATTCTTTGTCACCATCAGCCTCATTCATCTCCGGAATATCAGAGTGCACCACGCATCATGCGTCACCAGCTGATCACAACCAGATCATCGCAGATATTGGTCTTCTGATACTTTTGTTCAGATCATCCATAGATTCGATATAATAATGTGATTGTAGTTACGAATGATTACTTATGGGATAATTGGTTTATGTACCGGGGTCGTAGTGGCTCACTGAGATGTTTTATATTAAACCATCTTTAATAATGATGAATTAAAGGTGCAAGGAGGTTTACTAGCAGCATACAAGGAGGTTTATTCACAGCATATAAGGAGGTTTATTCATAGCATATAAGGAGGTTTACTCACAGCATACAAGGAGGTTTACTCACAGCATATAAGGTTTACTCACAGCATATAAGGAGGTTTACTCACAGCATACAAGGAGGTTTACTCGCAGCATTCAAGGAGGTTTACTCACAGCATAAAGGAGGTTTACTCACAACATACAAGATGGTATACTCACGGCATACAAGAAGGTATACGCACAGCATGCAAGTACGAATACTCACAGCATTCAAGAAGGTATACTCACAGCATACAATGAGACTTTCTCACAGCATACAAGAAGGGATACTCACGGTATACAGAGTATACTCACAACATACAACAATGTAAGACCTGAGCTATCAACACTAACACCATAAATGATTTAATGCGTTTAATCTTAATTAGTCTTCATTTAGCGTAACGATCAGCGACTGACAGCTCATCTTAATTACGCTTGACTAATTAGTTTGCTAATTCGCCTTTTGGCTGCTATATAAATGAATAATGAACAATGTAGCATGTTGATTACTGGACACTTAATGAGAGGGGACCCACTCATAGGGTATATTTAACTGGTAGGATATAAATAACTCAGACCATTTATTGGTCATTAGTTAAAACTAATAGCTAACTGCGTAACTAATTTCTAAACAGGGTTTGTCATAGTATGTCACTGATGTCAGCTAGGATTGTATATGATGTACATGCACTTGTAGAAATAAAGATTATAATTATTATTGTTATAATTATTATTATAATTATTATTATAATTATTATTACACTTATTATTATTATTATTATTATTATTATTATTATTATTATTATTATTATTATTATTATTATTATTATTATTATTATTAGTTCACAGATGACTATTGTCTTAATTGCTAATTACTTATCCAGTTCAATTAATTACATTTGTTTAAGTATGATCATTACGGGGCCGAGGGGGGGCGTTCACCCCCCGGAACGGCTTCCAGCTAGACTCCAGGTAGCTGGACAGGTTCAACTGTTTACATGTGACTGAAGATGGCTAATAATTTCCCCTGAAAGATTTAATTATGTGCTGATCACTGCTGATCATTGCTGATCACTGCTGATCATTGCTGATCACTGCTGATCATTGCTGATCACTGCTGATCATTGACGATCGTTGCTGATCACTGCTGATCACTGCTAACCACTGCTAATCACTGCTAGCCACTTCTAATCGATGTTAATCACTGCTACTCACTCATAATCAATGCTAATAACTGCTAATCAACAGCCTATCACTGCTAATCAACAGCTAATCACTGCTGATCACTGCTGATACTGTTAATCAACAATGATTAACTCTAATGACTTGAGTTAATCTTATCGTAATTGACTTATGTAATTGTTCGATTATTAAGGATCAGTCTTGATCAACAAACAAAGAGAGACAGTAGAGAGCAACGAGTGACTAGCTCCCTTAAGGTTTACTATACAAATAGTAGGAGTCTAAGAAATAAGATAGATGAGCTAAAATTACTTGCAAGTGTAGGTAATATAGATATTATTGGTATAACAGAGACCTGGTTCAACTTGAAAGATAGAGAAATGCCTTCTGATTGCAACATACAGGGTTATAAACTATTCCACACTGATAGTGTCAACAGGAAGGGTGGTGGAGTGGCGATGTATGTCAGAGAAAAATTTAAATTGTTGTCTTAGACATAATATAAGATTAGAAACATCGAACACAGAATCTGTTTGGCTACAGTTTCTCGAGGGACGTGACAAATTAATTTTTGGTGTGATTTATATGCCCCCAAACCTTGAAAGGGAGGGCAGTAAGCTGTTATGGGACGAAATTCATAAGGCATCTAGGTATGAAAATGTTGTGATAATGGGAGATTTTAACTTTAGACAAATTGATTGGAACAATATGACAGGAAATCTTGAGTCTAGTGACTTTCTTGATATGGTTCAGACAGAACCAACTAGAGGAAACAATCTGCTTGACTTGGTTCTTGCCAACAAAGATTCACTAATTAATAATCTTGAGGTTAATTATGAGCTTGGGGAAAGTGATCACAAATCACTTAGTTTCAATATATCATGGAATTACCCAGATAACTGCAATCAATTCTCTGTCCCAGATTTCCGCTTAGCCGACTTCATGGGACTGAAAAATTACTTGGGTGGGCTAAATTGGGATGTCCTGACTATGGGTCAGGTAGGTGATCTTGGTTGCCAATATGACGTTTTTCAGAGCATAGTTCTAGCTGCCCAGACAACTTTTGTTCCGAGTAGGAAAATTAGATCTAACAAAAATAATCCCAAATGGATGAACAATAGATTAAAACATCTCACTGGTCAAAAGAGAGGCATATATAGGCGTATCAAAAGAGGGGATGGGCAGTTAAGAAATCAATATATTCAATTAAAGAGAGAAATAAAAAAAGGAATAAGAAAAGCAAAAAGGGGTAATGAGGCTAAGGTCACAAGGGATTCAAAGACTAACCCAAAAGGATTCTTTCAGGTATACAGAAGTAAGATTAGGGACAAGATTGGCCCACTTAAGAGTAACTCTGGTTAGATCACTGACAGTGATAAGGATATGTGTGAAATTCTAAATACCTACTTCCTCTCAGTTTTCACCCAGGAAAATACTAGCGATATTCCTGAATTAATAGATTATATAGAAGAGGATGACAATAAACTATGTACGATTGCGGTAACTAGTGACATGGTCCTCAGACAAATAGAGAAACTAAAACCTAACAAATCCCCAGGTCCTGATGAACTGTTTGCAAGGGTGTTAAAGGAATGTAAAGAGGATCTTAGCATACCTTTGGCTAATCTTTTTAACATATCACTACAAACTGGCATAGTGCCTGATAAGTGGAAAATGGCAAATGTAATACCTATTTACAAGGCAGGTGACAGGTCTTTGGCTTCGATCTATAGACCAATAAGCCTTACCTCCATAGTGGAAATTTATGGAATCAATAATTGCCAAAGCAATTCGTAGCCATCTGGACAGGCACAGATTGATTAATGATTCTCAACACAGTTTTACAAAAGGGCGTTCCTGTCTTACGAATTTACTAACTTTTTTCACTAAGGTGTTTGAGGAGGTAGATCATGGTAATGAATATGATATTGTGTATATGGACTTCAGTAAGGCTTTCGATAGAGTTCCACACCAGAGGCTATTGAGGAAACTTAAGACACACGGAATAGGCGGAATTTTTTTTTCCTGGGTAGAGGCATGGCTGACAAATAGACAGAAGAGAGTTTGCATAAATTGGGAGAAATCAGAATAGGGGCACGTCACAAGCGGTGTTCCTCAGGGGTCAGTGTTGGGCACGTTGTTGTTCACAATTTACAAAAACGACATAGATGAGGGAATAAATAGCGACATAAGCAAATTTGCTGATGACACCAAAATAGGCCGTCCAATTCATTCTAATGAAAACATTAGAGCACTCCAGGATGATTTGAATAGACTGACGCAATGGTCGGAGATGTGGCAGATGCAGTTTAATATTGACAAATGCAAAGTTCTAAATGTTGGACAGTTAAATAACCATGCCACATATAAACTAAATAATGTAGATCTTAATACTACTGATTGCGAAAAGGATTTAGGAGTTCTGGTTAGCAGTAACCTAAAACCAAAACAACAGTGCATTAGTGTTCGCAATAAAGCTAACAGAATTTTTGGCTTCATATCTAGAAGTATAAATAATAGAAGTCCTCAGGTAGTTCTTCAGCTCTATATATACTTGGTTAGGCCTAATTTAGACTATGCTGCTCAGTTCTGGTCACCGTATTGCAGAATGGATATAAATGCTGTGGAAAACGTACGTACAAAGGAGGATGACAAAGATGATCCCATGTATCAGAAATCTTCCCTATGAGGATAGACTGAGGGCCCTGAATCTGCACTCTTTCGAAAGGCGTAGAATTAGGGGGGATATGATCGAGGTGTATAAATGGAAAACAGGAATAAATAAAGGGGATGTAAATAGCGTGCTGAAAATTTCCAGCCAAGACAGGACTCGCAGCAATGGTTTCAAGTTGGAAAAATTCGGATTCAGAAAGGATATAGGAAAGCACTGGTTTGGTAATAGAGTTGTGGATGAGTGGAACAAACTTCCGAGTACAGTTATTGAGGCTAAAACGTTGTGTAGTTCTAATATTACGTTAGATAAATACATGAGTGGGTGTGGGTGTGGGTGGGTGTGAGTTGGACCTGACTAGCTTGTGCTGCTGGGTCTGGTGCAGTGCTCCATCCTTGAGTGGAGATGACCAGACTGGGTGGATCATTGGTCTAATCCGGGGGGGAAGGCCATGGACCTGCTGCGCATGGGTCAGTAGGCCTGTTGCAGTGTTCCTTCTTTCTTATGTACTTATGTTCTTATGTAGCTGCCTACGAGTCACTGAATCCCTAATTATCATGGTAATCACTATTAGTCAGTAGTTAGTAAGTTATATATTTCAATTATAATTAATACACGTCAAACTGATATCTGTCAGCGAACAGACTCATCGTAACATACTATAACGAACTGACTCTCTATGACTCTACATGACCTTGACTATATGTGCTCCCTATGCGCTGTAGGCGGTTCCTATGTGCTCTGTGTGGTTCCCATATGCTCTGTGTGGTTCCAATGTGCTCTGTGTGGTTCCAATGCGCGCTGTGTGGTTTCTATGCACTGTAGGTAGTTCCTGTGCATTCTGTGTGGTTCTTCTATGATTTATGTGGTTCCTCTATGCTCTATGTGGTTCCTCTATGATTTATGTGGTTCCTCTACGCTCTATGCGATTCTCATATGCTCTATGTGATTCCCATATGCTCTATGTGATTCCCATATGCTCTATGTGGTTCCTCTATGTTCTGTTTCGTTTCTCTATGCTCTATATGGTTCCTCCATGCTCTGTGGGGTTCTTCCATGCTCTATGTGGTTCCTCCATGCTCTGTGTGGTTCCTCTATGTTCTATGTGGGTACTATATGCTCTATATGGTTCCTCTATGCTCTACGTGGTTTCCCTATGCTCTATGTGATTCGTCTATGTTCTATGAGGTTCGCCTATGCTCTAGATGGTTCTTCTGTGCTCTATGTGGTTCCCATATGCTCTTTGTGGTTCCTCTATGTGGTTCCTCTATGCTGAATGTGGCTCCCCTATGCTCTATGTGGTCCTTCTATGCTCTATGTGGTTCCCCTATGCTCTATGTGGTTACCCTATGCTCTATGTGGTTCCTCTATGTTCTGTGTGGTTCCTCCATGCTCTGTGGGGTTCTTCTCTGCTTTATGGGATTCCCTTATGCTTTATGTGGTTCTTCTATGCTCTCTGTGGTTCGACTATGCTCTATGTGGTTCTTCTATGCTTTATGTGGTTCCTCAATGCTCTATGTGGTTCCTCTATGCTCTTTGTGGTTCATCTATGCTTTATGTGGTTCTTCTATGCTCTATGTGGTTCCTCTATGTTCTATGTTGTTCCTCTATGTTCTGTGTGGTTCCCATATGCTCTACGTGGTTCCTTTATGCTCTGTGTGGGTCCTCTATGATTTATGTTGTTCCTCTATGCTCTGTGTGGTTTCCATATGCTCTATGTGGCTCCCCTGCGCTCTATGTGGATCTTATATGCTCTCTGTGGTTCCCCTATGCTCTGTGTGGTTCTTGTATGCTGTATGTGGTTCCACTATGCTCTATGTTGTTCCTCTATGCTCTATGTGATTCCCATATGCTCTATGTGGTTCCTCTATACTCTGTGTGGTTCCTCTATGCTCCATGTGGTTCCTCTATGCTCTATGTGGTTCGTCTATGCTCTAGGTGGGTCCTCTATTCTCTATGTGGTTCCCCTATGCTCTATGTGGTTCTTCTATGCTCTATGTGGTTCCTCTATGCTCTATGTGGTACCTCTATGCTCTATGTGATTCCCATATGTTCTATGTGACTCTCATATGCTTTGTGTGGTTCCTCTACGCTCTGTGTGATTCCACTATGCTCTATGTGGCTCCTTTATTCTCTATATGGTTCCTCTATGCTCTAAGTGGTTCCTCTATGCTCTATGTGGTTCCCCTATGCTCTATATGGTTCCTCTATGCTCTATGTGGTTCCCCTATGCTCTATGTGGTTCCTCTATGCTCTATTTGGTTCCTCTATGCTCTATGTGATTCCCATAGGATCTATGTTATTCTCATATGCTCTATGTGGTTCCTCTATGATCTGTGTGGTTCCTCTATGCTCTATGTGGTTCCTCTATGTTCTATGTGGTTCCTCTATGATCTGTGTGGTTCCTCTATGCTCTATGTGGTTCCTCTATGCTCTGTGTGGTTCTTCTATGCTCTTTGTGATTCTTCTATTCACTATGTGGTTCTTCTATGCACTATGTGGTTCTTCTAAGCACTATGTGGTTCTTCTATGCACTATGTGGTTCTTCTATGCTCTATGTGGTTTTTCTATGCACTATGTGGTTCTTCTATGCTTTATGTGGTTCTATGCACTATGTGGTTCTTCTATGCTTCATGTGGTTCTTCTATGCACTATATGGTTCTTCTATGCACTATGTGGTTCTTCTATGCTCTATGTGGTTCTTCTATGCACTATGTGGTTCTTCTATGCTTTATGTGGTTCTATGCACTATGTGGTTCTTCTATGCTTCATGTGGTTCTTCTATGCACTATGTGGTTCTTCTATGCACTATGTGGTTCTTCTATGCACTATGTGGTTCTTCTATGCACTATGTGGTTCTTCTATGCTCTATGTGGTTCTTCTATGCACTATGTGGTTCTTCTATGCTTTATGTGGTTCTTCTATGCACTATGTGGTTCTTCTATGCTTTATGTGGCTTTTCTATGCACTATGTGGTTCTTCTATGCTTTATGTGGTTCTTCTATGCACTATGTGGTTCTTCTGTTCACTATGTGGTTCTCCTATGCACTTTGTGGTTCTTCTATGCTTTATGTGGTTCTTCTATGCACTATGTGGTTCTTCTATGCTTTATGTGGTTCTTCTATGCTTTATGTGGTTCTTCTATGCACTATGTGGTTCTTCTATGCTCTATGTGGTTCTTCTATGAACTATGTGGTTCTTCAATGCTTTATGTGGTTCTTCTATGCACTATGTGGTTCTTCTATGCTTTATGTGGTTGTTCTATGCACTATGTGGTTCTTCTATGCACTATGTGGTTCTTCTATGCACTATGTGGTTCTTCTATGCACTATGTGGTTCTTCTATGCACTATGTGGTTCTTCTATGCACTATGTGGTTCTTCTATGCACTATGTACCTACTCTCTTGGTCTCATGTTGTTTTTGTAAACCAAAATAATTCTAGACTTTAACACCCCTTTTAACTTTATTTTCAACTTCATTGACCAAAGTTAATTGTTGAAGGTTGGAGTATTTTCCCTTTTTTGCCTTTTCATTTTCCGCATTTCTTTCTTCTGTTTCATTTTTTCCTGTTATTTTTACGCTTCCTTCTTCAATTTAATTTCCATTTGTTCGTTTCCTCATTTCTTTCTGCTGTTTCTTTTCTTTCACTCTTTTTCCTCTTTCCCTAATTTCCTTTTCTCCTTATTCTTTTCCATTCATTTTTTTTTAAACCTATTCCTTTTCTCACTTTTTCTTCTCCTCATCAGTTTATTTCTCCCATTTTCGTTTCCGTCTATCATTCTCCAATTTGCTGTCTATGTCTCTCTCTCTTTTCTCTCTCTCTCTCTCTCTCTCTCTCTCTGTCTGTCTGTCTGTCTGTCTGTCTGTCTCTCTCTCTCTCTCTCTCTCTCTCTCTCTCTCTCTGTCTGTCTGTATGTCTGTCTCTCTGTCTCTCTGTCTGTCTGTCTGTCTGTCTCTCTCTCTCTCTCTCTCTCTCTCTCTCTCTCTCTCTCTCTCTCTCTCTCTCTCTCTCTCTCTCTCATTTTTTTTAATTAACCCATTCTTTTTCACTTTTCATGTTTTGTAAGTTAGTGTCTTGCTGTCATGTCTTGTGTCATCCATGGTGTCTTGCTGTCATGTCTTGTGTCATCCATGGTGTCTTGCTGTCATGTCTTGTGTCATCCATGGTGTCTTGCTGTCATGTCTTGTGTCATCCATGGTGTCTTGCTGTCATGTCTTGTGTCATCCATGGTGTCTTGCTGTCATGTCTTGTGTCATCCATGGTGTCTTGCTGTCATGTCTTGTCTTATCCATGGTGTCTTGCTCTCATGTCTTGTGTTCTCCATGGCGTCTTGCTGCCATGTCTTTTATTATTTATGGTGTCTTGCTATCATGTCTTGTGTTCTCCATGGTGTCTTGCTGTCATGTCTTTTATTATTTATGGTGCCTTGCTATCATGTCTTGTGTTCTCCATGGTGTCTTGCTATCATGTCTTGTGTTCTCCATGGTGTCTTGCTATCATGTCTTGTGTTCTTCATGGTGTCTTGCTATCATGTCTTGTGTTCTCCATGGTGTCTTGCTATCATGTCTTGTGTTCTTCATGGTGTCTTGCTATCATGTCTTGTGTTCTCCATGGTGTCTTGCTGTCATGTCTTTTATTATTTATGGTGCCTTGCTATCATGTCTTGTGTTCTCCATGGTGTCTTGCTATCATGTCTTGTGTTCTCCATGGTGTCTTGCTATCATGTCTTGTGTTCTCCATGGTGTCTTGCTATCATGTCTTGTGTTCTTCATGGTGTCTTGCTGCCATACTGTATATAATCAAGCTCAGAGGAAGAGCTCGTAGTTTCAATAGATCCGGCTGGCATTGTACCAGGTTCTGTTGTTGTCTGTCTTCACATTACACACACACAAATGGATGAGGATCAGGTAGAACTACAAAGGGATCTGTTCAGGCTCCGGGCCTGGTCCAGCAACTGGCTCCTGGAGTTTAACCCTACCAAAGGCAAAGCCGTGAAGATTGGGAAAGTGAAAGAAGACCACAGAGTACAGGCTAGGGAATCAGCAATTGAAAACCTTACTGAAGAAAAAGGATCTTGGGGTGAGTATAATACCGAGCACATCTGAGGCGCACGTCAACCAAATAACTGCTGCAGCATATGGGCGCCTGGCAAACTTAAGAACAGCGTTTCGACACCTGAGTAAGAAATCATTCAAGACTTTGTACACCGTGTACGTCAGGCCCATACTAGAGTATACAGCAGCAGTATGGAACCCACACCTGCTCAAGCACGTCAAGAAATTAGAGAGTGTGCAAAGGTTTGCAACAAGACTAGTCTAGGAGGTAAGGAATGTCTTACGAGGAGAGGTTAAGAGAAATCAACCTGCCGACACTGGGCAGGAGAGATAGTGGAGACTTGATATCGACATATAAAATACTGAGAGGAAATGACAGGATGGATAGGGACAGGATGTTCCCCAGATGGGACACAGCAGCAATTGATGACAACTAGAAGTTGAAAACCCAGAATAGTTTCAGGGATGTTAGAAAGTATTTCTCCACCCATACAGACGTCAGGAAGTGGAACAATCTGGAGAGTGATGTAGTTGAGGCAGGATCCATACATAGCTTGAAGAAGAGGTATAATAAAGCTCGTAGATCAGGGAGAGAGTGGACCTAGTAGCGACCAGTGAAGATGCGTGACTTGGAACTATAACTCGACGCCTGCAACCACAGTTAGGTAAGTACAATTAGGAGAGTATACACACACACTCACCCACACACACACACAACACACACCACACACACACACACACACACACACACACACACACACACACACACACACACACACACACACACACACACACAAATGTAGTTCCCATTTTCAAAAAAGGAGACAGAAAAGAGGCACTAAACTATAGACCTGTGTCATTGACGTGTATAGTATGCAAAATTATGGAGAAGATTATCAGGAGGAGAGTGGTGGAGCACCTGGAACGGAACAGGAGTATAAATGCCAACCAGCACGGATTCACGGAAGGCAAATCCTGTGTCACAAACCTTCTGGAGTTTTATGATAAAATAACAGAAGTAAGACAAGAGAGAGAGGGGTGGGTTGATTGCATCTTCTTGGACTGCAAGAAGGCCTTTGACACAGTTCCTCACAAGAGATTAGTGCAGAAGCTAGAGCATCAGGCGCATATAACAGGAAGGGCACTGCAATGGATCAGAGAATACCTGACAGGGAGGCAACAACGAGTCATGGTACGTAATGATGTATCACAGTGAGCACCTGTGACGAGCGGGGTCCCACAGGGGTCGGTCCTAGGACCAGTGCTATTTTTGGTATATGTGAACGACATGACGGAAGGGTTAGACTCAGAAGTGTCCCTGTTTGCAGATGATGTGAAGTTAATGAGGAGAATTAAATCTGATGAGGACCAGGCAGGACTTCAAAGAGACCTGGACAGACTGGACACCTGGTCCAGCAAATGGCTTCTCGAATTTAATCCTGCCAAATGCAAAGTCATGAAGATAGGGGAAGGGCACAGAAGACCACAGACAGAGTATAGGCTAGGTGGCCAAAGACTGCAAACCTCACTCAAGGAGAAAGATCTTGGGGTGAGTATAACACGAGCATGTCTCCGGAAGCACACATCAATCAGATAACTGCTGCAGCATATGGGCGCCTGGCAAACCTGAGAACAGCATTCCGATACCTTAGTAAGGAATCATTCAAGACACTGTACACCGTGTATGTCAGGCCCATACTGGAGTATGCAGCACCTGTTTGGAACCCGCACTTGATAAAGCACGTCAAGAAACTAGAGAAAGTACAAAGGTTTGCGACAAGGTTAGTTCCAGAGCTAAGGGGAATGTCCTATGAAGAAAGATTAAGGGAAATCGGCCTGACGACACTGGAGGACAGGAGGGTCAGGGGAGACATGATAACGACATATAAAATACTGCGTGGAATAGACAAGGTGGACAAGGACAGGATGTTCCAGGGAGGGGGACACAGAAACAAGAGGACACAATTGGAAGTTGAAGACACAAATGAGTCAGAGAGATAGTAGGAAGTATTTCTTCAGTCATAGAGTTGTAAGGCAGTGGAATAGCCTAGAAAATGACGTAGTGGAGGCAGAAATCATACACAGTTTTAAGACGAGGTTTGATAAAGCTCATGGAGCGGGGAGAGAGAGGGCCTAGTAGCAACCGGTGAAGAGGCGGGGCCAGGAGCTAGGACTCGACCCCTGCAACCACAAATAGGTGAGTACAAATAGGTGAGTACACACACACACACACACACACACACACTACACACACACACTACACACACACTACACACACACACACACACACACTAACACACAACACACACACACACACACACTACACACACACACACACACACACACACACACACCACACACACACACACACACACACCACACACACACACACACACACATACACACACTAAACAAAGACACCAACCATGCCAACAATGCTCTCAGCACGGTAATCCTTATCCTATCTAGCTTTGCTGCTTATCACACGTTTATTCTAATTATTGTACACACTCTCTACGTTCTTTCACCTCTTCGCATATTCTAATAATCTCATCACTCCGTGTGTCACAAGCACGCAAATTCTGCCTCCATTTTATCATCCCTATTCAATAATATATCTAAACGTTCTCTCCGTCTCCCGGAGCAGTTTCTCCTGATACGACGTTGATTTTTATTCTTTCTATGCTGATGTGTTAGGTTAGGTTAGGTTAGGTTAGGCTAGGTTAAGTAGGTTCGGTTAGGTTACATTAGGTTAGTTTCGATAGGTTAGATTAGGTTAGTTACGTTAAGTTAGGTTAAGTTTGGTTAGGTTAGGTTAGGTTGGGTTAAGTTAGGTTAGGTTAGGCTACATCCTGTAAGTTAAGGTGAAGTTAGTTAAATTAGGTAAGGTTAGGATAGGATGTGTTTGGATTGTTTTTGGCTACTTTCGATAAGTTAAGGTCAGGTTAGTGAGGTGAGGTAAGGTTGGGTTAACGTCAGGTATCCAGATTTAACTAATTTATGTGATAGATTAGAATCAAAAAATGTAAATGTATGATACTACAAGTAAAGACGATCATCCACAAAAGATAACTGCTTATCTAGCCCTTTTCTAACAGCTTATGTAGCCGTTTTCTAACTGCTTATGTAGCCCTTCTCTAACTGCTTATGTAGCCGTTTTGTAACTGCTTATGTAGCCCTTCTTTAACTTCTGTCTAGCCCTTATCTAACTGCTTATCTCGCTCTCTAGCTCCGAACGAACGAACGAATACTCTCAGGTAAGACCCACAAGTGAGTGAGTAGGGAAGTGTGGACAGACGAAGAATAGTCGGTGAGACGAAGGTTTTGAGTTGTAGGTAAAAGAGCCAGGGCTAAACCCAGCTGCGTGGCACTGTGAGGCAGTGTAGAGAGGGCATGTGGAGGGCATAGAGGAGAGAGCAGACTGCAGACGGTGCTTGCTGGCTGACTTGCTTCAGACTGAGGTGAAGAGCTGGTTTGGCTGGGCGTCAGGAGTCGGGAGGCTCAGGTCGTGTGTTGTAGTTGAGTGAATTCATACCGAAGTATGTCGTGTGTTTGGCTACACCTCGTTGGTAATGGAGCCACTCTTGAGTCTTTTGAAGTCTCTCTTGGACATGTGGAATAGTTGCATTCTGAGGTTGGAGCAGTTCAGGTTCGTCACGAGGTAAGATAGTGCGTTTTCAAAAGGGATTCTGTGAGGTTTGTTGCAGGTGTACTTAACAGCTCCCTCTTTCATTAATTGGAGCAGATCAGCTACGTTCATTTCGGTTGGGAGGTTGGGGGTGGTGTAGAAGGTTAGAGTCCCATTAAAGGCTTGGCTTAGGTAACGGTTGCCTTTGGTTTCTTCATCTTCGATTACTTCTTCGACTACTACTTCGTCGTCGTCAGAGGGTTCTTCATAATGTTCCGGATCCATTTCGTCTTCTGTGATTGTGTTGAGAGGAAGCAGAGAGCGTGGATCGATTGTGGTTTGTTGAGCTGGTGGTGGGTGTTGAGAGGTGGCAGTAGACGATGGTGTTGGTTCTGGAGTAGAATCTTGGTTAGAGATATGAGTAGGACCAGGGGTGGAAGTGAAGCTAACAATGTCTGGGATTAGCTTGAGGAGGTCTTGAGATGGTGGTGAGTCTGGAAAGTTGAAGTTTGGCATGTTGTTTAAGCGAAATAGTTCATTGATTGTTGTGTTGAATGAGCCAGGGTTTGCAGCATTAGCGAGGTGAGCATACATCATACTGTATAGCACCTTGGATGGAGCAGCGTCAGGAAGAGCAGAGAGGGACTGGCTGGGTGAAGATGATGGTTGTGTAGCTTGAAGGATTTTGGTGGTATCTGATTGAATTTTTGCAATGGCGGCGTACGTTGGCGATTTAGGGTTGTTCTTCTTGGTTTCTTTAATTATTTTTTTAGACAAGACTTCTTTATGTAGAGGGCATTTTGCTGTAAGGGTGTAGTGAGTACCCTTGCCTGCTTATCTATCCCCTTTACCTTTTTGTATATCCACTTTACCTCTTCATCTATCTCATCTGCCTCTTTATCTATCCACTTTACCTCCTTATCTATCCATCTACCTCTTTATTTATCCCATCTACCTCCTTATCTAACTACTTTACCTCCTTGTCTATTCAATCTACCTCCTTTTGTAACCCCTACATCATCTTATCTAACTCATATACCTCATTATCTAATGACTGCACCTCCTCAGTTAACATCTCACCCTTGTCAAGTAAGCATCAAATTGCTACTTTATCTCTCCAAAACTTTTTCTCTCGCTCAAGAAAATTACCTTCATCCACCTTTCTATCCGCTCATCCCTCCAAATATTGTATTCGTTATGGTAATCACTCGTTGCCAAAGTAGCGTTATGATTACATTCAGGGTAAACCCATGGAAGCCTCGTAGAGCCTGGGGATTGCAAGTAAATCAGGTGTGAATCAATTATGAGAAGGTAGATCTGATTCCTTCGGACAGCAAGGAGTCTGTGAAGTGAATTTAGTAGTAGTGAATCTAAGAAGGCAATTACGTAGAAGGGAATCTAGGAAGCTAATCAAGTCTAGTGTACTGTGAGCAGTTGTATCCTGGTAATGGATCCCTAGTGCCACCGGTGCCTGCCTAGCAGTGCTTACCTGAGGAGACGGAGTGTTGAGCTGAGAGGATAAGCTGTGAGATGAGTGTGGTCCTATGAAGCTGAGAGTGGTACTGTAAGGCTGAGATGAGTGTGGCTGCTATGAGGCTGAGATAGGAGTAGATGCTGTAAGGCTGAGATTGGTGTGACGTGAGGCTGAGAGATGAATGTTGTTTCTTTGAGTCGGAGCTGAGTATGGTGTTGTGAATGTTGTGTTGAGATGAGTGTAGGGCTGTGAGGGTGTGCTGAGAGATGAGTATAGTACTGTGAAGGTGAGCTGAGAAATGAGTTTAGGGCTGTGAGACACAGAGAAGTTAGTCAGACTTTGCTCGTTTCAGAACCTTGTTTTACCGATGGGTCAGTATTTTTTTTAAATAGTTCGCAACACACACAGGGAACAGCTGGAGTCAGCTGTGGACCAGACCTTACGCTTGGTCAGCTGATTGCTGTCATCTGACCAGCAATCAGATGGTCAGCTGATTTCTTTCCATAACTCAGCTGACTTCTTGCCCTTGGTCAACTGATCTGATTCCTCCAGACCCACAATCAGACCAAGCTACAATAGCTTGGTCTGATAGTGGGTCAGTCGAGGAACTAGAATGTCTTTGGAATGATGTTCACTGAAACAAGTTATGATTGAAGCAACGCATCTTATGGCTGCCCGTCTTGTGGTGCAGTGGCAGGCTCATCGCAATGTGATTCATGACACAACATTCTGGTTCATAGTGAACAAAAAGATGACACGTGGAGCATGACACAAGCATGATACCAACATGACACCAGCATGACAACAGCATGACACCAACATGACACCAACATGATACCAGCATGACACCAGCATGATACCAGTATGACACCATCATGGCAAACATGACACCAGCATGACACCACCATGACACCAGCATGACACCATCATGACATAAACATGACACTAGCATGACACCAGCACGACACCAGCATGACACAAGCATGACATAAACATGACACCAGCATGACACCTGCATGACACCAGCATGACACCATCATGACATAAAAATGACACCTGCATGACACCAGCATGACACAAGCATGGCATAAACATGACGCCAGCATGACACCTGCATGACACCAATATGACACCATCATGACATCAGCACGACACCAGCATGACACCAACATGACAACAGCATAACACCAGCATGACACCATCATGACATAAACATGACACCTGCATGACACCAGCATGACACAAGCATGACATAAACATGACACCAGCATGACACCTGCATGACACCAGCATGACACCATCATGACATAAAAATGACACCTGCATGACACCAGCATGACACAAGCATGACATAAACATGACGCAAGCATGACAAATGCATGACACCAATATGACACCATCATGACATCAGCATGACACCAGCATGACACCAACATGACAACAGCATAACACCAGCATGACACCATCATGACATAAACATGACACCTGCATGACACCAGCATGACACAAGCATGACATAAACATGACACCAGCATGACACCAGCATGACATAAACATGACACCAGCATGACACCAGCATGACACCAACATGACAACAGCATAACACCAGTATGACACCAGCATGACACCAGCATGACATCAGCACGACATAAACATGACACCAGCATGACACCAGCATGAGAAAAGCATGACAACAGTATGACACCAGCATGACACCAGCATGACACCAGCATGACACCAGCATGACACCAGCATGACACCAGCATGATACCAGCATGACACCAGCATAACACCAGCATGACACAAGCATGACACAAGCATGATACCAGCATGACACCAGCATGACACCAGCATGATACCAGCATGACACCATCATGACATAAGCATGACACTAGCATGACACCAGCACGACACCAGCATGACACAAGCATGACATAAACATCACACCAGCATGACACCTGCATGACACCAGCATGACACCAGCATGACACCAGCAGGACATAAACATGACACCAGCATGACACCAGCATGACACAAGCATGAATTAAACATGACAACTGCATGACACCAGCATGTCACCAGCTTGACACAAGCATGACATAAACATGACACCAGCATGATACCAGCATGACACCAGCATGACACCAGCATGACACCAGCATGACAGCAACATGGCACCATCATGACATCAGCATGACACCAGCATGACACCAACATGACAACAGCATAACACCAGTATGACACCAGCATGACACCAGTATGACGCCAGCATGACACCATCATGACATAAACATGACACCAGCATGACACCAGCATGACACCAGCATGACAAAAGCATGACACAAGCATGACATAAACATGACACCAATATGACACCAGCATGACATAAACATGACACAAGCATGACGTAAACATGACACCAGCATGACACCAGCATGACAGCAACATGGCACCATCATGACATCAGCATGACACCAGCATGACACCAACATGACAACAGCATAACACCAGTATGACACCAGCATGACACCAGCATGACACCATCATGACATAAACATGACACTAGCATGACACCAGCACGACACCAGCATGACACAAGCATGACATAAACATCACACCAGCATGACACCTGCATGACACCATGACGACACCAGCATGACACCAGCATGACACCATCATGACACAAACATGACACCAGCACGCCACCAGCATGACACCAGCATGACACCAGCATGACACCAGCATGACACCAGTATGACACCAGCATGATACCAGCATGACACCAGCATGACACCAGCATGACACCATCATGACATAAACATGACACTAGCATGACACCAGCACGACACCAGCATGACACAAGCATGACATGAACATCACAGCATGACACCAGCATGACACAAGCATGACATAAACATGACACCAGCATGACACCAGCATGACATAAACATGACACCAGCATGACACCAGCATGACACCAACATGACAACAGCATAACACCAGTATAACACCAGCATGACACCAGAATGACACCAGCATGACATAAACATGACACCAGCATGACACCAGCATGACAAAAGCATGACACAAGCATGACAACAGTATGACACCAGCATGACACCAACATGATACCAGCACGACACCAGCATGACACCAGCATGACACCAGCATGACACCAGCATGACACAAGCATGATACCAGCATGACACCAGCATGACACCAGCATGACACCATCATGACATAAACATGACACTAGCATGACACCAGCACGACACCAGCATGACACAAGCATGACATAAACATCACACCTGCATGACACCAGCATGACACCAGCATGACACCAGCATGACACCAGCAGGACATAAACATGACACCAGCATGACACCAGCATGACACAAGCATGAATTAAACATGACACCTGCATGACACCAGCATGTCACCAGCTTGACACAAGCATGACATAAACATGACACCAGCATGATACCAGCATGACACCAGCATGACACCAGCATGACACCAGCATGACAGCAACATGGCACCATCATGACAGCATGACACCAGCATGACACCAACATGACAACAGCTTGACACAAGCATGACATAAACATGACACCAGCATGATACCAGCATGACACCAGCATGACACCAGCATGACACCAGCATGACACCAGCATGTCAGCAACATGGCACCATCATGACAGCATGACACCAGCATGACACCAACATGACAACAGCATAACACCAGTATGACACCAGCATGACACAAGCATGACATAAACATGACACCAGCATGACACCAGCATGACATAAACATGACACCAGCATGACACCAGCATGACACCAACATGACAACAGCATAACACCAGTATAACACCAGCATGACACCAGAATGACACCAGCATGACATAAACATGACACCAGCATGACACCAGCATGACAAAAGCATGACACAAGCATGACAACAGTATGACACCAGCATGACACCAACATGATACCAGCACGACACCAGCATGACACCAGCATGACACCAGCATGATACCAGCATGACACCAGCATGACACCAGCATGACACCAGCATGACACAAGCATGATACCAGCATGACACCAGCATGACACCAGCATGACACCATCATGACATAAACATGACACTAGCATGACACCAGCACGACACCAGCATGACACAAGCATGACATAAACATCACACCTGCATGACACCAGCATGACACCAGCATGACACCAGCATGACACCAGCAGGACATAAACATGACACCAGCATGACACCAGCATGACACAAGCATGAATTAAACATGACACCTGCATGACACCAGCATGTCACCAGCTTGACACAAGCATGACATAAACATGACACCAGCATGATACCAGCATGACACCAGCATGACACCAGCATGACACCAGCATGACAGCAACATGGCACCATCATGACAGCATGACACCAGCATGACACCAACATGACAACAGCTTGACACAAGCATGACATAAACATGACACCAGCATGATACCAGCATGACACCAGCATGACACCAGCATGACACCAGCATGACACCAGCATGTCAGCAACATGGCACCATCATGACAGCATGACACCAGCATGACACCAACATGACAACAGCATAACACCAGTATGACACCAGCATGACACAAGCATGACATAAACATGACACCAGCATGACACCAGCATGACATAAACATGACACCAGCATGACACCAGCATGACACCAACATGACAACAGCATAACACCAGTATGACACAAGCATGAATTAAACATGACACCTGCATGACACCAGCATGTCACCAGCTTGACACAAGCATGACATAAACATGACACCAGCATGATACCAGCATGACACCAGCATGACACCAGCATGACACCAGCATGACAGCAACATGGCACCATCATGACAGCATGACACCAGCATGACACAAGCATGATACCAGCATGACACCAGCATGACACCAGCATGACACCATCATGACATAAACATGACACTAGCATGACACCAGCACGACACCAGCATGACACAAGCATGACATAAACATTACACCTGCATGACACCAGCATGACACCAGCATGACACCAGCATGACACCAGCAGGACATAAACATGACACCAGCATGACACCAGCATGACACAAGCATGAATTAAACATGACACCTGCATGACACCAGCATGTCACCAGCTTGACACAAGCATGACATAAACATGACACCAGCATGATACCAGCATGACACCAGCATGACACCAGCATGACACCAGCATGACAGCAACATGGCACCATCATGACAGCATGACACCAGCATGACACCAACATGACAACAGCTTGACACAAGCATGACATAAACATGACACCAGCATGATACCAGCATGACACCAGCATGACACCAGCATGACACCAGCATGTCAGCAACATGGCACCATCATGACAGCATGACACCAGCATGACACCAACATGACAACAGCATAACACCAGTATGACACCAGCATGACACCAGTATGACGCCAGCATGACACCATCATGACATAAACATGACACCAGCAGGACACCAGCATGACAAAATCATGACAAAAGCATGACATAAACATGACACCAGTATGACACCAGCATGACATAAACATGACGCAAGCATGACGTAAACATGACGCCAGCATGACACAAGCATGACACCAACATGACAACTGCATAACACCAGTATGACACCAGCATGACACCAGTATGACACCATCACGACACCAGCATGATACCAGCATGACACCAGCATGACACCATCATGACATAAACATGACACCAGCACGCCACCAGCACGACACCAGCATGACACCAGCATGACACTAACATGATACCAGCACGACACCAGCATGACACCAGCATGACACCAGCATGACACCAGCATGACACCAGTATGACACCAGCATGATACCAGCATGACACCAGCATGACACCAGCATGACACCATCATGACATAAACATGACACTAGCATGACACCAGCACGACACCAGCATGACACAAGCATGACATAAACATCACAGCATGACACCAGCATGACACAAGCATGACATAAACATGACACCAGCATGACATAAACAAGACACCAGCATGACACCAGCATGACACCAACATGACAACAGCATAACACCAGTATGACACCAGCATGACACCAGCATGATACCAGCATGACACCAGCATGACACCATCATGACATAAACATGACACCAGCACGCCACCAGCACGACACCAGCATGACACCAGCATGACACCAGCATGACACCAGTATGACACCAGCATGATACCAGCATGACACCAGCATGACACCAGCATGACACCATCATGACATAAACATGACACTAGCATGACACCAGCACGACACCAGCATGACACAAGCATGACATAAACATCACAGCACGACACCAGCATGACACAAGCATGACATAAACATCACAGCATGACACCAGCATGACACAAGCATGACATAAACATCACACCAGCATGACACCTGCATGACACCAGCATGACACCAGCATGACACCAGCATGACACCAGCATGACACCAGCAGGACATAAACATGACACCAGCATGACACCAGCATGACACAAGCATGTATTAAACATGACACCTGCATGACACCAGCATGTCACCAGCTTGACACAAGCATGACATAAACATGACACCAGCATGATACCAGCATGACACCAGCATGACACCAGCATGACAGCAACATGGCACCATCATGACAGCATGATACCAGCATGACACCAACATCACAACAGCATAACACCAGTATGACACCAGTATGACACCAGTATGACGCCAGCATGACACCATTACGACACCAGCATGATACCAGCATGACACCAGCATGACACCATCATGACATAAACATGACACCAGCATGACACCAGCATGACAAAAGCATGACACAAGCATGACATAAACATGACACCAGTATGACACCAGCATGACATAAACATGACACAAGCATGATGTAAACATGACGCCAGCATGACACAAGCATGACACCAACATGACAACAGCATAACAGCAGTATGACACCAGCATGACACCAGTATGACACCATCACGACACCAGCATGATACCAGCATGACACCAGCATGACACCATCATGACATAAACATGACACCAGCACGCCACCAGCACGACACCAGCATGACACCAGCATGACACTAACATGATACCAGCACGACACCAGCATGACACCAGCATGACACCAGCATGACACCAGTATGACACCAGCATGATACCAGCATGACACCAGCATGACACCAGCATGACACCATCATGACATAAACATGACACTAGCATGACACCAGCACGACTCCAGCATGACACAAGCATGACATAAACATCACAGCATGACACCTGCATGACACCAGCATGACACCAGCATGACACCAGCATGACACCAGCATGACACAAGCATGACATAAACATGACACACGCATGACACCAGCATGACACCAGCATGACACCAGCATAACACCAACATGACATCAGCATGACACCAGCATGACACCAACATGACAACAGCATAACACCAGTATGTCACCAGCATGACACCAGTATGACACCAGCATGACACCATCACGACACCAGCATGATACCAGCATGACATCATGACATAAACATGACACCAGCATGACACCAGCATGACAAAAGCATGACACCAGCATGACAACAGCATGACACCAACACGACACCAGCATGACACCAGCACGACACCAACATGACACAAGCATGGCGCCATCATGACACCAGCACGACACTAGCATGACATAAACATGACACCAGCATGACATCAGCACGACACCAGCATGACACATCTATAAATCAAACTTACCTTGTTGGCCGACTTTTCAAGTCCAAAATATTACGGTCGTCAAAACTATTCTCGCCTGGAAAGTGCTTCTTGGCGCCTCTTCTTCTTTCTTTCTCTTCCCCATTCTTCCTCCTCAGCTTCTCTCTGTTCTTATAGCTCCTGTTTGTCTGCCTTTATTTTCATTCTTCTCCTCCCCCTCATGCCCCCATTCTTCCTCTCACCCACTTATTCTCCCTTTCATCCACTCATTCTTTCTTTCACCCACTTATTCTCCCTCTCAATCACTCATTTCCCCTTTCCCTCATCCACTTTCTTGAACCCTGACTTACACGTTTCATTATCTCATGTGTGAAACCCATCCTGTGTGATGGAACATGAGAGGGAAACCCATCCTGTGTGATGGAACATGAGAGGGAAACCCATCCTGTGTGATGGAACATGTGAGGGAAACCCATCCTGTGTGATGGAACATGAGAGGGGAAACCCATCCTGTGTGATGGAACATGAGAGGGAAACCCATCCTGTGTGATGGAACATGAGAGGGGAAACCCATCCTGTGTGATGGAACATGAGAGGGGAAACCCATCCTGTGTGATGGAACATGAGAGGGGAAACCCATCCTGTGTGATGGAACATGAGAGGGAAACCCATCCAGTGTGATGGAACATGAGAGGGGAAACCCATCCTGTGTGATGGAACATGAGAGGGAAACCCATCCTGAGTGATGGAACATGAGAGGGAAACCCATCCTGAGTGATGGAACATGAGAGGGAAACCCATCCTGTGTGATGGAACATGAGAGGGAAACCCATCCTGAGTGATGGAACATGAGAGGGAAATCCATCCTGTGTGATGGAACATGAGAGGGGAAACCCATCCTGTGTGATGGAACATGAGAGGGGAAACCCATCCTGTGTGATGGAAAATGAGAGGGGAAACCCATCCTGTGTGATGGAACATGAGAGGGGAAACCCTTCCTGTGTGATGGAACATGAGAGGGAAACCCATCCTGTGTGATGGAACATGAGAGGGAAACCCATCCTGTGTGATGGAACATGAGAGGGGAAACCCATCCTGTGTGATGGAACATGAGAGGGGAAACCCATCCTGTGTGATGGAACATGAGAGGGGAAACCCATCCTGTGTGATGGAACATGAGAGGGGAAACCCATCCTGTGTGATGGAACATGAGAGGGAAACCCATCCTGTGTGATGGAACATGAGAGGGAAACCCATCCTGAGTGATGGAACATGAGAGGGAAACCCATCCTGTGTGATGGAACATGAGAGGGGAAACCCATCCTGAGTGATGGAACATGAGAGGGAAACCCATCCTGTGTGATGGAACATGAGAGGGAAACCCATCCTGAGTGATGGAAAATGAGAGGGAAACCCATCCTGTGTGATGGAACATGAGAGGGAAACCCATCCTGAGTGATGGAACATGAGAGGGAAACCCATCCTGAGTGATGGAACATGAGAGGGAAACCCATCCTGAGTGATGGAACATGAGAGGGAAACCCATCCTGAGTGATGGAACATGAGAGGGAAACCCATCCTGAGTGATGGAACATGAGAGGGAAACCCATCCTGAGTGATGGAACATGAGAGGGAAACCCATCCTGAGTGATGGAACATGAGAGGGAAACCCATCCTGTGTGATGGAACATGAGAGGGAAACCCATCCTGTGTGATGGAACATGAGAGGGAAACCCATCCTGTGTGATGGAACATGAGAGGGAAACCCATCCTGTGTGATGGAACATGAGAGGGAAACCCATCCTGTGTGATGGAACATGAGAGGGAAACCCATCCTGTGTGATGGAACATGAGAGGGAAACCCATCCTGTGTGATGGAACATGAGAGGGAAACCCATCCTGTGTGATGGAACATGAGAGGGAAACCCATCCTGTGTGATGGAACATGAGAGGGAAACCCATCCTGTGTGATGGAACATGAGAGGGAAACCCATCCTGTGTGATGGAACATGAGAGGGAAACCCATCCTGTGTGATGGAACATGAGAGGGAAACCCATCCTGTGTGATGGAACATGAGAGGGAAACCCATCCTGAGTGATGGAACATGAGAGGGAAACCCATCCTGTGTGATGGAACATGAGAGGGAAACCCATCCTGAGTGATGGAACATGAGAGGGAAACCCATCCTGTGTGATGGAACATGAGAGGGGAAACCCATCCTGAGTGATGGAACATGAGAGGGGAAACCCATCCTGAGTGATGGAACATGAGAGGGAAACCCTTCCTGTGTGATGGAACATGAGAGGGGAAACCCATCCTGTGTGATGGGACAATACAGGAAGGGGAACCCATCCTGTGTGATGGAACAATACAGGAAGGGGAACCCATCCTGTGTGATGGAACAATACAGGAAGGGAACTCATCATGTGTGATGGGACAATACAGGCAGGGGAACCCATCCTGTGTGATGGAACAATACAGGAAGGGGAACCCATCCTGTGTGATGGAACAATACAGGAAGGGAACCCATCCTGTGTGATGGGACAATACAGGAAGGGGAACCCATCATGTGTGATGGAACAATACAGGAAGAGAACCCATCCTGTGTGATGGAACAATACAGGAAGGGGAACCCATCCTGTGTGATGGAACAATACAGGAAGGGAACCCATCCTGTGTGATGGAACAATACAGGAAGGGGAACCCATCCTGTGTGATGGAACAAGACATGCAGGGAACCCATCCTGTGTGATGGAACAATACAGGAAGGGAACCCATTCTGCGTGATGGAACAATACAGGAAGGGGAACCCATCCTGTGTGATGGAACAATGCAGGAAGGGAACCCATCCTGTGTGATGGAAAATGCCAGGAAAACGTAGTCATCGTCTGTTCCCACAATGTAACTACCACACAGAAAGCAGAATAGAAGCACACTGCTGGGATCCCAAGTTTGTTTATCCATCTATTGCTCTCTCTCCTCTCTCCTTACCACCCTCATCCTTCGCTTCCTTCCCGTGCCCACCTTTCATTCTCCTTAGCCTCATTTGTTATCCTGGCTTCCCTTGTGCTCTGCTTTCCACGTTGTGACCCTAAGTCTTAAATCTTTTTTGTCTAGCTAAATTTACGGCAAGTCGTAGAAGCAAGTTTTTACCGTAACAAGTTTCAATAGAATTTTTGTGTTCTTCAGCGAGGTCACTTGGGCTGTTGTGATGTGTTTATCATGGTTTTCCACTCTCCAGGGTCACAGCGAGAGTTGCAGCGCCTCTATCACGCCTTTACACTTTTGGGAGAGTAACATTGCTTTACGAAGTCCATATTGGGTAACAAATACCCAAGCTCGAGCTTGGTTATCTATTACGAACACAGGTGTAGTCATGTGGAACTGATGGAGCTTGCTGTGCAAACTTCATTTGCTGACCTTTTTCTCGTTTCTCAGTACACGTGCTCGTGCTACGAGCACGTGTACTGAGGTGTACTCCCATACAATTCCTCATCCTCATATCTGACATAGACAGAGATGTAAGCCATAGCTCCGTGTCTTCCCTTGCGGATGACACCGAATTGCCATGACAGTGACCTCCATCGAAAACACAGCGAGTTTCCAAGCTGACATCAACCAAATCTTCAAATGGGCCACGCAGAACCATATGAAGTTCAATGAAGAGAAATTTCAACTACTCAGATATGGAAAACTTGAGGAAATTAAAACTATCAGGGTATACAACAAATTCTAACCATACAATAGAGCGAAAAAGAAATGTGAAGGACTTGGGAGTGATAATGTCAGAGGATCTCGCCTTCAAAGACCACAACAATGTGTCTCCCGCATGTGCTAGAAAATGATACGATGGATAATGAGAACCTTCAAAACTAGGGATGCCAATCCCATGATGATTCTTTTCACATCGCTTGTTCTCTCAAGGCTGGAATACTGCTGTACACTAACTGCCTCCTTCAAGGCAGGCGAAATTACTGACCTGGAGAGTGTACAAAGAACTTTAACGGCACACATAAGTACGATAAGGCACTTAAGTTACCCTGGAGCACAGGCAAGAGAGATACATGATAATATACACTTGGAAAATCCTAGAGGATTAGTACCAAACTTGCACACGAAAAATCACTCCCTATGACAGCAAAATACTCTGCAGGCGATGCAACATTCCCCCAGTGAAAAGCAGGGGCGCCACGAGTACGCTGAGAGACTACACAATAAGTATCAGGGGCCCAAGACTGTTCAATTGCCTCCCAGCATACATAAGGGGGATTACCAATGGACTCTTGGCTGTCTTCAAGAAGGCACTGGACAGGCACCTAAAGTCAGTACCTGACCAGCCGGGCTGTGGTTCTTAAGTCAGTTTGCGTGCGGCCAGCTGTAACAGCCTGGTTGATCAGATCCTGATCCACCATGAGGCCTTGTCTCATACCAAGCCGTGGGGGCGTTGACCCCCAAAACCATCTCCAGGTATGCTCCAGGTATAACCAGCAAAATTCAACAGTGAGTAGTGATAGTCTGGGCAAGTTTTTCTGAAACGTTTGTCCTATACAGCCAGCTTCAACAGCTCCATACAGAGAGGAATACAGTACTAGAGACAGTAAAAGTACTGGGCCGAATAGGGGACTGATAAAGTCTGCTGAGCAGATGATAGTCTGCTCAGCAGTGAGGATACTCTTTTGCAGATGAATGGTTCAGAGAACCGACATGTTGATAAATTAGACACATGTGCAACTCTTGGGTATCTTTATTGAGGAAACGTTTCGCCACACAGTGGCTTCATCAGTCCATACGTAGGAGAAACTTGAAGAACAGGAGGAGAATGAGGTAATCAGTCCCTCAACCTTGAGTCGATGTGTTCAGTCCATCAATCTTGAATAGAATACGGCATATCAGCGGAGAAGCAGCTTATAAACCGTATGGCAGGAGAGGTGCAGCAGTCATAGGTCGTATCACATTTGTTCAATGTGGAAGTAGGTCGTGCCCAAGAATTAGGCAAGCGAAGAATTCCTAAGTATTAAGATCCCAAGAAGTTATAGTGTCTGACAGATTTGCAGATGAATGGTTCAGAGAACCGACATGTTGATAAGCTGCTTCTCCGCTGATATGCCGTATTCTATTCAAGATTGATGGACTGAACACATCGACTCAAGGTTGAGGGACTGATTACCTCATTCTCCTCCTGTTCTTCAAGTTTCTCCTACGTATGGACTGATGAAGCCACTGTGTGGCGAAACGTTTCCTCAATAAAGATACCCAAGAGTTGCACATGTGTCTAATTTATCAACATGTCGGTTCTCTGAACCATTCATCTGCAAATCTGTCAGACACTATAACTTCTTGGGATCTTAATACTTAGGAATTCTTCGCTTGCCTAATTCTTGGGCACGACCTACTTCCACATTGAACAAATGTGATACGACCTATGACTGCTGCACCTCTCCTGCCATACGGTTTATAAGCTGCTTCTCCGCTGATATGCCGTATTCTATTCAAGATTGATGGACTGAACACATCGACTCAAGGTTGAGGGACTGATTACCTCATTCTCCTCCTGTTCTTCAAGTTTCTCCTACGTATGGACTGATGAAGCCACTGTGTGGCGAAACGTTTCCTCAATAAAGATACCCAAGAGTTGCACATGTGTCTAATTTATCAACATGTCGGTTCTCTGAACCATTCATCTGCAAATCTGTCAGACACTATAACTTCTTGGGATCTTAATACTTAGGAATTCTTCGCTTGCCTAATTCTTGGGCACGACCTACTTCCACATTGAACAAATGTGATACGACCTATGACTGCTGCACCTCTCCTGCCATACGGTTTATAAGCTGCTTCTCCGCTGATATGCCGTATTCTATTCAAGATTGATGGACTGAACACATCGACTCAAGGTTGAGGGACTGATTACCTCATTCTCCTCCTGTTCTTCAAGTTTCTCCTACGTATGGACTGATGAAGCCACTGTGTGGCGAAACGTTTCCTCAATAAAGATACCCAAGAGTTGCACATGTGTTTAATTTATCAGTGAGGATACTCGTAAATTTCTCGGTACTGTGCATTGTTTATAATATAGCATCATAAACAGTGCGTACATTAAGCTCTGTGTATATTTTGTATATTATGGCATTATTATGCCATAATATACACAGGTAATGGATACAAAACATTCCGTAATTCTGGAGTAGTAGCGGCTGTGAGGGTGTTGTTGCTGCTGCTGCTGCTTCTGGTAGTGGTGATGGTGGTGCTGCTTGTCATGTAGCACCACCAGATGGTGCTAGTTCTGCTGTTGCTGTTGTTACTATTAGTGCTGCAACTGCTGGTGCTGCTGGTGCTACTGCTGCTGCTGCTGGTGCTACTGCTGCAGGTGCTACTACTGCTGCTGCTGCTGGTGCTACTGCTGCAGGTGGAAGTGCTGGTGCTGCCACTGGTGGTGCTGCTGGTGAGGGTGCTGGTGCTAGCATAAAATGGAAGAGATGTTGATAGATGTGGCGTGAAGGAGATTTGGTGTGTGTTGAGACAAGTACTAAGTGACTCCGAGGGTCACACTAGTGTTGAGGGAATGGAGTCACCCTTTTGTTCAGAAAGTGGGTCACACTGGTGCTCAGAGAGTGTGTCACACTGGTGCTCAGAGTGGGTCACAATGGTGCTCAGAGAGTGGGTCACACTAGTGCTCAGAGAGTGGGTCACATTTGTGCTAGACACAGACAGTTCAAGAGGCACGCACACACACACACACACACACACACACACACACACACACACACACACACATCAAATAATAAATACACAGAGGAAAAGTTTATCGCGTATATACAGAAAGTTTGCTGTTTTTCACTTATATGAATAAAAGAGTTTTGGTTGTACATATGTAGTCATAATATTCTGCGTTCAGAAGATGGTATCTAAAGCTACAATAATATAATAATTTGTCATTGCAGGTCGCTCATCCTGGTCATCGACTGAGTGTTTCAAACTTCAGGTCACTGTACGCTCAGCTGAGTGTGGCGAGGGTTCTCTCTGCTCTGGAAAGGGTACCTGCTACACCAAGCCTGAAATGGTAAGTCTCTCTGTCTACCTGTTGACTCTCTGTCGCTGTATCTCTTTATCTCTTTCTCTGTTTGTCTGTCTGTCTGTCTGTCTGTCTCTGTCTCTGTATCTGTCTGTCTCTCTCGTAATGAATAAACAGAATACTAGGGGCGATTGGAACCGTGGCCCTTGTACACACCAAGTTCAACGTTGTTATAAAGTTGGTAGAATTACCGACAATATGTAAAGTAAAAGGACACAAGTGCAACTAATGTGACATTTTATTGTGGCAACGTTTCGCTCTCCAGGAGCTTTATCAAGCTTGATAAAGCTCCTGGAGAGCGAAACGTTGCCACAATAAAATGTCACATTAGTTGCACTTGTGTCCTTTTACTTTACAAGTTCGACGTTGTAACTACCCACTGACGATAATAATTAATGGTTCACCATCTGAGTTTCAGGTGGATTAATGACTTAGTAATAGTCATAATCTTCTGATAACTTACAAGAAATACTGTAATGTCTGGAGAATTTCGAAAGAGCATCAGTTATGGCAAGAAGATTCTAACCCAACACTCTTGACTACTTACGCGTTGTTCATCAACAAATGGAGGTTGTTATTCAGTACCACAAGGGGCACGTAAGTTCCCCCGTCTTCCCAGGGCCACGTAAGTTCCCCCGTCTTCCCAGGGCCACGTAAGTTCCCCCATCTTCTAAGGGGCACGTGAGTTCCCCCTTCTTATTTTCCCACCTTGTTCATAGAAAACACGTTAATACAAGGCAGGGGGGACTTACGTGCCCTTTAATTTAACTCGACACTTGACCCCTTGTTTCCGGGGAAGCTTTTAAACACTCGTTTATTGAATAAGAATGTTCATACAGCTACTGAACCACAATTTTGAGGTAGTGTTGGTATTTACCAGACACGGATGAGTGGAACTAACTCCCGAGCATCGTTGTTGAAGCCAGAATCTTGAGTTTTAAAAATTGGTTAGACACGTACATGAGTGAGTGTAGGTGGGTGTGAGCTGGACTTGCCTAGCATGGGCCAGTAGGGCTACTGCAGTGCCCCTCCTTCATTGAGGTATATTATATTTCCTTCCATATATATATAACCTGTTTAGCTATTCCGCTTTGATAAGAATTATAACGTAAAGAGATGGTAATATTTCCTAATGTTTACACAGGTTCCTGGTGGGAAATTAAAAAGTTTGGAAATTTCTGAGAAATAAGAAGCCAGGTGTTATGCTGAACTGAGTTTAGGCAATGAAGAACAAACTAGATTCGTCGACGTACGACGTATAATGAAAGAACGATGTTGGGTCATTCTGACGTATGGTTATGGTAATTATTAAGTCTTTATACTGGGTGTCCCGTATCTCGACTGCTAGCGTTCTCAGCTCACACTCACTGCGGTGCGGGGATCGATTCCCCGGTATAAGGCTGGAAAACATCGTAAAATGGATATCTAGGTGTGGGTCGCATCCTGGGACATGACGCAATTTGCGCGAAATGCTCTGCATAACATACAGGTAGGCCTGTATCCCTTGTACATGTGCTTGTAGAAATCAAGATTATTATTATTATTAACCTGTATGTGGATGCCGCCCCAACCTGTTCAACGCCACTCCGCGTGCACTCACCTATTTGTGGTTGCAAGGGTCGAGTCTTAGCTCCTGGCCCCGCCTCTTCACTGGTTGCTACTAGGTCCTCTCTCTCCCTGCTCCATGAAATTTATCAAACCTCGTCTTAAAACTATGTATGGTTCCCGCCTCCACTACGCCACTTTCTAGGCTATTCCACGGCCTGACTACTCTATGACTGAAGAAATACTTCCTAACATCACTTTGACTCGTCTGTGTCTTAAACTTCCAATTGTGGCCCCTTGTTTCTGTGTCCCCTCCGTGGAACATCCTGTCTTTGTCCACCTTGTCTATTCCGCGCCGTATTTTATATGTCGTTATCATGTCTCCCCTGACCCTCCTGTCCTCCAGTGACGTCAGGCCGATTTCCCTTAACCTTTCTTCATAGGACATTTCCCTTAGCCCTGGAACTAACCTTGTCGCAAACCTTTGTACTTTCTCTAATTTCTTGACGTGCTTGATCAAGTGCGGGTTCCAAACAGGTGCTGCATACTCCAGTATGGGCCTGACGTACACGGTGTACAGTGTCTTGAACGATTCCTTACTAAGGTTTCGGAACGCTGTTTTCAGGTTTTCCAGGCGCCCATATGCCGCAGCAGTTATCTGGTTGATGTGTGCTTCCGGAGACATGCTCGGTGTTATACTCACCCAAGATCTTTCTCCTTGAGCGAGTTTGCAGCCCTTTGGCCACCTAGCCTATACTCTGTCTGCGTCTTCTGCGCCCTCCCCCAATCTTCATGACTTTGCATTGGCGGGTTTTAAAATTTCGAGGAGCCAGTTGCTGGACCAGGTTCCAGTCTGTCCCAGGTCTCTTTGAAGTCCTGCCTGATCCTCAACTGATTTAATTCTCCTCATTAACTTCACATCATCGCGAACAGAGACACTTCTGAGTCAAAACCTTCCATCATGTCGTTCACATATACCAAAAATAGCACTGGTCCAGGACCGCCCCCTGTGGATTTTCCGCTTGTCACAGGCGCCCACTGTGATACCTCATCACGTACCATGACTCGTTGTTGCCTCCCTGTCAGGTATTCTCTGATCCATTGCAGTGCCCTTCCTGTTATATGCTCCTGATCCTCTTGCTTCTGCACTAATTCCTTGTGAGGAACTGTGTCAAAGGCCTTTTTTGCAGTCCAAGAAGATCCCAATAAACCCCAAACCCCTCGCTCTCGTGCCCTTACTTCTGTTATTTTATCATAAAACTCCAGAAGGTTTGTGTGTGTGTGTGTGTGTGTGTGTGTGTGTGTGTGTGTGTGTGTGTGTGTGTGTGTGTGTGCGTGTGTGTGTGTATGTGTGTGTGTGTGTGTGTGTGTGTGTGTGTGTGTGTATGTGTATGAGTGTGTGTGGTTAATTCCTGATTTATTACCGTGTTGGCACGGTAGTTGTGGTAGAAGTCCCTACAGATAACTTTCAGTGAAGCCTCTGAGTGAAAGGGACCACTAATGACCACTGAGTGAAAGGGACCACTAATAACCACTGAGTGAAAGAGAGCACTAATGACCACTGGTTGAGAGCGACCACTAATGACCTCTGGACACAACACATGAATCTAACCCTAAACCTTTGGTACTTTTCGTCTTGTGCATCGTTGACGTCAACATTCAGACAGTCCTTCAGGGCATCAACATCACTTCAAGGTAGAGCATCAATACAGCCTCATAAAATGCATCAACCAGGCCTCTTAATAAAGCATCAACGAGGCTACAATATAAAACATCAACCAGACTTTAAGACAAATAATAACTAGATCACAAATGAGAGCATTAAGAAGGCTTTAAATAATGTAAAGCAGAAACACACCTTTAAAATCAACAAATATAAATTATTTTGAGGTATTAAAATACAGTGTTAAAGAAGGTTTTACACCAAATTTAAAAAAAACAAAATTTCAAAATAAGACATTGACCAACTTAAAAACAATTAAGACAGTTGTGAGGCAGATTACGAACAACGTTTCAAGGAAAACATAAAGCATTGCTTAAAAGAAGACTTCTCTTGTTCCACGTGAACCATCTTCACCAAGTGGACGAGAGTGCTTGCGTCAGTTGAGATCAGAAACAACCGGCTCCGGTAAACAAATTGAGGGATTTTGGGTTTTGCAAATTGCCAATTAAACCCATTGAAGCTCCAATTACGGCTAATGAATAATAGCTCTTTCAGAGAAGACTGACAAGCGGGGGGGTACAGATGAGAGCGCCCGACCTCGACGCGATACTGAGGGGGTCTACCCCTGGCCCGGGAGTGCACCTCATTGGGGAATCAGAGCCAGTGAGCGTGGGGAATCAGAGCTCGTGAGCCTGGGGGATTAGAGCTCATGGCCTGGGGAAATCATGCTATCTATCCTTTCTCCAGTCGATCCTAATTACCTCCCAATTTTCCAGACACTATTACCTCTCCTGGTTCAGTGCTTCCATCTATCCTGGATACAGTATCGACAGGTAGATGAGTAAGACATCAGCATTCTGCTGTTTTTTTATATATATAAAACACTGATCTCTGGCTGAAGGGGGACTCGAATCTACGAACCTTGGAACAAGCTAAAGCATGCTTTACCAATCTACCCACCACTGGACCAATACCTTGGAGTCCAGCTTGCGCTAGTCTTTGATCCAAGGCAGCCAGCTTTCAGGGGGAAGGCTTACAACTTTTCATCTCATCCAGTGCATGCATCAGCCTTACTTTAAAATTTTTAACAATGCAAGGAATTCGCAAGAGCAGGGAAATATACACAAAGCGTAAGCCTTCTCCCTGAAAGCTGGGTGCCTTGGATCAACGTCTAGCGCAAGCTGGACTCCAAGGTATTGGTCCAGTGTGGGTAGATTGGTAAAGCGCTGCGTACCTTTTTTTCCAAGTTTTGTAGGTTCGAGTCTCCTTCAGCCAGAGATCAGTGTTGTGTATATTTCGCCTGCTCTTGCGAATTCCTTGCATATATTTATATATATATAATATATATATATATATATATATATATATATATATAATATATATATATATATATATATATAATATATATATATATATATATCCATAATTCCTATAATTAAAAAGAAGATGCACGGTGAGTACGTTGAGAAAGAATCAATAAGTGCAAAGGAACCACGACTCTTTAGCTTCTTTCATCATATATAAAAGGGAAATTATCACTAATTTCCCCAGCTGTCTTCAGAAGAGAACTCAATCAGTTCCTCAAATCAGTTCCTGATCTGGAGAGTGATCACACCTGTGTCTGGGACCTGAGGTTCTCAACACGACGTTATTAACACTGGTTCTCAACACTGAGGGTTTTCAGAGGTTCTCAGCACTAAGGTTCTCAGTAGTGAGGTTCTCAACACTTAGGTTCTCAGAGGTTGTCGACACTGAGGGTTTTCAACATTGAGGTTGTCAACACTGAGGTTCTCAACACTGAGGTTGTCAACCCCTGAGGTTGTCAACACTGAGGTTTTCAACACTGAGGTTTTCAACACTGAGGTTGTCAACACTGAGGTTGTCAACACTGAGGGGTTTAGTGCGCTTTTGTAATACAATATCGTGCAGCATCGAATTGAAAAATTCGATGCTGCAAACCCGATGTAATAAAACACCGGAACATTGTCAGGTGGGGGGAAGTGAGTGTGTGTGTGTGTGTGTGTGTGTGTGTGTTTTGTGTGTGTGTGTGTGTGTGTGTGTGTGTGTGGTGTGTGTGTGTGCATGTGTGTTGTGTGTGTGTGGTGTGTGTGTATGTCTGTGTGTGTGTGTGTGTGTGTGTGTGTTTTGTGTGTGTGTGTGTGTACTCACGTAATTGTGTTTGCAGGGGTCCCAGACTCAGCTCCCTTTCCCGGCGTTTTCACTGATCGCTACTAAATCCTCTCTCTCCCTGCTCCCTGCGCTTTATCATACCTCGTCCTTTAAAGCTATGTATGGTTCCAAACCTCCACTACATTACTTGCTAGACTATTCCACTTCCTGACAACTCTATGACAAGAAATGCTTTCTAACACCCCTGTACTCACTGATTTTTTCATTTCCCCATTGTGCCCCCTTGTTTCGTGCCCCCTCTCTGGAACATCCTGCCCCTCTTTTTACCTTACTTTTCCCAACCAGTACTTTGTATTCCTTCAGTCCCCCCCTAACCATCCTGTCCTCCAGTGTCGTCGGGCCGATTTCCCTTAACCTTTCCTCAGGACTTCCCTTTAGCTCTAATAGCCCTTGTTGAAAACCCTTTGCCCTTTCTCTAATTCTTGACATTTTTTACAGGGGGGGGGTTCCAAACTGGTGCTGCATACCCAGTATGGGCCTGACATACAGGGTTTGTACATGTCTTGAACGATTCCTTACTAAGGATGGGAAACGCTGTTCTTGGGTTTCCCAGGCGCCCTATGCTGCGATTTTTGGTTGATGTGTGCTTCCGGAGACGTCTTGGTTTATACTCACCCCCCAAATTTTTCTCTTGAACGAGATTTGCAGTCTTTGGCCACCTAGCCTATACTCCGTCTGCGGTCTTCTTTCCCCTTCCCCGATCTTCATGACGTTGCATTTAGCAGGGTTGAATTCGAGTAGCCAGTTGGTGGACCACGTGTCCAGCCTGTTCGGGTCACTTTGTAGTCTTGCCTTAACCTCATCTGATTTAATTCTCCTCATTAACTTCACACCATCTGCGAACAGGGACACTTCTGAGTCTAACCCTTCCGTCATGTCCTTCACATATACCAATAATAGCACTGGTCCTAAGACCGACCCCTGTGGGACCCCGCTCGTCACAGGTGCCCACTGTGATACCTCATCACGTACCATGACTCGTTGTTGCCTCCCTGTCAGGTATTCTCTGATCCACTGCAGTGCCCTTCCTGTTATACGTGCCTGATCCTCTAGCTTTTGCACGAATCTCTTGTGAGGAACTTTGTCAAAGGCCTTCCTGCAGTCCAGGAAAATGCAATCAACCCACCCTTCTCTCTCGTGTATTACTTCTGTTACCTTGTCATAAAACTCCAGAAGGTTTGTGAGACAGGATTTGTCTTCCATGAATCCATGCTGGTTGTCTTTTATAATCTTATTCCGTTCCAGGTGCTCCACCACTCTTCTGATAATCTTCTCCATGACTTAGCATACTATACACGTCAGTGGCACTGGTCGATAGTTCAGTGCTTCGTTTCTGTTTCCTTTCTTAAAGATGGGGACTACTTTTGCCGATTTCCATACTCAGGTAGTTGCCCAGTTTCAAGTGATGTATTGAAGATTGTGGTTCGTGGCACACACAGTGTCTCCGCTCCCTCTCTTAGGACCCATGGAGAGATGTTTTCCGGTTCCACCGCCTTTGAGATATCAAGTTCACTTAGGAGCTTCTTCACCTCCTCTTCAGTTGTGCATTTCATCCAACACTTGATGGTATATCCCTCGTTGGTGTCCCCTCTGTTTTGTCTTCCCAGTGTCCCTTCAGCCTCCACTGCAAATACTTCCTGAAATCTCATGTTGAGCTCCTCACGTACTTCTTGGTCATTTCTCGTGAACTCCCCACCTTCTTTCCTCAGCCTGATTACCTGATCCTTGACTGTTGCTTTCCTCCTGATGTGGCTGTAAAGCAGTTTCGAGTCAGACTTGACTTTCGATGCTATGTCGTTTTCGTCCTGTCGCTGCGCCTCCCTCCTTATCTGAGCATACTCGTTTCTGGCTCGTCGACTAATCTTTTTATTTTCCTGTGTCCTTTGCCTTCTGTACCTTTTACATTCTCTAGTGCACCTAGTTTTTGCCTCCCTACACATTCGGGTAAACCAGGGGGTCGTTCTGGTCTTCCCATTATTTCTGTTGCCCTTGGGAACAAACCTTTCCTCTGCCTCCTTGCATTTTGTTGTTATATACTCCATCATTTCGTTTACTAACTTTCCTGCCAACTCTCTTTCCCACTGAACCTCCTGCATGAAGGTCCTCATACCTGTGTAGTCCCCTATTTTATAGTTTGGCTTTTTCCTTTCTACTCCTGTTACCCTCTCCACCTGTAGCTCTACGATGTATTCAAAGCTCATAACCACGTGGTCACTAGCTCCAAGGAGCCCTTGGTAAGTGCTGTCCTCAATGTCTGAGCTACTCAGGGTGAACACAAGGTCCAGCCTGGTTCATCCTCCCCCTCTCTCTCTGGTACTGTCCCTAATATGTTGGTGCATGAGGTTTTCCAGTACCACATCCATCATCTTGGCTCTCCATGTTTCGGGGCCCCCACGTGGCTCCAGGTTTTCCCAGTCAATCTCCCTGTGGTTGAAGTTGCCCAAAACCATAACTTTACCTCTCGGTGGTCTTCTTGCCCCCTCAGTAGTGTGTCCACCATTTTTTGTTGCATATCATTTCCTCTCTTGACCCCTGCAGTTCTGTGGGGGTTGTAATCTCTGCAAGGATCCTTATGTTTCCCTTACAAAAACTTACCTACTGTGTAATCCTTTCTCCAATCTCGTCCATTCCTTCCCTTTTTTCCTGATATCCCCAGGGTTTTTAACGACCAGTGCAACACCTCCCCCCCTCTGTTTTCTACCCTTCCCTCAGGATCTGATATCCGGGTGGAAAGCCCTGCATCTGTTATTGCCAGTGAGTTTCTTTTGTGACTGCTATGATGTCTGGGGATTCTGGTTTGATTTTTCATGCCATTCTCCATTATTCGTTATTCCATCCTTTCGTTCGTGTACCAAAACCTTTAACTCGTTTCATAGCTGTGGCCCAAGAAAATGGTGGGCTTGGGGAAAGCAGGTCCCCTGGGGGGGGCCTATAGGGTGTTGCTGTGGGGGGGGGTCTGTGGTGTGGGAGGCGGGGAGAGGGCCCCGTGGGGGTTTCAGTGAGGGTGTGGTGGGGGGGTGAGGGGGGGAGAGGGACAAGGGGGGTTTACATTTTGGAGGTGGGGGTTATGGTGAGGGGGGGAAAAAGGGGATAGAGGGTACAAGGGGGGTTGCTGTGGGTTAAAATGGGGGTGGGGTTTGTTCTGGGGGGAGGGGCCAGAGGGGACAGTGTGTGGGTTTTGGTTAGGTGTTTGATTGCTTTTGGGGTTTTCCATGGTTGGGTTCCTTTTGTGTGTGTTGTGTGTGTGTGTGTGTGTGTGTTTTTTGTGTGTGTGTGTGTGTGTGTGATGTTTTTATGTGTGGTGTGTTGTATTTGTGTGTGTTTGGTTTCAGGAGCCTAGTCTTAGCTCCTGGCCCCGCCTCTCTGTGGCCGCTACTAGTTTCACTCCTTGCTGCGTGAGCCCCATCTCCTATTCTTTTAAACTGTGTTCAGATTTTCTCTTTACCATTCGCTGTCTAGGTCGTTCGCTTTTTGGCAAAAAAGGCTACGGAATATTTATTAAAACCCCCTTTATTCATCTCTGCTTGTAACTTCCAGGGATGACCCGTGTACCCGAGACCGCAGCTGGAACCTTGTGTACGAGAACGACAGCTATCCTCGTTCCTGAGACACCGCTTTTGACCCGTATACCTGCGACACGACGGCATCCCGTGTACGAACACGACAACTTGACCTCGTGTACCTGAGACACGACAGCTGTGACCCCCGTATTCTGAGACACACCTTTCTAACACTGTCTCTCTCTCTGTCCCGTCATTCCTGGGTTTTCCCGGAGGGAGTTCCGGGGGTCACGCCCCCGCGGCCCGGTCTGTGACCCGGCCCCTGGGGGATCAGAGCCGATCACCAGGCTGTTGCTCTGGGCAGCAAACCAAGTACGAGCCACAGCCCGGGTGATCGGAACTGACTTTTGGTGTTGTCCGTGCCAGTTGAAGATGCCAGGGGGTTTTTGGTAATCCCCCTTTTTGGGGGTGGGAGGCAGTTGAAAAGTTCGGGCCCCCCGCACTTATTGTATGGTTCTTAACGTCTAGTGAAAACCCCTGCTTTTCATTGGGGGGATGGTCATCGTCTTCAATCTTTTGCTTTCGAGTAGTGATTTTCGTGTGCAAGTTCGGGATAGTCCCTCTAGGATTTTCCAGGTGTATATAATCATGTATCTCTCCTCCTGCGTTCCAGGGAATACAGGTTTAGGAACCTCAAGCGCTCCCCAATAATTGAGGTGTTTTATCTCCGTTATGCGCGCCGTGAAAGTTCTCTGTACATTTTCTAGGTCGGCAATTTCACCTGCCTTGAAAGGTGCTGTTAGTGTGCAGCAATATTCCAGCCTAGATAGAACAAGTGACCTGAAGAGTGTCATCATGGGCTTGGCCTCCCTAGTTTTTGAAGGTTCTCATTATCCATCCTGTCATTTTTCTAGCAGATGCGATTGATACAATGTTATGGTCCTTGAAGGTGAGATCCTCCGAAATGATCACTCCCAGGTCTTTGACGTTGGTGTTTCGCCCTATTTTTGTGGCCAGAATTTGTTTTGTACTCAGATGAAGATTTAATTTCCTCATTTTACCATATCTGAGTAATTGAATTTCTCATCGTTGAACTTCATATTGTTTTCTGCAGCCACTGAAAGATTTGGTTGATGTCCGCCTGGAGCTTTGCAGTGTCTGCAATGGAAGACACTGTCATGCAGATTCGGGTGTCATCTGCAAAGGAAGACACGGTGCTGTGGCTGACATCCTTGTCTATGTCGGATATGAGGATGAGGAACAAGATGGGAGCGAGTACTGTGCCTTGTGAAACAGAGCTTTTCACCGTAGCTGCCTCGGACTTTACTCTGTTGACGACTACTCTCTGTGTTCTGTTAGTGAGGAAATTATAGATCCATCGACCGACTTTTCCTGTTATTCCTTTAGCACGCATTTTGTGCGCTATTACGCCATGGTCACACTTGTCGAAGGCTTTTGCAAAGTCTGTATATATTACATCTGCATTCTTTTTGTCTTCTAGTGCATTTAGGACCTTGTCGTAGTGATCCATAGTTGAGACAGACAGGAGCGACCTGTTCTAAACCCATGTTGCCCTGGGTTGTGTAACTGATGGGTTTCTAGATGGGTGGTGATCTTGCTTCTTAGGACCCTTTCAAAGATTTTTATGATATGGGATGTTAGTGCTATTGGTCTGTAGTTCTTTGCTGTTGCTTTACTGCCCCCTTTGTGGAGTGGGGCTTGTCTGTTGTTTTTAGTAACTGTGGGACGACCCCCGTGTCCATGCTCCCTCTCCATAGGATGGAAAAGGCTCGTGATAGGGCTTCTTGCAGTTCTTGATGAAAAAACAGAGTTCCATGAGTCTGGCCCTGGGGCAGAGTGCATGGGCATGTCATTTATCGCCTGTTCGAAGTCATTTGGCGTCAGGATAACATCGGATAGGCTGTGTTAATCAAATTTTGTGGCTCTCTCATAAAAAATTCATTTTGATCTTCGACTCTCACTCTGGTTAGCGGCTTGCTAAAAACTGAGTCATATTGGGACTGAGTAGCTCACTCATTTCCTTGCTGTCATCTGTGTAGGACCCATCTTGTTTAAGTGGGGCCCATACTGGACGTTGTTCTCGATTTTGATTTGGCATAGGAGAAGAAATACTTTTGGGGTTTTTTTTTTCGATTTCATTTTATGGCTTTTAGTTCTTCCCGCGATTCCTGACTCCTAAAGGATTCTTTTAGCTTAAGTTCGATGCTTGCTATTTCTCTGACCAGTGTCCCCCCTAAGCATTTCAGATATATTGACCTCTTTTAGCCGCTCTGTTTTTTCTTTTCCGTCCCTGTAAAGGGAGCGCCTGTCTCTTTCTGTTTTACATCTACTCCTCCTTTTTCTTAAAGGGAAAAACCTTGTGCATACATCGAGTGCCCCCAAAATTAATCTGTTCTAGGGATAATTGGGGTCGTGTTGCGGACCAGCCACGACAGCAAACCATAGACCACCCACACAGCAAACACAGACTAGACACACCGCAAACACAGAACCAGCACACAGCAAACACAGACCAGCCACATGCAAACACAGACCAGCCTAATCACAGCAAACACAGACCAGCACACAGCAAACACAGACTACCACAACAGCAAACACAGACCAGCCACACACAAACACAGAACCATCCACACCGCAAACACAGATCAGCCACACAGCAACACAGACCAGTCACAACAGCAAGCATAGACCAACCACACAGTGCAAACACAGACAAGCCACACAGCAAACACAGACCACCACACAGCAAACACAGATCAGCCACACAGCAAACCACAGATCAGCCACAACAGCAAACACAGACCCAACCACACAGCAGACACAGACAAGCCACAACAGCAAACACAGACCAGCACACAGCAAGCACAGACCAGCCACACAGCAAGCACAGAAAAGCCACACCAAGAAACACAGACCACCACACAGCAAACACAGACAGCCACAACAAACACAGACCAGCCACACAGCAAACACAGACTAGACACACACAAACAGCAAACCACAGACCAGCCACACATAAAACACAGACCACCACACAGCAGCAAAGACCAGCCACACACCAAGCACAGACCAGCCACACAGCAAACACAGTACAAGCCACACAGCAACACAGAACCAGCCACACAGCAAACACAGACCAGCCACACAGCAAACACAGACCAAGCCACACAGCAAACCAGATGAACACACAGCCAAACACAGACCAGCCACACAGCAAACACAGACCCCAGCCACACAGCAAACACAGACGCAGCCACACAGCAAACACAGACTAGCCCCACAGCAAACACAGACCCAGCCACACAGCAAACACAAACTAGAACAACAGCAAACAAGACCGGCACCACACAGCAAACCCAGACCGCCACATAGCAAACACAGACCAGCCACACAGCAAACACAGACTAGACACACAGCAAACACAGACCAGTCACACAGCAAACACAGACCAGCCACACAGAAAGCACAGACCAGCCACACAGCAAGCACAGACCAGCCACACAGCAAACACAGACCAGCCACACAGCAAACACAGACCAGCCACACACCAAGCACAGACCAGCCACACAGCAAACACAGACCAGCCACACAGCAAACACAGACCAGCCACACAGAAACACAGACCAGTCACACAGCAAAAGCAAGGACTAACACACAGCAAACACAACCAGCCACACAGCAAGCACAGACCAGCCACAACAGGCTACACAGACCAGCCAACACAGCAAACACAGACCAGCCAACACAGCAAACAACAAAGACAGCACACAGCAAACACACAGATCAGCCACACCAGCAAAACACAGACCGGTCACACAAGCAAACAAGGACAAGACACACAGCAAACACAGACAGCCACACAGCAAGCACAGAACCAGCCACACAGCCAACACAGACCAGCCACACATGCAAACACAGACCAGTCCACATCAGCAAACATAGACCACCTACACCACACAGCAAACACAGACAGACACAACAGCAAAAACACAGACCCAGTCACACAGCAAACACAGACCAGCCACATGCAAACACAGACCACCACACAGCAAAACACAGACCAGCCACAACAGCAAACACAGACCTAGCCACACAGCAAACACAGACCAGCCACACAGCAAACACAGACCAGCCACACAGCAAACACAGACCAGTCACACAGCAAACACAGACCAACCACACAGCAAACACAGACAAGCCACACAGCAAACACAGACCAGCCACACAGCAAACACAGATCAGCCACACAGCAAACACAGTAGTCAGCCACAGAGCAAACACAGACCAACCACACAGCAACACAGACAAGCCACACAGCAAACACAGACCAGCCACACAGCCAGCCAGACCAGCCACACAGCAAGCACAGAAAAGCCACACAGCAAACATCAGACCAGCCACAACAGCAAACACAACCAGCCACACAACAAAAAAAACACACCCAGACCAGCCACACAGCAAACACAGACTAGACACACAGCAAACACAGACCAGCCACACCAAGTAAACAAAAGACCCACCACACACCAAAGCACAGACCAGCCACACAGCAAACACAGCACAAGCCAAAGCAAACACAGACCATCCACACAGCAAACACAGACCCAGCCACCACAGCAAACACAGACCAGCCACACAGCAAACACAGATGAGACACACAGCAAACGACAGACCAGCCACACAGCAAACACAGAACCACAGCCACACAGCAACACAGACCAGCCACACAGCAAACACAGACTACCCCACAGCAAACAACAGACCAGCCACACATCAAACCCAAACTAGACACACAAGCAAACACAGACCGGCCACACAGCAAACACAGAACCAGCCACATAGCAAAACACAGGACCAAAAGCCACACAGCAAACACAGACTAGACACAACAGCAAAACACAGACCATCACGTAACAGCAAATCACAGACCAGCCACACAGAAAAGCACAGACCCAGCCACACAGCAAGCACAGACCAGCCACACACAAGCACGACCCAGCCACACAGCAAACACAGACCAAGCCATCACCACCAAGCACGACCACCACACAGCAAACCAACCATCCACACTGCAAACGACAGACCATCCACACAGAAAACAACAGAACAGCCACACAACACCAAGCACCGACCAGCACACAGCAAACAACTGACAAGCCACACAGCAAACACGACCAAGCCACAGCAGAAATCACAGACGACAGTCACACAGCAAACAAGGACTAGACACACAGCAAACACAGACCAGCCTCCAGCAAGCACAGACAGCCACACAGCAAACACAGACCAGCCACACAGCAAACACAGACCAGCCACACAGCAAACACAGACCAGCCACACAGCAAACACAGACTAGACACACAGCAAACACAGACCAGTCACACAGCAAGCACAGACCACCACATAGCAAAACACAAGACCAGCCACAACAGCAAACACAGACCAGCCACACACAAACACAGACTAGCCCCACACAGCAAACCAGACCAGCCACACAGCAAACCACTGATGACCAGCCACACAGCAAGCACAGACCACCACACAGCAAACACAGACCAGCCACACAGGCAAGCACAGACCAGTCCACCAGCAACACAGACCAGCCACACAGCAATCACCGACCAGTCCACGCAAAGCAAACAACAGACCATCCACACAGCAAGCACAGACCAGCAGCCACACAGCAAGCACAGACCACCACACAGCAAGCACCGACCAGCCACACAGCAAAAAACACTAGACCAGCCACACAGCAAGCACAGACCAGCCACACAGCAAGCACAGACCAGCCACACAGCAAGCACAGACCAGCCACACAGCAAGCACAGACCACCACACAGCAAAACCACAGACAAGTCCACACACCAAGCACCGACCACAGCCACTCACCAAGTCACAGACCCGCCACAAAACAAACACAGAACCAGCCACACAGCAAGCACAGACCAGCCACACAGCAAGCACAGTCCAGCCACACAGCAAATGCAGACCATCCACACACCAAGCACAGACCAGCCACACAGCAAACACAGACTAGCCCACACCAAGCAACAGAACCACCCACTCCCAAGCACACAACCAGCCACACACCAAGCAACAGTAACCAGGCCACACAGCAAACACAGACCCAGCCACACACAACACAGACAGCCACACAGCAATCACAGAGCAGCCACACAGCAAGCACAGACAAGTCACACACCAAGGACAGACTAGCCACACAGCAAGCACAGACAAGCCACACAGCAAGCACAGACAAGCCACACAGCAAGCACAGACAAGCCACACAGCAAGCACAGACTAGCCACACAGCAAACACAGACCAGCCACACAACCAAGGCACAGACCAGCCACACACCAAGCACAGACCAGTTCACACACCAAGCACAGACTAGCCACACAGAAAGCACAGACTAGCCACACAGCAAACACCGACAAGCCACACACCAAGCACAAACTAGACACACAGCAAACACAGACAAGCCACACAGCAAACACAGACCAGCCACACAGCAAACACAGACTCAGCCACACAGCAAACACAGACCAGCCACACAGCAAACACAGACCGGCCTCACAGCAAACACAGACCAGCCACACAGCAACACACACACACGCAGCCACACAGCAAACACAGACCATCTACACAGCAAACAAGTGAGACACACAACAAACACAGACCAGCCACACAGCAAACACGACCGGCCACACAAGCAAACACAGATGAGACACACAAGCAAACACAAGACCAGCCACACAGCAAACACAGACCAGCCATACAGCAAACCCAGACCACCACACAGCAAACTCATGACTAGCCACACAGCAAACACAATCAGCCACACAAGCAAACACAGACCAGCCACACAGCAAACACAGACCAGCCACACAGCAACACAGACCAGCCATCAACAGCCATCACAGACTAGCCACACAGCAAACACAGACCAGCCACACAGCAACACAAGACCAGCCACACAGCAAACAACATGACTATCCCACAGCAAACACCGATGAGACACACAGCAGAAAACACAGACCAGCCACACAGCAAACACAGACCGGCCACAACAGCAAACACATACCAGCACACAGCAAACACAGACCCCACACAGCAAACTCAGACCCGAGCCCACACAGCAACACAGATGAAGACACACAGCAAACCAGACCACCACATCAGCAAACACAGGCCAGCCACACAGTAAACACAGATGAGACACACAGCAAACACAGACCAGCCACACAGCAAACACAGACCAGCCAACAGCAAACGCCATACCAGCCACACAACAATCCCAGACTAGCCACACAGCAAACACAGAACACAGATCAGCCACACAGCAAACACAAACCAGCCACACTAAGCAAACCACCAGATGAACCCCACACAGCAAACAACAGACACAGCCACACGCAAACAACAGACCAGCCACACAGCAAACACAGAGCCACACCACACAGCAAACACAGACTAGCCCCACAGCAAACACAGACAAGCCAACAACAGCAAAACACGGCTAGACAAACAGCCAACCCAGACCACCACACAGTAAGGCAAACCCAGACCAGCCACACAGCAAACCCAGACAAGGCCGCCACACACAAACAACACTAGACAACAAGCAAACACAGACCAGTCACTCAGCAAACACAACCAGCCACACGAAAGCACAAACCAGCCACACAGCAAGCGCAGACCAGCCACTCAGCAAGCACCCCGACCATCCACCAAGCAACACAGACCAGCCCACAACCAAGCACAGACCCAGCCACACAAGCAAACACAGACTTAGCCCCACAGAGAACACAGACCAGCCATTCAGCAAACACAGACTAGACACACATCAACTCAGACCAGCCACACCAGCAAACCAGACCAGCCACACAGCAAACTCAGACCAGCCACACAGCAAACACAAGACAAGCCCACACAGCACAACGCAGGACGCAGCCCACACAGCAAACCCAGACCAGCCAAAAAAAAACACCGAAAACACAGACCACCACACAAGCAAACACAGACCATCCACGACAGAAAACACAGACCCAGCCATACAGCAAACACAGGACCCATCCACATAGCAAACACAGACCAGCCATACAGCAAACAAAGACTAGACACACAAACAAACACAGACCTTCCAACACCGCAATAGCACAGACCAGCCCCGCCACCCAGCAAACACAGTACCAGCCACACAGCAAACACAGAACCAAGCCACACAGCAAACACAGACCAGCCACACAGCAAACACAGACCAGCCCCACACAGCAAACACAGACCAGACCAACAGCAAACACAGACTAACACACAGCAAACAACAGGCCAGCCACACAGAGCAAACACCAGACCAGCCACACAGCAAACACAAGACCAGCACACAGCAAAACATAGACCAGCCACACAGGAAACCCAGACTAAGCCACAAACAGCAAACACAGACCAGCCGCACAGCAAACACAGACCAGCCACACAGCAAGCACAGACCAGCCATATAGCAAACACAGACCAGCCACACAGCAATAACAGACCAGCCCACACAGCAAACAACAGACCATCCACACAGCAAGGCACAGACCAGTCAAGCAAGCAAAACACAGACCAGCCACACAGCAAGCACAGACCAGCCACACAGCAAGACAGTACCACCACACAGCAACACAGAACCAGCCACACAGCAACCACAGAACCAGCCACACAGCAGCAAGCACAGACCACCACACAGCAAACAGACCAACCAGAGACACAAGCACAGACCAGCCATATAGCAAACACAGACCAGCCACACACAAGAACAGACCAGCCACACTAGCAAACACAGACCATCCACACAGCAACACAGACCAGTCCACGCAGCAAACCAACAGAGACCAGCCACACAGCAAGCACAGACCAGCCACACAGCAGCACAGACCCAGCCACACATGAGCAAACACAGACCAGCCACACAGCAAGCACAGACCACCACACAGCAACACAACCAGCCACACAGCAAGCACAGACAAGCCACGCAGACAAACACGACCAGCTACACTCCAAGCAGAGACCAGCCACACACAAACACAACCACCCAACAGCAAACAACCAGCCACAACAGCAAGCACAGACCAGCCACACAGCAAATCAGAACCAGCCACACAGTAAGAGCACAGACCATGCCACACAGCAAAAACACAGACCAGCCACACAGCTATTCACAGACCGCCACAGCAGCACAGACCACCACACAGCAAATACAGACCAGCCACACACCAAGCAACGACCAGCCACACAGCAAACACAGACTAACCACAACACCAAGCACAGACCAGCCACACCACGAAGCACAGACCACCACACAGCAAGCAACAGACAGTCAAACAACCAAGCACAACTACCACACAGCAAAGCAAACCAGACCAGCCACACACCAAGCACAGACAAGCCACACACCAAGCACAGACCAGCCACACAGCAAGCACAGACCATCCACACACCAAGCACAGACCAGCCACACACCAAGCACAGACCAGCCACACACCAAGCACAGACCAGCCACACACCAAGCACAGACCAGCCACACACCAAGCACAGACCAGTCACACACCAAGCACAGACTAGCCACACAGCAAGCACAGACTAGCCACACAGCAAGCACAGACCAGCCACACACCAAGCACGGACTAGTTACACACCAAGCACAGACTAGCCACACAGCAAGCACAGACTAGCCACACAGCGAGCACAGACAAGCCACACAGCAGCACAGATTAGCCACACACCAAGCCACAGCCAGCCACACACAAACAACAGACCAGCCACACAACGCAACACAGACCAGGCCACACACCAGCACGGACCAAGCCACACACAACACAGACACTAAGCCACACAGCAACCAAGCAGCCAACACACCAGCCACAGACCAGCCACAATTCACCAAGCACAAGACTAGCCACACAGCAAGCACAGAACAGCCCACACACCAAGCATCAGACCAGCCACAGAGCTCTCTCCTCACTGGCGGTCGGAGGTAATTAAACACAGGCAGTTAACATCAGAAAATAATATTAACCACCACCCCGCAGCCGACTCAGCGTCTCCTCCGCCAATATGATAGTCAATAAACGCGATCCAAGACACTAGAAAAATAACCCAGTTGAGTCTTTTACTTTTACTGGAAAGAAAATCTGGTTGTGTAGGTTTCTCTTAGTCCATGCTAACACCCTGAATGTAATGATTTATCCATCTTTCACAAACCACCTTTATGATTCATTCACATACATCATTATGATATAGCTCTCATATACCATCTGTATGATATATCTCTCAATACATCTGTATGATGCATCTTCCATACCATCTGTATGATACATCTCTCATACCTCTGTATGATACATCTGCCATAACATCTGTATGACATTCCTCATACCATCTGTATATATTATCTCTCATACCATCTGTTATGATGCATTTCTCATACCATCTGTATGATACATTCTGCATACCCATCAGTATGATATACTCTCATACTATCTGTAAGACGCATCTATCACCACAACATGTATGAGCATCTATCACTCCACCTTGTATGATTCAATCTATCACACAAGGACCGCCACACAGGCCAACACAGATCGCAAACACAGCAAACACAGACCAGTCACACAGCAAGCACTAGACCAACCCACACAGCAAACACAGACAAGCCACACAGCAATCACAGACCAAGCCACACAGCAAACACAGATCAGCCACACAGCAACACAGAATCAGCCACACAGCAAACACAGACCAACCACACAGCACAGCAACAGTCCAGCCACACACTAAGCAGACCAGGCAACAGCAAACACAGACTGACCACAAAGCATACACAGACCAGCCACACAGTAAACACAGACCTGAACGGCCAACACATCTGCACGGCACAGACCAGCCACGCAACCTTTGTCACCAAGCACAGACCAGCCACACAGCAAACACAGACCAGCCACACAGCAAACACAGACCAGCCACACAGCAAACACAGACCAGCCACACAGCAAACACAGACCAGCCACACAGCAAACACAGATGAGACACACAGACAAAACTACAGACCAAGCCACCACAGCAAACACAGACCAGCCACACACAAACAACAGACCAGCCACACAGGCAAACACAGACTACCCCACACAAACACAGAACCAGCCACAACAGCAAACACAAACTAGCACACAGCAAACACAGAACCGGCCACACAGCAAACACAGACCAGCCACATAGCACAAACAACAGACCAGCCACACAGCAAACACAGACTAGACACACAGCAAACACAGACCAGTCACACAGCAAACACAGACCAGCCACACAGAAAGCACAGACCAGCCACACAGCAAGCACAGACCAGCCACACACCAAGCACAGACCAGCCACACACCAAGCACAGACCAGTCACACACCAAGTACAGACTAGCCACACAGAAAGCACAGACTAGCCACACAGCAAGCACAGACAAGCCACACAGCAAGCATGACAAGGCCACACAGCAAGCACAGACAAGCCACAACAGCAAGCACAGACAAGCCAACAAGCAAGCACAGATGCACACACCAAGAACAAACTAGCCACACAGCAAGCACAGACAAGCCACACAGCAAGCACAGACTAGCCACACACCAAGAACAAACTAGCCACACAGCAAGCACAGACAAGCCACACAGCAAGCACAGACAAGCCACACACCAAGCACAGACAAGCCACACACCAAGCACAGACTAGCCACACACCAAGCACAAACTAGCCACACAGCAAGCACAGACCAGCCACAAAGCAAACACCCGACTAGACACACAGCAACCACAGACCAGCCACACAGCAAAACTACAACCACCAAACAGCAAACACAGACCAGCCACACAGCAAACACAGACTAGCCACACAGCAAACACAGACCAGCCACACAGCAAACACAGACCAGCCACTCAGCAAACACAGATTAGCCACACAGCAAACACAGATGAGACACACAGCAAACTCAGACCAGCCACACAGCAAACACTGACCGGCCTCACAGCAAACACAGACCAGCCACACAGCAAACACAGACCAGCCACACAGCAAACACAGACCAGCTATACAGCAAACACAGAAGAGACACACAGCAAACACAGACCAGCCACACAGCAAACACAGACCAGCCACACAGCAAACACAGATGAGACACACAGCAAACACAGACCAGCCACACAGCAAACACAGACCAGCCACACAGCAAACGCCAGACCAGCCACACAGCAAACACAGACTAGCCACACAGCAAACACAGATCAGCCACACAGCAAACACAGACCAGCACACAGCAAACACGAGACCAGCCACACACAGCAAACACAGACCAGCCACACAGCAAACCCAGACTAGCACACAGCAAACACCAGAACACCACACAGCCAAACACAGACCAGCCACACAGCAACACAGACTACCACACACGCAAACACAGATGAACACACAGCAAACACCAGAACCAGCCACACAGCAAACGCCAGACCAGCAAACACAACAAACCCAGACTAGCCACACAGCAAACACAGATCAGCACACAGCAAACACAACCAGCCACACAGCAAACACAGATGAGAACACACAGCAAACAACAGACCAGCCACACAGCAAACAAGACCAGCCACAACAGCAAACACAGAAAATCCACACAGCCAAACACAGACCAGCCACACAGCAAACACAGACCAACACACAGCAAACACAGACCAGCCCACACCAAGCACAGACCAGCCACACACAAAGACAGACAAGCCAAACAGCAAACAACAGACCAGCCACACAGCAAACAACAGACCAGCCAACAGCAGCAAACACAGACCACCACACACAAACACAGATGAGACACACAGCAAACACAGACCAGCCACCCAGCAAACACAGACCAGCCCACACAGCAAACACAGACCAGGCCACACAGGCAAACACAGACTAAGCCCCACAGCAACACAGATCAGCCACACAGCAAACACACACTAGACACACAGCAAACACAGACCGCCACACAGCAAACACAGACCAGCCACATAGCAAACAGAGACCCAGCCACACCGCAAACACAACAAACTAGACACACAGCAAACACAGAACGCAGTCCACACAGCAAAACAACAGACCACCACACAGAAAGAACAGACCAGCCACACAGCAAGCACAGACAGCAGCCACACAGCAAGCAGCGACCAGCACACAAGCAAACACAGACCAGCCACACACCAAGCACACACCAGCCACACAAGCAAACTACCGACCAGCCACACCGCAAACACAGACCAGCCACACAGCAAAACACAGACCAGCCACTCAAGCAAACCACAGATTACCACACAGCAACACAGATGAGACACCAGCAAACTCAGACCAGCCACACAGCAAACACTGACTCCGGGCCTCACAGCAAAACAGACCAGCCACCATCCAAATCACAGACCAGCCACCCCATGGAGCAAAACACAGACCAGCTACACAGCAAACCACAGATGAGACACACAGCAAACACAAGACCATCCACACAGCAAACACAGACCAGCCACAAAGCAAACACAGATGAGACACACAGCAAACACAGACCAACCACACAGCAAACACAGACCAGCCACACAGCAAACGCCAGAATCCAGCCACACAGCAAACACAGACTAAGCCAGCCACACAGCAAACACAGATCAGCCACACAGCAAATACAGACCAGCCCACAGCAAACACAGACCGCAGCCACATCATCAAACACAGACCAGCCACACAGCAAACACAGACTAGCCACACAGCAAACACAGACCAGCCACACAGCAAACACAGACCAGCCACACAGCAAACACACAGACTAGCCACACACCAAACACATATAGACACACAGCCATACACAGACAGCCACACACAGCACACGCCAGACCAGCCCACACACCAACAAACCCAGACTAGCCACACAGCAAACACAGATCAGCCACACAGCAACCCAGACCAGCCACACAGCAAACACAGATGAGAACACACAGCAAACACAGACCAGCCACACATCAAACACAGACCAGCCACACAGCAACACAGAAAATTCCACACAAAGCAAACACAGACCAGCCACACAGCAAACACAGAACCCGCCACACAGCAAACACAGACCAGCCACACAGCAAACACAGACCCAGGCCACACAGTAAACACAGACCAACCACAACCAGCAAGCACAGACCAGCCACACACCAAGCACAGACCAGCACACAGCAAAAACAGACAAGCACACGCAAACACAGACCAGCCACACAGCAAACACAGACCAGCCACACCGCAAACACAGACCCAGCCCAACACAGCAACACAGATGAGACACACAGGCAAATCACAACCAGCCACACAGCAAACACAGACCAGCCCACAGTACAAACACAAGACTTTCCACACAGCAAACACAGACCAGACCACCACATGCAAAACACAGACCAGCCACACAGCAAGCACAGACAGCCACACACAAACACAGGACCAGCCACACAGCAATCACCGACCAGTCACGCAGCAAACACAGACCAGCCACACAGCAAGCACAGACCAGCCACACAGCAAGCACAGACCAGCCACACAGCAAGCACAGACCAGCCACACAGCAAGCACCGACCAGCAACACAGCAAACACAGACCAGCCACACAGCAAGCACAGACCAGTCACACAGCAAACACAGACCAGCCACACACCAAGCACAGACCAGCCACTCACCAAGCACAGACCAGCCACAAAACAAACACAGACCAGCCACACAGCAAGCACAGACCAGCCACACAGCAAGCACAGACCAGCCACACAGCAAATACAGACCATCCACACACCAAGCACAGACAAAGCCACACAGCAAACACAGACCAGTCCACACACCAAGCACTCAAGCACATCACCACCACACACCAAGCACAGGAACCGGCCACACAGGCAAACACAGACCACCACACACGAAAGCACAGACCAGCCACACAGCAAGCAAGAGCAGACACACAGCAAGCTCACAACAAGTCACACACCAAGCAAGACCACGAAGACACAGCAAGCACAGACAAGCCCACACAGCAAGCACATACAAGCCACACAGCAAGCACAGACTAGCCACACAGCAAACACAGACCAGCCACACACCAAGCACAGACCAGTCACACACCAAGCACAGACTAGCCACACAGAAAGCACAGACTAGGCCACAAACAGCAAGCACAGACAACACACAGCAAGCACAGACAAGCCACACAGCATCACAGACAAGCCACACAGCAAGCACAGACAAGCCACACAGCAAGCAAGACTACCACACACCAAGAACAAAACTAGCCATCACAGCAAGCACAGACAACCACGACAGCAACACAGACTACCACACACCAAGAACAAACTAGCACCACAGCAAGCACAGACCAAGCCGACACAATGCAAGCACAGACAAGGCAAGCCACACACCAGTCACATAAGACAAACACACAGCAAGCACAGACAAGGCCACACACCAAGCACAGACTTGCCACACACCAAGCACAAACCTAGCCCACACACAAGCACAGACCATGCCACAAAGTCAAACACAGACCTAGACACACACAGCAAACACAGACCAGCCACCCAGCAACACCAGCACCAGCCACACAGCAAACACAGACCAGCCACACACAAACACAGACTAGCCACTCAGCAAACACAACCAGCCACAGAGCAACCAGACAAGCCACTCAGCAAACACAGATAGCACACACAAGCAACACAGATGAACACACAGCTAACTCAGACCCAGCCACAACACAAACACTGACCGGCCTCACAGCAAACACAGACCAGCCACACAGCAAACACAGACCAGGCAACACAGCAAACACAGACCAGCTACACAGAAAACACAGAAGAGACACACAGCAAACACAGACCAGCCACACAGCAAACACAGAAGACCAGCCACACAGCAAACACAGAAGAGACACACAGCAAACAACAGACCAGCCACACAGCAAACACAGACCAGCCACACAGCAAACGCAGACCAGCCACACAGCAAACACAGACTAGCCACACACTAACACATATCGCCACCCAGCAAACACAGACCAGCCACACAGCAATACACAGACCAGGCCACACAGCAAACACAGACCAGCCACACAGCAAACCCAGCTACCACACAGCAAACACAGACCAGCCCACACAGCAAACACAGACAGCCACACAGCAAACACAAGACTAGCCTACCACCAAACACAGATGAGACACACTGCAAACATCAGACCAGCCACACAGCAAACGCAGACCAGCCACACAACAAACCCAACTAGCCGACACTGCAAACACAGATCAGCCACAAGCAAACACAAGACCAGCCACACAGCAAACACAGATGAGACACACAGGAAACACAGACCAGCCACCCCGCAAACAACAGACCAGCCACACAGCAAACACAGAAAAGCCACACAGCAAACACAGACCAGCCACACAGCAAACACAGACCAGCCAAACAGCAAACACAGACCAGCCACAACACCAAGCACAGACCAGCCACAACAGCAAATGACAGACAAGCCACACAGCAACACAGACCAGCCACACAGCAAACACAGACCAGCCACCAGCAAACACAGACCAGCCCACACAGCAAACCACTAGATGATACACACAGCAAACACAGCCCATCAGCTCACACAGCAAACACAGACCAGCCCACACAGCAAACACAGACCAGCCACACAGCAAACACAGACTAGCCCCACAGCAAACACAGATCAGCCACACAGCAAACACAAACTAGACACACAGCAAACACAGACCGGCCACACAGCAAACACAGACCAGCCACATAGCAAACACAGCGCAGCCAACAGCAAAACACAACTAGACACAACACAGCAAACACAGACCAGTCCACAGCAAACACAGACCACCCACAGAAAGAACAGACCACCACACCACAGCAAGCACAGACCACCCCACAGCAAGCACAGACCGGCCACACAGCAAACACAGACCAGCCCACACCAAGCACAAAACCAGCCACAACAGCAAACACAGACCAGCCACGCCAGCAAACACAGAGACCAGCCACACAGCAAACACCGACAGCCACTCAGCAAACACAGATTAGCCACTCAGCAAACCAGATGAACACACAGCAAACATCAACCCTAGCCACACAGCAAACACTGACCGGCCTCACAGCAAACACAACCAGCCACACAGCAAACACAGACCAGCCACACAGCAAACACAACCAGCTACACAGCAAAACACAGATGAAACACACACAAACACAGACAATCCACACAGCAAAACAGACCAGCCACAAAGCAAACACAGATAGACACACAGCAAACATCAGACCAGCCACACAGGCAAACACATACCAGCCACACAAGCAAACGCCAGACCAGCCACCCGCAAACACAGACTAGCCACACAGCATAACACAGATCACCACACAGGAAACACAGACCAGCCACCACAAACACAGACCAGCAACACAGCAAACACAGACCAGCCACACAGCAAGATCACAGACCTAGCACACAGCAAACACAGACCCACCACACAGCAAACACAGACCATCCCACACAGCAAACACAAGACTACCACACACCAAACACAGATGAACACACAGCAAACACAGATCCAGCCACACAGCAAACTCCAGACCAGCCACACAACAACCCAACTAGTAGCCACACAGCAAACACAGATCAGCCACACAAGCAAACACAGACCAGGCACACAGCAAACACAGATGAGACACACAGCAAACACAGACCAGCCCAAAGCAAACACAGACCAGCCACACAGCAAACACAGAAAATCCACACAGCAAAACACGACCAGCACACAGCAAACACCAGACCAGCCACACAGCAAACACAGACCAGCCACACAGCAAACACAGACTAGACACACAGCAAACACAGACATCCAAACATAAACACAGACCCACTACAACAGCAGCACATACCAGCCCACACACCAAGCACAGTACGCAGGCCCCAGCAGCAAAGACAGACAAGCCACACAGCAAACACAGACCAGCCACACAGCAAACACAGACCATCCACACAGCAAACCCAGACCATCCCCACAGCAAAACCCAGATGCTACACACAGCAAACACATAACCCTCCACACAGCAAAACACATACCAGCCACACAGCAAACACAGACCACCAACACAGCAAACACAACAATCCCCACAGGCAACCCAGATCAGCCACACAGCAAACACCAACTAGACCCACAGCACACACCAGCCGTCCACAACATCAAACACAGACCAGCCACATAGCATAACACAGACCAGCCACACAGCAAACACAGACTAGACACACACAAACACAGAAAGACCAGTCACACAGCAAACCCAGACCAGCCACACAGAAATAACAGACCACCACTACCGCACACCACAGACCAGCCAAATGCAGCAAGCACAACCAGCCACCCAGCAAACACAGACGCAGCCACACAGCAAGCACAGACCAGCCACACAGCAAACACAGACCAGCCACACAGCAAACACAGACCAGCCACACACCAAGCACAGACACCAGCCACAACAGCAAACACAGACCTTTCCACAACAGCAAACACAGACCAGCACACAGAAAACACCGACCAGTCACACAGCAAACAAGGACCAGACACACAGCAAACACAGACCAGGCCACACAGCAAGCACAGACCAGCCCACAGCCACACAGACCAGCCACAACAGCAAACAACGGACCAGCCACGACAGCAAACCATAGACCACCCACACAGCAAACACAGACTAGACACACCGCAAACACAGAACCAGCACACAGCAAACACAGACCAGCCACATGCAAACACAGACCAGCCTAATCACAGCAAACACAGACCAGCACACAGCAAACACAGACTACCACAACAGCAAACACAGACCAGCCACACACAAACACAGAACCATCCACACCGCAAACACAGATCAGCCACACAGCAACACAGACCAGTCACAACAGCAAGCATAGACCAACCACACAGTGCAAACACAGACAAGCCACACAGCAAACACAGACCACCACACAGCAAACACAGATCAGCCACACAGCAAACCACAGATCAGCCACAACAGCAAACACAGACCCAACCACACAGCAGACACAGACAAGCCACAACAGCAAACACAGACCAGCACACAGCAAGCACAGACCAGCCACACAGCAAGCACAGAAAAGCCACACCAAGAAACACAGACCACCACACAGCAAACACAGACAGCCACAACAAACACAGACCAGCCACACAGCAAACACAGACTAGACACACACAAACAGCAAACCACAGACCAGCCACACATAAAACACAGACCACCACACAGCAGCAAAGACCAGCCACACACCAAGCACAGACCAGCCACACAGCAAACACAGTACAAGCCACACAGCAACACAGAACCAGCCACACAGCAAACACAGACCAGCCACACAGCAAACACAGACCAAGCCACACAGCAAACCAGATGAACACACAGCCAAACACAGACCAGCCACACAGCAAACACAGACCCCAGCCACACAGCAAACACAGACCAGCCACACAGCAAACACAGACTAGCCCCACAGCAAACACAGATCAGCCACACAGCAAACACAAACTAGAACAACAGCAAACAAGACCGGCACCACACAGCAAACCCAGACCGCCACATAGCAAACACAGACCAGCCACACAGCAAACACAGACTAGACACACAGCAAACACAGACCAGTCACACACAGCAAACACAGACCAGCCACACAGAAAGCACAGAACCAGCCACACCAGCAAGCACAGACCAGCCACGCAGCAAACACAGACCAGCCACACAGAAAACACAGACCAGCCACACACCAAGCACAGACCAGCCACACAGCAAACACAGACAAGCCACACAGCAAACACAGACCAGCCACACAGAAACACAGACCAGTCACACAGCAAAAGCAAGGACTAACACACAGCAAACACAACCAGCCACACAGCAAGCACAGACCAGCCACAACAGGCTACACAGACCAGCCAACACAGCAAACACAGACCAGCCAACACAGCAAACAACAAAGACAGCACACAGCAAACACACAGATCAGCCACACCAGCAAAACACAGACCGGTCACACAAGCAAACAAGGACAAGACACACAGCAAACACAGACAGCCACACAGCAAGCACAGAACCAGCCACACAGCCAACACAGACCAGCCACACATGCAAACACAGACCAGTCCACATCAGCAAACATAGACCACCTACACCACACAGCAAACACAGACAGACACAACAGCAAAAACACAGACCCAGTCACACAGCAAACACAGACCAGCCACATGCAAACACAGACCACCACACAGCAAAACACAGACCAGCCACACAGCAAACACAGACCAGCCACACAGCAAACACAGACCAGCCACACAGCAAACACAGACCAGCCACACAGCAAACACAGACCAGTCACACAGCAAACACAGACCAGCCACACAGCAAACACAGACCAGCCACACAGCAAACACAGACCAGCCACACAGCAAACACAGATCAGCCCACACAGCAAACACAGTAGTCAGCCACAGAGCAAACACAGACCAACCACACAGCAACACAGACAAGCCACACAGCAAACACAGACCAGCCACACAGCCAGCCAGACCAGCCACACAGCAAGCACAGAAAAGCCACACAGCAAACATCAGACCAGCCACAACAGCAAACACAACCAGCCACACAACAAAAAAAACACACCCAGACCAGCCACACAGCAAACACAGACTAGACACACAGCAAACACAGACCAGCCACACCAAGTAAACAAAAGACCCACCACACACCAAAGCACAGACCAGCCACACAGCAAACACAGCACAAGCCAAAGCAAACACAGACCATCCACACAGCAAACACAGACCCAGCCACCACAGCAAACACAGACCAGCCACACAGCAAACACAGATGAGACACACAGCAAACGACAGACCAGCCACACAGCAAACACAGAACCACAGCCACACAGCAACACAGACCAGCCACACAGCAAACACAGACTACCCCACAGCAAACAACAGACCAGCCACACATCAAACCCAAACTAGACACACAAGCAAACACAGACCGGCCACACAGCAAACACAGAACCAGCCACATAGCAAAACACAGGACCAAAAGCCACACAGCAAACACAGACTAGACACAACAGCAAAACACAGACCATCACGTAACAGCAAATCACAGACCAGCCACACAGAAAAGCACAGACCCAGCCACACAGCAAGCACAGACCAGCCACACACAAGCACGACCCAGCCACACAGCAAACACAGACCAAGCCATCACCACCAAGCACGACCACCACACAGCAAACCAACCATCCACACTGCAAACGACAGACCATCCACACAGAAAACAACAGAACAGCCACACAACACCAAGCACCGACCAGCACACAGCAAACAACTGACAAGCCACACAGCAAACACGACCAAGCCACAGCAGAAATCACAGACGACAGTCACACAGCAAACAAGGACTAGACACACAGCAAACACAGACCAGCCACACAGCAAGCACAGACCAGCCACACAGCAAACACAGACCAGCCACACAGCAAACACAGACCAGCCACACAGCAAACACAGACCAGCCACACAGCAAACACAGACTAGACACACAGCAAACACAGACCAGTCACACAGCAAGCACAGACCACCACATAGCAAAACACAAGACCAGCCACAACAGCAAACACAGACCAGCCACACACAAACACAGACTAGCCCCACACAGCAAACCAGACCAGCCACACAGCAAACCACTGATGACCAGCCACACAGCAAGCACAGACCACCACACAGCAAACACAGACCAGCCACACAGGCAAGCACAGACCAGTCCACCAGCAACACAGACCAGCCACACAGCAATCACCGACCAGTCCACGCAAAGCAAACAACAGACCATCCACACAGCAAGCACAGACCAGCAGCCACACAGCAAGCACAGACCACCACACAGCAAGCACCGACCAGCCACACAGCAAAAAACACTAGACCAGCCACACAGCAAGCACAGACCAGCCACACAGCAAGCACAGACCAGCCACACAGCAAGCACAGACCAGCCACACAAGCAAGCACCGACCACCACACAGCAAAACCACAGACAAGTCCACACACCAAGCACCGACCACAGCCACTCACCAAGTCACAGACCCGCCACAAAACAAACACAGAACCAGCCACACACAAGCACAGACCAGCCACACAGCAAGCACAGTCCAGCCACACAGCAAATGCAGACCATCCACACACCAAGCACAGACCAGCCACACAGCAAACACAGACTAGCCCACACCAAGCAACAGAACCACCCACTCCCAAGCACACAACCAGCCACACACCAAGCAACAGTAACCAGGCCACACAGCAAACACAGACCCAGCCACACACAACACAGACCAGCCACACAGCAATCACAGAGCAGCCACACAGCAAGCACAGACAAGTCACACACCAAGGACAGACTAGCCACACAGCAAGCACAGACAAGCCACACAGCAAGCACAGACAAGCCACACAGCAAGCACAGACAAGCCACCACAGCAACACAGACTAGCCACACAGCAAACACAGACCAGCCACACACCAAGCACAGACCAGCCACACACCAAGCACAGACCAGTCACACACCAAGCACAGACTAGCCACACAGAAAGCACAGACTAGCCACACAGCAAACACCGACAAGCCAACACACCACGCACAAACCTAGACACACAGCAAACACAGACAAGCCACACAGCAAACACAGACAAGCCACACAGCAAACACAGACTCAGCCACACAGCAAACACAGACCAGCCACTCAGCAAACACAGACCGGCCTCACAGCAAACACAGACCAGCCACACAGCAACACACACACACGCAGCCACACAGCAAACACAGACCATCTACACAGCAAACAAGTGAGACACACAACAAACACAGACCAGCCACACAGCAAACACGACCGGCCACACAAGCAAACACAGATGAGACACACAAGCAAACACAAGACCAGCCACACAGCAAACACAGACCAGCCATACAGCAAACCCAGACCACCACACAGCAAACTCATGACTAGCCACACAGCAAACACAATCAGCCACACAAGCAAACACAGACCAGCCACACAGCAAACACAGACCAGCCACACAGCAACACAGACCAGCCATCAACAGCCATCACAGACTAGCCACACAGCAAACACAGACCAGCCACACAGCAACACAAGACCAGCCACACAGCAAACAACATGACTATCCCACAGCAAACACCGATGAGACACACAGCAGAAAACACAGACCAGCCACACAGCAAACACAGACCGGCCACAACAGCAAACACATACCAGCACACAGCAAACACAGACCCCACACAGCAAACTCAGACCCGAGCCCACACAGCAACACAGATGAAGACACACAGCAAACCAGACCACCACATCAGCAAACACAGGCCAGCCACACAGTAAACACAGATGAGACACACAGCAAACACAGACCAGCCACACAGCAAACACAGACCAGCCAACAGCAAACGCCATACCAGCCACACAACAATCCCAGACTAGCCACACAGCAAACACAGAACACAGATCAGCCACACAGCAAACACAAACCAGCCACACTAAGCAAACCACCAGATGAACCCCACACAGCAAACAACAGACACAGCCACACGCAAACAACAGACCAGCCACACAGCAAACACAGAGCCACACCACACAGCAAACACAGACTAGCCCCACAGCAAACACAGACAAGCCAACAACAGCAAAACACGGCTAGACAAACAGCCAACCCAGACCACCACACAGTAAGGCAAACCCAGACCAGCCACACAGCAAACCCAGACAAGGCCGCCACACACAAACAACACTAGACAACAAGCAAACACAGACCAGTCACTCAGCAAACACAACCAGCCACACGAAAGCACAAACCAGCCACACAGCAAGCGCAGACCAGCCACTCAGCAAGCACCCCGACCATCCACCAAGCAACACAGACCAGCCCACAACCAAGCACAGACCCAGCCACACAAGCAAACACAGACTTAGCCCCACAGAGAACACAGACCAGCCATTCAGCAAACACAGACTAGACACACATCAACTCAGACCAGCCACACCAGCAAACCAGACCAGCCACACAGCAAACTCAGACCAGCCACACAGCAAACACAAGACAAGCCCACACAGCACAACGCAGGACGCAGCCCACACAGCAAACCCAGACCAGCCAAAAAAAAACACCGAAAACACAGACCACCACACAAGCAAACACAGACCATCCACGACAGAAAACACAGACCCAGCCATACAGCAAACACAGGACCCATCCACATAGCAAACACAGACCAGCCATACAGCAAACAAAGACTAGACACACAAACAAACACAGACCTTCCAACACCGCAATAGCACAGACCAGCCCCGCCACCCAGCAAACACAGTACCAGCCACACAGCAAACACAGAACCAAGCCACACAGCAAACACAGACCAGCCACACAGCAAACACAGACCAGCCCCACACAGCAAACACAGACCAGACCAACAGCAAACACAGACTAACACACAGCAAACAACAGGCCAGCCACACAGAGCAAACACCAGACCAGCCACACAGCAAACACAAGACCAGCACACAGCAAAACATAGACCAGCCACACAGGAAACCCAGACTAAGCCACAAACAGCAAACACAGACCAGCCGCACAGCAAACACAGACCAGCCACACAGCAAGCACAGACCAGCCATATAGCAAACACAGACCAGCCACACAGCAATAACAGACCAGCCCACACAGCAAACAACAGACCATCCACACAGCAAGGCACAGACCAGTCAAGCAAGCAAAACACAGACCAGCCACACAGCAAGCACAGACCAGCCACACAGCAAGACAGTACCACCACACAGCAACACAGAACCAGCCACACAGCAACCACAGAACCAGCCACACAGCAGCAAGCACAGACCACCACACAGCAAACAGACCAACCAGAGACACAAGCACAGACCAGCCATATAGCAAACACAGACCAGCCACACACAAGAACAGACCAGCCACACTAGCAAACACAGACCATCCACACAGCAACACAGACCAGTCCACGCAGCAAACCAACAGAGACCAGCCACACAGCAAGCACAGACCAGCCACACAGCAGCACAGACCCAGCCACACATGAGCAAACACAGACCAGCCACACAGCAAGCACAGACCACCACACAGCAACACAACCAGCCACACAGCAAGCACAGACAAGCCACGCAGACAAACACGACCAGCTACACTCCAAGCAGAGACCAGCCACACACAAACACAACCACCCAACAGCAAACAACCAGCCACAACAGCAAGCACAGACCAGCCACACAGCAAATCAGAACCAGCCACACAGTAAGAGCACAGACCATGCCACACAGCAAAAACACAGACCAGCCACACAGCTATTCACAGACCGCCACAGCAGCACAGACCACCACACAGCAAATACAGACCAGCCACACACCAAGCAACGACCAGCCACACAGCAAACACAGACTAACCACAACACCAAGCACAGACCAGCCACACCACGAAGCACAGACCACCACACAGCAAGCAACAGACAGTCAAACAACCAAGCACAACTACCACACAGCAAAGCAAACCAGACCAGCCACACACCAAGCACAGACAAGCCACACACCAAGCCAGACCAGCCCACACAGCAAGCACAGACCATCCACACACCAAGCACAGACCAGCCACACACGCAGCACAGACCAGCCACAACACCAAGCACAGACCAGCCACACTCCAAGCACAACCAGCCAAACACCAAGCACAGACCAGTCACACACCAGCACAGACTAGCCACACAGCAAGGCCACAGACTACCCACACAGCAAGCACAGACCAGCCACACTCCAAGCACTGACTAGTTACCACAACCAAGCACAGACTAGCCACACAGCAAGCACAGACTAGCCACACAGCGAGCACAGACAAGCCACACAGCAGCACAGATTAGCCACACACCAAGCCACAGCCAGCCACACACAAACAACAGACCAGCCACACAACGCAACACAGACCAGGCCACACACCAGCACGGACCAAGCCACACACAACACAGACACTAAGCCACACAGCAACCAAGCAGCCAACACACCAAGCACAGACCAGCCACACACCAAGCACAGACTAGCCACACAGCAAGCACAGAACAGCCACACACCAAGCACAGACCAGCCACAGAGCTCTCTCCTCCCTGGCGGGTCGAGGGTAATTAAACACAGGCAGGTTAACACAGAAATAATATTAACCACCACCGCAGCCGACTCAGCGTCTCCTCCGCCATTATGTTAGTCAATAAACGCGATCCAAGACACTAGAAAAATAACCCAGTTGTCTTTACTTTACTGGAAAGAAAATCTGGTTTGTGTAGGTTTCTCTTAGTCATGCTAACACCCTGAATGTAATGATTTTATCCATCTGTCACACCACCTGTATGATTCATTTCTCATACCATCTGTATGATATAGCTCTCATACCATCTGTATGATATATCTCTCATACCATCTGTATGATGCATCTGCCATACCATCTGTATGATACATCTCTCATACCATCTGTATGATACATCTGCCATACCATCTGTATGACATATCTCTCATACCATCTGTATGATATATCTCTCATACCATCTGTATGATGCATTTCTCATACCATCTGTATGATACATCTGCCATACCATCTGTATGATATATCTCTCATACTATCTGTATGATGCATCTATCACACAATATGTATGATGCATCTATCACACCACTTGTATGATTCATCTATCACACAACCTGTATGATGCATCTATCATACCATCTGTATGACACATCTCTCACACCACCTGTATGACACATCTCTCACACCACCTGCATGACACATCTCTCACACAGGCTGTATGACACATCTCTCACACAGCCTGCATGACACATCTCTCACACAGCCTGTATGACACATCTCTCACACAGCCTGCATGACACATCTCCCACACTGCCTGTATGACACATCTCCCACATTGCCTGTATGACACATCTCTCATACTGGTAGGTAAGACACATAGGCAACAGTTAGGCAACTTTATTCCGAAACGTTTCGCCTACACAGTAGGCTTCTTCAGTCGAATACAGAAAGTAGGCAGGAACAGTAGAGATGTGAAGACGATGTAATCAGTCCATCACCCTTGAAGTCGTAGAATTTGATGTTGTCAGTCTCTCAGCCTGGAGAAGAAGACGGGACAGACGAAGAATAGTGCTGGAGAGGAGTGTTCTTAGTTGTAGAAATAGAGCCAGGGCTTAACCCAGCAGCTAAGTCGATCGTGGGACAGACATTGAGAACACACATAGCAGGCTCTTCTGTTGGGACTCCGGTGGGTGAGTGGGGAAGTGTGGACAGGCGAAGAATAGTCGGTGAGAGGAAGGTCTTGAGTTGTAGTTGAAAGAGCCAGGGCTAAACCCAGCTGCGTGGCACTGTGAGGCAGTGTAGAGAGAGCATGTTGAGGGCATAGAGGAGAGAGCAGACTGCAGAGAGTGCTCGCTGGCTGATATGCTTCAGGCTGAGGTGAAGAGCTGGTTTGGACGTCAGGTGTCGGGAGGCTCACGTTACGTGATGCGGAAGTGTGTTGTGCGTTTGGCTACACTTCGCTGGTGATGGAGCCACTCTTGTCTTTTGAAGTCTCTCTTGGACATGTGGAATAGTTGCATTATGAGGTTGGAGCAGTTCAGATTCGTCACGAGGTAAGATAGTGCGTTTTCAAAAGGAATTTGATGAGGTTTGGTGCAGGTGTACTTAACAGCTCCTTCTTTCATTAAGTGGAGCATATCAGCTGCGCTCATTTCGGTTGGGAGGTTGGGGGTGGTGTAGAAGGTTAGAGACCCATTAAAGGCTTGGCTTAGGTAACGGTTGCCTGTGGTTTCTTCTTCGGTTACTTCTTCGACTACTACTTCGTCGTTGTCCGAGGGTTGTTCATAATGTTCTGGTTCTATTTCGTCTTCTGTGACTGTGTTGAGAGGAGGCAGGGAGTGTTGGTCGGTTGTGGTTTGTTGGGCTGGTTGTGGGTGGTGAAAGGTGGCAGTAGACGGTGGTGTTGGTTCTGGAGTAGAATCTTGGTCAGAGATACGAGTAGAACCAGGGGTTGAGGTGAAGTTAACTATGTCTGGAATTAGCTTGAGGAGGTCTTGTGATGGTGGCGAGTCTGGAAAGTTGAAGTTTGGCATGTTGTTAAGGCGAAACAGTTCATTGATTGTTGTGTTGAATGAGCCAGGGTTTGCAGCATTAGTGAGGTGTGCATACATCATACAGTATAGCACCTTGGATGGAGCAGCGTCAGGAAGAGCAGAGAGGGACTGACTGGGTGGAGATGATGTGTAGCTTGAAGGAGTTCGGTGGTATCAGATTGAATTTTTGCAATGGCGGCGTATGTTGGCGATTTAGGGTTGTTCTTCTTGGTTTCTTCAATGATTTTCTTAGACAGGACTTCTTTACGTCGAGGGCATTTTGCTGCAAGGGTGTGGTGAGTACCCTTGCAGTTGAGGTAGGAGAGGTAGTGGTAGTAGAACATTCCTTGAAGTCATGGCCGTCTTTACCGCAGTTTGTGCAGTACTTCTTCCCTTTCAGAGGACAGTCAGGCGTTGAGTGGTGATAGGAGTAGCAGGTCCAGCATGGCGAGATGTGGGCGAAACATTCGGGTTCTATGTGACTTGGATGGATATGACAGTAGGAGATAGCTAGGCCGTCAGACAGTGCTCTAGTAGCCATATCGATGTTGGAGAAAGTTAGCTTGATCATTGTAGAGGCGTTGGGGATTTTGGTCCTCGATAGAGGTCTTGAGATCCTCAGTCGATAAAGAAGTGACGAGTTTGTCCAGCCGTTTGACGAAAACGGAACGTTTCGCCAGCAAAAGAGGTGAAGGGGAGATGGTGAACTGTCGGTCTCTGAGGGTTTTCATAGATGTGTCGGCGATCAGCTTTGAGGCTTCATAATCGTCGGTACAGACGACGATGAATGAGTCTTTCGTCGAGTGGATGGCTGTAAATTTAACTTGTAGGCAAGTCTTTACAGCGGCAGCAAGGGAAAGTTTAGTAGAGTCATTTATTACTCCACTGTTGGGTTTGATCCTTACACGGTTTGCAAGCATCAAGAAGGAGTAAGGCAGGCGCTGGTACGATGATTATAGGTTCCCCTCCCCTGCGGGGATCGAAGGAACACTTCTTGAGGTGAGGAGCGACTGTGTCTTGCGAAGATCAAGCGACAGTGCGGAGACTTAAATGCTGTCGGAAGGAGAGGTGCAGAGTAGTAGTAGTAGTGAGAATGTAGCCAATGAGAGGTCATGTCCCTCTCGTTTTTTTGTCCGTCTGGTCTTCGTCCTGCAGCGTTTAATCTTTCCAAATCTAACATTCCTCCTCTTCCGATTTTCCATCCCTCCCACTGTCCTTCCTCCACCTCCTCTCTGTCCTGCCATTTCTCTCTTCCCTCTTCATTCTAACGCATCCTCATTATGTTTCTGTTGTAAATGCTGCAGCTTCTGCTTCATATTTTCCTCTTCATCCTATTCTTCTTCATATCCTTCTCCTTCCTCCTCCTCCTTTTTTGTTTCCCTATCAACTGAACAAATCACTTAAATGCGCATTTAGGAACTTTCACTTGATGTTATATATGACTGCATTTCGTGCCATAAACTCCCAAGTCAAATTTACTTAAACAATGATTTATAATTGTGTTAACACTTATTGGAAGCACTTTTAAGGGTAGAACCGTCCAATGAACGAATGAGTGCCATGCTGTACCCAGGAAGAGTTATGGTTGATCTTTGACTTAGTAAGTCTCTCACGGGAAGGCGTGTTTCGCAGATTGATGTTCAGACTTTTGTATACATCGAGCTTCAACGACCACGGGGCTCGTAAAGGACCCCTGAATAAGGGCAGCCCATACTTTGACGTATCTGGCACTACCGACTGGTACCAGTGACACTGACTAGACTGTCTCTAGCACCAGTGAACTGGTATCTTATGGCAAAAATTCTTGTGAGGTAATTTTTCTCCTACAAATAAACCAACAAAGTGCCACCTGTAGCCCTCGTACTACACTCATAAACACAAGAAGGTTTCATCAGTGACCTAACATGTAATTCTTCCGCTTGAAGACACTAGGGGTTTACCGCTGACCTTGTCTTTGCCTGTATGACACATCTCTCACACCGCCTGCATGACACATCTCTCACACAGCCTGTATGATACATCTCTCAAACAGCCTGTATGATACATATCTCACACTGCCTGTATGACATCTCTCACACTGCCTGTATGACACACCTTTCACACCGCTTGTATGGCACATCTCTCACACAGCCTGTATGATACATCTCTCACTCTGCCTGTATGACACATCTCTCACACCGCCTGTATGACACATCTCTCACACCGCCTGTATAGCACATCTCTCACACCGCCTGTATGACACATCTCTCACACTGCCTGTATGACACATCTCTCACAATGCCTGTATGACACATCTCTCACACAGCCTGTATGACACATCTCTCACACTGCCTGTATGACACACCTTTCACACCGCTTGTATGACATATCTCTCACACAGCCTGTATGACACATCTCTCACTCTGCCTGTATGACACATCTCTCACACCGCCTGTATGGCACATCTCTCACACCGCCTGTATGGCACATCTCTCACACCGCCTGTATGACACATCTCTCACACCGCCTGTATGGCACATCTCTCACACCGCCTGTATGACACATCTCTCACACCGCCTGTATGACATCTCTCACACTGCATGTATAAAAAATCTCTCACACTGCCTGTATGACACATCTCTCACACTGCCTGTATGACACATCTCTCACACTGCCTGTATGACACATCTCTCACACTGCCTGTATGACACATCTCTCACACAGCCTGTATGACACATCTCTCACACTGCCTGTATGACACATCTCTCACACTGCCTGTATGACACATCTCTCACACCGCCTGTATGACATATATCTCACACCGCCTGTATGATATGTCTCTCACACTGCCTGTATGACACATCTCTCACACCGCCTGTATGACACATATCTCACACCGCCTGTTTGATGTCTCTCACACTGCCTGTATGACACATCTCTCACACTGCCTGTATGACACATCTCTCACACCGCTTGTATGACACATCTCTCACACTGCCTGTATGACACATCTCTCACACCGCTTGTATGACACATCTCTCACACTGCCTGTATGACACATCTCTCACACTGACTGTATGACACATCTCTCACACTGCCTGTATGACACATCTCTCACACCGCCTGCATGACACATCTCTCACACTGACTGACACATCTCTCACACTGCCTGTATGGCACATCTCTCTTACTGCCTGTATGATACATCTCTCACACCGCCTGTATGACACATCTCTCACACCGCCTTATGACACATCTCTCACACAGCCTGTATGACACATCTCTCACACCGCCTGTATGACATATATCTCACACCGCCTGTATGATGTCTCTCACACTGCCTGTATGACACATCTCTCACACTGCCTGTATGACACATCTCTCACACAGCCTGTATGACACATCTCTCACACTGCCTGTATGACACATCTCTCACACCGCCTGTATGACACATCTGTCACACTTACTATATGACACATCTCTCACACTGCCTGTATGACACATCTCCCACGCTGCCTGAATGACACATCTCTCACACCGCCTTATGACACATCTCTCACACCGCCTGTATGACACATCTCTCACACCGCCTGTATGACACATCTCTCACACCGCCTGTATAGCACATCTCCTACACCGCCTGTATGACACATCTCTCACACTGCCTGTATGACACATGTCTCACAATGCCTGTATGACACATCTCTCACACAGCCTGTATGACACATCTCTCACACAGCCTGTATGACACATCTCTCACACTGCCTGTATGACACACCTTTCACACCGCTTGTATGACATATCTCTCACACAGCCTGTATGACACATCTCTCACACCGCCTGTATGGCACATCTCTCACACCGCCTGTATGGCACATCTCTCACACCGCCTGTATGACACATCTCTCACACCGCCTGTATGGCACATCTCTCACACCGCCTGTATGACACATCTCTCACACCGCCTGTATGACATCTCTCACACTGCATGTATAAAAAATCTCTCACACTGCCTGTATGACACATCTCTCACACTGCCTGTATGACACATCTCTCACACTGCCTGTATGACACATTTCTCACACTGCGTGTATGACACATCTCTCACACAGCCTGTATGACACATCTCTCACACTGCCTGTATGACACATCTCTCACACTGCCTGTATGACACATCTCTCACACCGCCTGTATGACATATATCTCACACCGCCTGTTTGATGTCTCTCACACTGCCTGTATGACATAATCTCTCACACCGCCTGTATGACACATATCTCACACCGCCTGTATGATGTCTCTCACACTGCCTGTATGATATGTCTCTCACACTGCCTGAATGACACATCTCTCACACCGCCTTATGACACATCTCTCACACCGCCTGTATGACACATCTCTCACACCGCCTGCATGACACATCTCTCACACTGACTGACACATCTCTCACACTACCTGTATGGTACATCTCCCATACTGCCTGTATGATACATCTCTCACACTGCCTGTATGACACATCTCCCACACTGCCTGAATGACACATCTCTCACACCGCCTTATGACACATCTCTCACACCGCCTGCATGACACATCTCTCACACAGCCTGTATGACACATCTCTCACACCGCCTGTATGACACATATCTCACACCGCCTGTATGATGTCTCTCACACTGCCTGTATGACACATCTCTCACACTGTATGACACATCTCTCACACCGCCTGCATGACACATCTCTCACTCTGACTGACACATCTCTCACACTGCCTGTATGGCACATCTCCCATACTGCCTGTATGATACATCTCTCACACTGCCTGTATGACACATCTCCCACACTGCTTGAATGACACATCTCTCACACCGCCTTATGACACATCTCTCACACCGCCTGCATGACACATCTCTCACACCGCCTGTATGACACATCTCTCACACCGCCTGAATGACACATCTCTCACACCGCCTGTATGACACATCTCTCACACTGCCTGTATAAAAAATCTCTAACACTGCCTGTATGACACATCTCTCACACTGCCTGTATGACACATCTCTCACACAGCCTGTATGACACATCTCTCACACTGCCTGTATGACACATCTCTCACACCGCCTTATGACACATCTCTCACACCGCCTGTATGACACATCTCTCACACCGCCTGTATGACACATCTCTCACACCGCTTGTATGACACATCTCTCACACCGCCTGTATGACACATCTCTCACACTGCCTGTATGATACATCTCTCACACCGCCTGTATGACACATCTCTCACACAGCCTGTATGACACATCTCTCACACCGCTTGTATGACACATCTCTCACACAGCCTGTATGACACATCTCTCACACCGCCTGTATGACACATCTCTCACACCGCCTGTATGACACATCTCTCACACCGCCTGTATGACACATCTCTCACGCAGCTTGTATGACACATCTCTCACACAGCCTGTATGACACAATCTCTCACACCGCCTGTATGACACATCTCTCACACTGCCTGTATGACACATCTCTCACACCGCCTGTATGACACATCTCTCACAACCGCATGTATGACACGTCTCTCCACACCGCCTGTATGACACATCTCTCACACAGCTTGTATGACACATCTCTCACACAGCCTGTATGACACATCTCTCACACCGCCTGTATGACACATCTCTCACACTGCCTGTATGACACATCTCTCACACACCGCCTGTATGACACATTTCTCACACAGCCTGTATGACACATCTCTCACACAGCCTGTATGACACATCTCTCACACCGCCTGTATGACACATCTCTCACACCGCTTGTATGACACAGCTCTCACACCGCTTGTATGACACATCTCTCACACCGCCTGTATGACACATCTCTCACACCGCTTGTATGACACATCTCTCACACCGCCTGTATGACACATCTCTCACACCGCCTGCATGACACATCTCTCACACCGCCTGTATGACACATCTCTCACACCGCTTGTATGACACATCTCTCACACCACCTGTATGACACATCTCTCACACCGTCTGTATGACACATCTCTCACACCGCCTGTATGACACATCTCTCACACCGCCTGTATGACACATCTCTCACACCGCCTGTATGACACATCTCTCACACTGCCTGTATGACACATCTCTCACACCGCCTGTATGACACATCTCTCACACTGCCTGTATGACACATCTCTCACACCGCCTTATGACACATCTCTCACACCGCCTGTATGACACATCTCTCACAACCGCCTGTATGACACATCTCCACACCGCTTGTATGACACATCTCTCACACCGCCTGTATGACACATCTCTCACACTGCCTGTATGATACATCTCTCACACCGCCTGTATGACACATCTCTCACACAGCCTGTATGACACATCTCTCACACCGCTTGTATGACACATCTCTCACACAGCCTGTATGACACATCTCTCACACCGCCTGTATGACACATCTCTCACACCGCCTGTATGACACATCTCTCACACCGCCTGTATGACACATCTCTCACGCAGCTTGTATGACACATCTCTCACACAGCCTGTATGACACATCTCTCACACCGCCTGTATGACACATCTCTCACACTGCCTGTATGACACATCTCTCACACCGCCTGTATGACACATCTCTCACACCGCATGTATGACACGTCTCTCACACCGCCTGTATGACACATCTCTCACACAGCTTGTATGACACATCTCTCACACAGCCTGTATGACACATCTCTCACACCGCCTGTATGACACATCTCTCACACTGCCTGTATGACACATCTCTCACACCGCCTGTATGACACATTTCTCACACAGCCTGTATGACACATCTCTCACACAGCCTGTATGACACATCTCTCACACCGCCTGTATGACACATCTCTCACACCGCTTGTATGACACAGCTCTCACACCGCTTGTATGACACATCTCTCACACCGCCTGTATGACACATCTCTCACACCGCTTGTATGACACATCTCTCACACCGCCTGTATGACACATCTCTCACACCGCCTGCATGACACATCTCTCACACCGCCTGTATGACACATCTCTCCACACCGCTTGTATGACACATCTCTCACACCACCTGTATGACACATCTCTCACACCGCCTGTATGACACATCTCTCACACCGCCTGTATGACACATCTCTCACACCGCCTGTATGACACATCTCTCACACCGCCTGTATGACACATCTCTCACACTGCCTGTATGACACATCTCTCACACCGCCTTATGACACATCTCTCACACTGCCTGTATGACACATCTCTCACACCGCCTGTATGACACATCTCTCACACTGCCTGTATGACACATCTCTCACACCGCCTGTATGACACATCTCTCACACCGCCTGTATGACACATCTCTCACACTGCCTGTATGACACATCTCTCACAACCGCCTGTAATGACACAACTCTCACACCGCCTGTATGACACATCTCTCACACCGCCTGTATGACACATTCTCTCACAACCGCCTGTATGACACATCTCTCACACCGCCTGTATGACACATCTCTCACACTGCTGTATGACACATCTCTCACACCGCCTGTATGACACATCTCTCACACCGCCTGTATGACACATCTCTCACACCGCCTGTATGACACATCTCTCACACCGCCTGTATGACACATCTCTCACACCGCCTGTATGACACATCTCTCACACCGCCTGTATGACACATCTCTCACACCGCCTGTATGACACATCTCTCACACCGCCTGTATGACACATCTCTCACACCGCCTGTATGACACATCTCTCACACCGCCTGTATGACACATCTCTCACACCGCCTGTATGACACATCTCACACCGCCTGTATGACACATCTCTCACACCGCCTGTATGACACATCTCTCACACCGCCTGTATGACACATCTCTCACACCGCCTGTATGACACATCTCTCACACCGCCTGTATGACACATCTCTCACACCGCCTGTATGACACATCTCTCACACCGCCTGTATGACACATCTCTCACACCGCCTGTATGACACATCTCTCACACCGCCTGTATGACACATCTCTCACAACCGCTTGTATGACACATCTCTCACACCGCCTGTATGACACATCTCTCACACCGCCTGTATGACACATCTCTCACACCGCCTGTATGACACATCTCTCACACCGCCTGTATGACACATCTCTCACACCGCCTGTATGACACATCTCTCACACCGCCTGTATGACACATCTCTCACACCGCCTGTATGACACACCTCTCACTCTCCGCCTGTATGACACATCTCTCACACCGCCTGTATGACACATCTCTCACACCGCCTGTATGACACATCTCTCACACCGCCTGTATGACACATCTCTCACACCGCCTGTATGACACATCTCTCACACCGCCTGTATTACACTGCCAATAAGTAAAGGACTGTATATCATAATCACGATTGGATTAATTATTCTAGTGTATAGAATACTGAGATTTGGAAAGTGGGTCTTGAACAGTGGGTGGTGGACAGTGGACAGTGGGTGGTGGACAGTGGACAGTGGGTGGTGGACAGTGGACAGTGGGTGGTGGACAGTGGGTGGTAGGTAGTGGGTGGTGGGCAGTGGGTGGAGGGTAGTGGGTGGTGGGCAGTGGGTGGAGGGTAGTGGGTGGTGGGCAGTGGATGGAGGGCAGTGGATGGAGGGCAGTGGGTGGAGGGCAGTGGGTTGAGGGCAGTGGGTGGTGGGCAGTGGGTGGTGGGCAGTAGGTGATGTTATCGCACATCACAATAAAAACTACAGAAGTGTAACTCGGGATAAGTTACATTACTTGAAGTTTAACGACCCGTCTTAATCACTTTCGTACAGGCGAGGACTGGAACCTCAGCTGGAGTGGCTGAACACTATGAAACACAATAATATTCTATTCTGTCCTTTGGTAAACGATTATTTTGCTATTTCTACCTATAAATTTAGTGTCGGTACAATATGGTCTCTCAGAAAGCCGGTCCTTGCTTCAGACTGCTCGTGCGTCAAAGGCAAAATCAGAAACAAACCACGGTATGGGTGGAGTTAGAAGCCATGGCAAGAGAGTCGTGAAACTCCAGGCCAGTGTGTAAACAACTGGGCCAGCTGGCTACATTAAGAGGCGCAATACCACCACTGGAACAATAAACAAATAACCCGCAAATAGAAGAATGAAATTTATAACGACGGTTCTGTCTGACTCGGACAGAAACGTGGGTCCGAAATATAGTTATTAGTTGACCTTGCTTAAGATTAATTCACCTGTTTCTTCAGCCAAGTAAACAACTCATTTACTAATGTAAGAAATTACAATAAAATGTCCTATTGTAAATACGAAGAAATACCAGTGAAAAAATAGAAAATAAACCTGAGCTCTCAGGATATATATTTCCTATTATTCCTGTGGTATTTTCCCCTTACTTATTAATTTATTTATGTGTTGCAGGAGCACTTTGAGTGCCAGTGTTGTCCTGGCTACATGGGTACCCACTGTGAGGAGATGAACGCTTGTGTTGCAGAGCCTTGCCTCAACACTGGTCTTTGTGTTGACATCCAGGAAGGCCATGATGGTGACACTTTCCAGTGTCTGTGTCCTTATGGTGAGTAGTGAGAGTGACACTTTCCAGTGTCTGTGTTATGATGAGTAGTGAGATCAGTGACACTTTCCAGTGTCTGTGTTGTGGTGAGTAGTGAGAGTGACACTTTCCAGTGTCTGTCATGGTGAGTAGTGACAGTGACACTTTCCAGTGTCTGTGTCATGGTGAGTAGTGAGAGTGATACTTTCCAATGCCAATATCTTTACTGTGATTAGTGCCATAATCAAGTGCCACTCATCAAAGCAGTATCGGCGTCTCCAGTGCCACGCTGTGCCTCATGATCGCAGTTAAAGCGTAGGAGCACTGCAATTAGAGGACAGGAGCACTACAGTTAGGATGAAGGAGGACTGGTGTTGAGGTACTGAAGGACTGAGTCACAGCTCCTGGCCCTACCTTTCCTCTGGTGGCTACTAGGTCCTCTTTTTCCCTGCTCCATGAGCTTTATCATGCGTGTGTGTGTGTGTGTGTGTGTGTGTGTGTGTGTGTGTGTGTGTGTGTGTGTGCTCAGGTCTCGTTTCCCTCTCTCTCTCTCTCTCTCTCTCTCTCTCTCTCTCTGTCTCTCTCTCTCTGTCTCTCTCTCTGTCTCTCTCTCTTCTCTCTCTCTCTCTCTCTCTCCTCTCTCTCTCTCTCTCCTCTCTCTCTCTCTCTCTCTCTCTCTCTCTCTCTCCATCCTCATTCATCAAATGAAGAAATAATCTGGTCTTGGGTTATTATCTCAGGAAGACTGGTTGGTCTTTCCAGTATACTGATAGTCAGTCTCTTACTCTCATACTGATAGTCTGCCACCCTAATAGTCTTTTACATACCTGATGATCTTTCCGACACCCTGATTTCACAGTGATAATCTCCCCAACACCCTCAATGTCTCTCCCTCACTCTGATAATCTCTCCCTTCCTCTGATGATCTCTCCCTCACACTGATGATCTTTCCCTCACACTGATGATCTCTCTCACACTCTGATGATCTCTCCCTCACTCTGACGATCTCTCCCTTCCTCTGATGATCTATCCCTCACACTGATGATCTCTCCCTCACACTGATGATCTCTCTCACACTGATGATCTCTCCCTCACTCTGACGATCTCTCCCTTCCTCTGATGATCTCTCCCTCACACTGATGATCTCTCCCTCACACTGATGATCTCTCCAATGTTCTCTCCCTCACTCTGATCTCTCCAGCACCCTGATGCTCTCTCACTCTGATGATCTCTCCTGTACACTGATGGTCTCTCCTTCACTCTTATCTCTCCAACACACTGATGATCTCTCCAATACACTGATAGTGTGTGGTGGACCTGGTTCACCTCTGACAGACTCCACTCACTCCCAGTTGTCATTAGTGATATTTTCTATATAATTTAATTTTACGCTGAACTTATACATTACCAGAATGTGCTAATATTCACAGTATATAATGCAACATGTATGGTTAATGAAAGTTAAATAATGTCTTATTGAGGATGCAAATAGCTATCACGTGCCATGTGTGGGAAATCTGAGAAGTCAATTGATTTCCCGTAACCGATAAGGAATAGGGGGGGAAAAGGGGAGTAGAGACGAGCCTTGGACCCGTATATACCTACATCCAACAATGCAACATTCAATTGTCCACTCTTAATTTATAAGACTAAGTAATGAAACCTCTCTAGGCTAGTAATATATTGCTTTTAGTAAGTATTTAAGCTAGAGTTAGTTTAGATTAATATTCACAGTTACTTTTACAGCACTACTTATGACAGCAGACAGAGGCACTCGCTTACCCACACACGTGTGTAGAAATACACACCTGAGTGGAGAGGAGGGTGTGCAGACTCTGCTTAATTCTGCCGATCGATTAACAGCCTAGTTATGGGACTACTTATGCTACGCTAGGCCTAGTGGAGTGAAGTTCTCTAACATCCGTTAAGACGTTGCAACGCGAATTAGATCACATTTCATGTCAACAAGCGACATCTTCACTCCCACAAAGCCGATCTCAGGTGTCTCCTACTGGCTTCAAGACGGTAAATGCCAATTAACAGTACCATTAAATGCACATTTTTTGTGCGTTGTTGGGGCTGACCAGCGTGAAGGGTCTGCTACCAGATCCTTCTGGTCACTAGACATGCAACTACAACCGGCTTACACTGCCCTGGTGTAGAGATAGAAGAAGACTCGGTTTCAGAAACAGGACGGCAGGTATCTTGGGCTGAATTCCATAAGCGCCTTAATTAGATCACCATACACCCACACATACACCCACACATACACCCACACATACACTCTCTATTCTACAGAGCACTGTCTGCTAGTTTCAGCTACATACACAAATACACACACACAAAGAGCGAGACCTGGAGCTATGACTCGACTAGAAAAGAGGGACTGACTCCCCAGCAACTCACCCATAACCAGCACTATAAAGAAGGGACTGACTCACCTGTAACTCATCCTTACACCTCCTCTCTTCCTCCAACGAAGTCCTCTTCTCGTGTTTCTTAAAGTATTTCCTCTTGGCAGCCTGCAATACACTTTATCTCCACTAGTGATCTCTCCCTCACACTGATGATCTCTCCCTCACACTGATGGTCTCTCCCTCACACTGAGAGATTTCTCCCTCACACTGAGAGATCTCTCCCTCACACTGATGGTCTCTCCCTCACACTGAGAGATCTCTCCCTCACACAGATGGTCTCTCCCTCACACTGAGAGATCTCTCCCTCACACTGATGGTCTCTCCCTCACACGAGAACCTCCCCACCTGAGGGCCCTCTCCCTCACACTGAAGACTCTCCCTCACACTTGGTCTCCCCCCACACGAGAGATCCTCCCTCACATGAGGGTTCTCCCTCACAATGATGGTCTCTCCCCCACTGAGGTCCACCCCCTCACACTGAGAGTCTCCCCTCAACTGAAGATCTCTCCCCAACTGATGGTCTCCCCCCTCCCAGAAGATCCCCCCTCACATGATGGTCTCTCCCCCCCCCCTGAGGTTTCCTCACACTGACAATCTCTCCCTAAACACAGGAGATCTCTCTCTCACACTGATGGTCCCCCCCCACACTGAGAGATCTCCCCCTCACACTGATGGCTCTCCCTCACACTAGGTCTCCCCTAAACCGAGAGATCCCCCTCACACTAGAGACCCCCCCTCACAGAAGTCTCTCCCCAAATGAGAGATCTCTCCCCACACTGATTTTTCTCCCCCTCACACGATGGTCCCCCCTCACACTGAGAATCTCTCCAAACACTGGGGGTCTCCCCCCACATGAAGATCTCTCCCCACACTGAGGTTCCCCCTCACCTGAGAATTCTCCCTCCACTGAGGTTCTCCCCCTAAAACCCTGAGAGATCCCCCCCTCAAAATGAAATTTTCCCCCTCACACTGATGGTCCCCCCCCTCACACCGAGGGTCTCCCCCCAACGAAGTCTCTCCCTCACACTGGGGTCTCCCCCTCACACGAAGATTCCCCCAAAAACTGATGGTCTCTCCCCACCTGAGGGCCCTTTTTCCCCTCACACGAGGGTCCTCCTCACACTGAAGATCTCTCCTCACACTGATGTCTCTACCCCTACACTGATGGGTCTCTCCTTCACACTGACGGTCTCTTCCCTCACACTGAAGATCTCTCCCTCACACTGAGAGACATCTCCCCTCACACTATGGTCTCTCTCTCACATAGATTGTCCTCTCCCTCACAACTGACGAGACTCTCCCTCACACTGAAAGATCTCTCCCAGCACACGATGGTCCTCTCCTCAAACAACGATAGCTCTCCCTCACACTGAGAGATCCTCTCCCTCACACTGATGGTCCTCTCTCTCACAACAATTGGCTCTCCTCACACTGATAGATATCTCCCTCACACTGATGGTCCTCTCACTCACACTGATGGTTCTCTCCTCACACTGGTCTCTCCCTCACACTGAGAGATCTCTCCCTCACACTGATGATCTCTCCCTCACACTGAGAGATCTCTCCCTCACACTGATGGTCTCTCCACAACAATGGTCTCTCCCTCACACTGAGAGGTCTCTCCCTCACACTGATGGTGTCTCCCTCACACTGATGGTCTCTCCCTCACACTTAGAGATCTCTCCCTCACACTGATGGTCTCTCTCTCACAACAGATGGTCTCTCCCTCACACTGAGAGATCTCTCCCTCACACTGAGAGATCTCTCCCTCACACTGATGGTCTCTCCCTCACAACAGATGGTCTCTCCCTCACACTGAGAGATCTCTCCCTCACACTGAGAGATCTCTCCCTCACACTGATGGTCTCTCTCTCACAACAGATGGTCTCTCCCTCACACTGAGAGATGTCTCCCTCACACTGATGGTCTCTCCCTCACACTGATGGTCTCTCCCTCACACTGAGAGATCTCTCCCTCACACTGATGGTCTCCCCCTCACACTGAGAGATCTCTCCCTCACACTGATGGTCTCTCCCTCACACTGATGGTCTCTCCCTCACACTGACAGATCTCTCCCTCACACTGAGAGATCTCTCCCTCACACTGATGGTCTCTCCCTCACACTGATGGTCTCTCCCTCACACTGATGGTCTCTCCCTCACACTGAGAGATCTCTCCCTCACACTGAGAGATCTCTCCCTCACACTGATGGTCTCTCCCTCACAACAGATGGTCTCTCCCTCACACTGAGAGATCTCTCCCTCACACTGAGAGATCTCTCCCTCACACTGAGAGATCTCTCCCTCACACTGATGGTCTCTCTCTCACAACAGATGGTCTCTCCCTCACACTGAGAGATATCTCCCTCACACTGATGGTCTCTCCCTCACACTGATGGTCTCTCCCTCACACTGAGAGATCTCTCCCTCACACTGATGGTCTCTCCCTCACACTGAGAGATCTCTCCCTCACACTGATGGTCTCTCTCTCACAACAGATGGTCTCTCCCTCACACTGAGAGATCTCTCCCTCACACTGATGGTCTCTCCCTCACACTGATGGTCTCTCCCTCACACTGAGAGACCTCTCCCTCACACTGAGAGATCTCTCCCTCACAACAGATGGTCTCTCCCTCACACTGAGAGATCTCTCCCTCACACTGATGGTCTCTCCCTCACACTGATGGTCTCTCCCTCACACTGGTCTCTCCCTCACACTGATGGTCTCTCCCTCACACTGAGAGATCTCTCCCTCACACTGATGGTCTCTCCCTCACACTGATGGTCTCTCCCTCACACTGATGATCTCTCCCTCACACTGATGGTCTCTCCCTCACACTGATGGTCTCTCCC
>NC_069402.1:17108934-17270427 GCF_026875155.1 Cherax quadricarinatus
AGTATAACTGAAGCAATATAACAGAAGCAGTATAACTGAAGCAGTATAACTGAAGCAGTATAACTGAAGCAGTATAACTGAAGCAGTATAACTGAAGAAGCATAACTGAAGTAATATAACTGAAGCAATATAACTGAAGCAGTATAACTGAAGCAGTATAACTGAAGTAATATAACTGAAGCAGTATAACTGAAGCAGTATAACTGAAGCAGTATAACTGAAGCAATATAACTGAAGCAGTATAACTGAATCAGTATAACTGAAGCAGTATAACTGAAGCAGTATAACTGAAGTAATATAACTGAAGCAGTATAACTGAAGCAATATAACTGAAGCAATATAACTGAAGCAGTATAACTGAAGTAATATAACTGAAGCAATATAACTGAAGCACTATAACTGAAGCAATATTGTCATGTAGGGGGGGTAATGATTATAGAAATATGGGGGTAAGCGGAGGGAGTCAGTAGGTAGGGGACAGGCGAGGTGGTAGGAGTGAGGTATGCGGAGGTAGGTAGGTAATGTGAGGTCACTGGTGACTACAACTTCACCTCTCATTACTCTACCCACCACTCCACACTGCTCACCCTCTCACTACTTTAACTAAACATAAATAAATGGAGAAAATAACGGGGGCAGTGAATATTACTATTCTACTCAAACACAGTTTATTATTACGTCTTTGTACCATAATATATTTGGGAACAGAACATTATTGTGGTTTAGATAAATGGGGTGGTACACATAAGCAGTGAGACAGGGAACACAATCAACTTGACCAAAATGAATGTAACTTACAATATAGCACAGAGGACAGTTCACTACAGGAACTAAGCCACAGGTCCCAAGACCTACACAGCACGAGTACTGCGCCAAGCTAGTACTCTGCCCAGTGCCTCCAACAGTCTCCTCCAGAGACTTCAGCAGCCTTCTCCCGAGCCCTGCACCCCAGCAGCAGCTCCGCTCGAATCTCTGCTCAGAGCTCTGCACCCAGGCCAGAGCTCTGCGCGAATCTTCTGCTCAGGAGCTCTGCGCCCCAGCAGCAGCTCCGCTCCAATCTCCTGATCATGCTCTTCCTTGGGCTATTATGGTGGTCCAAGCACCCTCCACAACCACGTGTACGACCTGACGCCTAGGTCTGAGGCGTCAAGAACAAAAGACCTCAGACGTGGGCGTGGCTACAGACGTTTACCAAGGCAAGGTGTGACCATATAATTGGTTAAATTAGGTCTCCCCAGAGACCTCACAAGCCCAGCTGGACTACATCACAATATAACTGAAGCAATATAACTGAAGCAGTATAACTGAAGCAGTATAACTGAAGCAGTATAACTGAAGTAATATAACTGAGGCAAAATAACTGAAGCAATATAACTGAAGTAATATAACTGAGGCAAAATAACTGAAGCAATATAACTGAAGCAGTAAAACTGAAGCAGTATAACTGAAGCAGTATAACTGAAGCAGTATAACTGAAGCAGTATAACTGAAGCAGTATAACTGAAGTAATATAACTGAAGTAATATAACTGAGGCAAAATAACTGAAGCAGTATAACTGAAGCTATATAACTGAAGCAATATAACTGAAGTAATATAACTGAAGTAATATGACTGAAGTAATATAACTGAAGTAATATAACTGAAGCAATATAACTGAAGTAATATAACTGAAGTAATATAACTGAAGTAACATAACTGAAGTAATATAACTGAAGTAATATGACTGAAGTAATATAACTGAAGTAATATAACTTAACCAATATAACCGAACCAATGGTAATGAGAGAAGAAATCACCATCATCATTAGATTTAATGTTTTTTTCTATCAGCAGAGGAAATTTTCAACATTGACTTAGACCCAAACGGAAAGATTGATCAAGTTGAAGTGGAAATAAGATATGCATTGAAATATATCATGATAAATAAGTGCATAAATACGAACTATTTGATAAAGAAATTGGAATGCTTTTAAGCAGTATTTTAGGAAAATTAAATAGAACAAGAGACAACGAGGAACAGATATAAATCATCTATACAAAGAATTTTGTAGTGTATATAAAACTGGGAATAAACAGTTTATTCCAAATAGAAATTTAAGAATAATAATCAATGGTTTAATGGAAGAAGTTGAAGAACTATGAAGCAGTTTGGAATTAATATATTAAGAGGATCAACCAAGAAGCTTATCAGAGATGTAAGAAGGTAGAAAGAATGAAATTTTGAATTGTAAACAGCAGACAAGAACAAGGAAGAGACAAACCTTTCATGTAAGTCCGTAAACGAAAAGCAAACTAAACGTTAAACACTAAATACGGAGAATAAATATCGGCGTCAAGATCACTGAGGAAGAGGAAGAAATGTGAGAGGGAATTAAATAGAAAGATTTACGTTGTGTTTATAAAATATGTTTTTAGTGTTAGAGAATTTAATTCCAGACAGTTGAATTAGAGGATTTTGAAATAATCAACGAGGAAAACTGTGTTAATATTTGTTGAGGATAACATCTTGGGTCTTAACAGAGGATAACATCTTGGGTCTTAACAGAGGATAACATCTTGGGTCTTAACAGAGGATAACATCTTGGGTCTTAACAGAGGATAACATCTTGGGTCTTAACAGAGGATAACATCTTGGGTCTTAACAGAGGATAACATCTTGGGTCTTAACAGAGGATAACATCTTGGGTCTTAACAGAGGATAACATCTTGGGTCTTAACAGAGGATAACATCTTGGGTCTTAACAGAGGATAACATCTTGGGTCTTATCAGAGGATAACATCTTGGGTCTTAACAGAGGATAGCAACTTGACCTTAACAGAGGATAGCAACTTGACCTTAACAGATGATAGCATCTTGACCTTAACAGAGGATAGCATCTTGACCTTAACAGATGATAGCATCTTGATCTTAACAGATGATAGCATCTTGACCTTAACAGAGGATAGCATCTTGACCTTAACAGAGGATAGCATCTTGACCTTAACAGAGGATAGCATCTTGATCTTAACAGATGATAGCATCTTGACCTTAACAGAGGATAGCATCTTGATCTTAACAGATGATAGCATCTTGACCTTAACAGAGGATAGCATCTTGACCTTAACAGAGGATAGCATCTTGACCTTAACAGATGATAGCAACTTGACCTTAACAGAGGATAGCATCTTGATCTTAACAGAGGATAGCATCTTGACCTTAACAGAGGATAGCATCTTGATCTTAACAGATGATAGCATCTTGACCTTAACAGATGATAGCATCTTGACCTTAACAGAGGATAGCATCTTGATCTTAACAGATGATAGCATCTTGACCTTAACAGATGATAGCATCTTGATCTTAACAGATGATAGCATCTTGACCTTAACAGAGGATAGCATCTTGACCTTAACAGATGACAGCATCTTGACCTTAACAGAGGATAGCATCTTGACCTTAACAGAGGATAGCATCTTGATCTTAACAGAGGATAGCAACTTGACCTTAACAGAGGATAGCATCTTGATCTTAACAGAGGATAGCATCTTGACCTTAACAGATGATAGCATCTTGACCTTAACAGAGGATAGCATCTTGACCTTAACAGATGATAGCATCTTGATCTTAACAGAGGATAGCATCTTGACCTTAACAGATGATAGCATCTTGACCTTAACAGAGGATAGCATCTTGATCTTAACAGATGATAGCATCTTGACCTTAACAGATGATAGCATCTTGATCTTAACAGAGGATAGCATCTTGACCTTAACAGATGATAGCATCTTGACCTTAACAGATGATAGCATCTTGACCTTAACAGAGGATAGCATCTTGACCTTAACAGAGGATAGCAACTTGACCTTAACAGAGGATAGCAACTTCCCTTCTTGCAGACGGTCGTGTCTTTGATTTATGATCAGTTTTTGACTTTTGTCAGCAGCTGCTTCACAGCACGAGCTTTGACATAGCCCTTAGCGTCCCTTCCAGCCCTTTTCTCCCCTCACCTCTGAGCTCTCTCCACCTAGCTGTTTATAACCTCATCTCTAATTTCTGCCCCGCAGCGCTAAATGACCCTTGTTGGTTTAGCGCTTTGTTTAATTATAATAATAATAATGTACAGGTTCAATTTCACTATTGCAAGTAGTGTCGACACACTGACTTTTGTTATAGGTTATAGATTCACATATATACGTGTGTATATGATATTGGTAGTGGTGGTTATAGTATTGACGATGGTGGTAGTTGTGGTGATGGATATATACTGTTTATGCATTGGTATGCACCAACATGTATATATGCATATAGTGTACATGGTCATACAATAATATATGCAAGACATACATATACTTATACCTACGTATGCAAATGACCATACATGTAAACATATTGACAATATTAGACCCATAACTGCATGTACCGTACTGTATACATGAATATATTCACACAAAATATACATACATATATGCATGCATTTTAATCCATAAACATATTCATACATGCATACACAAGTGTAGAAAAGTTCATGTATGCGTAAATATGCTTATACATCTGCACACGCATACAGCATACATATCCACAAGTGTGTGTGTATATTTATATGTCTTGACGAATAGGTGAAACTTGCGATTTTGGATTAAATCGCAATGTTCTTCTTGCCGAATAAGGCAAGCGAAAATTTGTGTATGCAATGATTTGGTAAAAATCATTCTGAACCTAACGAGAAAAATATATTTCATTGTGTTCGTTTATTATTAAATTATTGTAAACTTATCTATAATATATTTAGTTGCGCTTGTTATAATAAGGATAGGTAAGTTTTCTAAGGTTATTTTGGTACAAAAGTATTAATTTTTGCATTAACATAAATTAAAAAAAATATGTCTTTAAACGTTTAAGACAAAATTTTAGAAAATACTAATTTTTAAATGAGCTCTTGCTAAATCATCTGTTTTACCTATTCGGAACGACATATATATATATATATATATATATATATATATATATATATATATATATATATATATTATATATATATATATATATATATATATAATATAATATATATATATATATAAACATGAGCCCGTCAAAGTAGCTTCGACGGTGTTGAAAGGCTTTCGATCCAAGGAGTTACTGCTGCCTCTTCTTCCTTGATTTAAACGTGAATGGAGACAAATGGTTTTTAATACTTGACGTGCTGTTGGAGTGTGAGCAAAGTAACATTTATGAAGGGATTCAGGGAAACCGGCAGGCCGGACTTGAGTCCTGGAGATGGGAAGTACAGTGCCTGCACTCTGAAGGAGGGGTGTTAATGTTGCAGTTTAAAAACTGTAGTGTAAAGCACCCTTCTGGCAAGACAGTGATGGAGTGAATGATGGTGAAAGTTTTTCTTTTTCGGGCCACCCTGCCTTGGTGGGAATCGGCCAGTGTGATAATAAAAAAAATAAAATAAATATTTTTCATTCTTCAGCTGCTCTGCGACCCTTGCTGGTTTAGGGTTTCCCCGTGAATATAATAATAATGAATGCGCGATATGGATTTCAAGCGAGGCATAGACCCTCACCTCCCACCTATCCATCACTGTGATGGCTGGTAATAGCACCCCATCTCTCCATCACTGTGATGGCTAGTATTAGCAGGAGTCTCCATCACTGTGATGGCTGGTAATAGCACACCATCTCTCCATCACTCTGATGGGTAGCAGTAGCATCTCCATCTCTCCGTCACTGTGATGGCTAGCAGTAGCACCTCCATCTCTCCGTCACTGTGATGGCTAGCAGTAGCACCTCCATCTCTCCGTCACTGTGATGGCTAGCAGTAGCACCCTATCTCTCCATCACTGTGATGGCTAGCAGTAGCATCCCATCTCTCCATCACTGTGATGGCTAGCAATAGCATCCCATCTCTCCATCACTATGATGGCTAGCAGTAGCATCCCATCTCTCCATCACTGTGATGGCTAGCAGTAGCATCCCATCTCTCCATCACTGTGATGGCTAGCAGTAGCATCCCATCTCTCCATCACTGTGATGGCTAGCGGTAGCATCCCATCTCTCCATCACTGTGATTGCTAGCAGTAGCACCCTATCTCTCCATCACTGTGATGGCTAGCAGTAGCATCCCATCTCTCCATCACTGTGATGGCTAGCAATAGCATCCCATCTCTCCATCACTGTGATGGCTAGCAGTAGCATCCCATCTCTCCATCACTGTGATGGCTAGCAGTAGCATCCCATCTCTCCATCACTGTGATGGCTAGCAGTCGCATCCCATCTCTCCATCACTGTGATGGCTAGCGGTAGCATCCCATCTCTCCATCACTGTGATTGCTAGCAGTAGCATCCCATCTCTCCATCACTGTGATGGCTAGCAGTAGCATCCCATCTCTCCATCACTGTGATTGCTAGCAGTAGCATCCCATCTCTCCATCACTGTGATGGCTAGCAGTAGCATCCCATCTCTCCATCACTGTGATGGCTAGCAGTAGCATCCCATCTCTCCATCACTGTGTTGGGAAGCTGCAGCAGCGCACTTCAAACAGTGGAAGACGCCGAGGAAATGATAATGTTTGCAGATGGCTCAGTGATAATGGCTATGATATTAGTAAGGAGGTGGGAGACCTGGTTGGTCTAAGACCACGATCTGATTGAAAATCCAAGAAAGGTAATTGACAGTAATCAAAATGAACGAGGGACTGCACCTTTGTAACAAATGTGGGAGCTTGGTAGAGACGATGCACCACGTGAGATAACATATGGACTGTGTGGAGAGTTATGTGGATAACACACGAAGGCAGGTGTCAGTTTCCCTACAGCGCTGTTGTCTGACCCTTAAGGATTTAGCGCTACCCTTGCAATATAATAATGATAATAATAATCCGTAAGCCATGCGTGTTGTAAAAGGCGAATAAAATGCCGGGAGCAAGGAGCTAGTAACCCCTTCTGTATACATTACTAGATATAGAAAAGAAGAAAAATTCTTCTTTTTCGGGTCACCCTGCCTCGGTGGGAGACGACCCGTCTTAAAAAAAATTAAAATATTTTATTATTACCGTTATTTTTACAGTAATAATTTTATTATTATTATTATTATTATTATTATTATTATTATTATTATTATTATTATTATTATTATTATTAATTCGAAAGGGTAATAACATTTTAGCGTAGAAAATAATGGCAACCTTTCCAGGACGCTATCAGTTAATAACATCCCATTATACAGTAAATGATCGATTCCACTGATAATTCAGTAACCTCTCCGCCCCCCTCCCCTTGCTTAATAATAATAATAATAATAATAATAATAATAATAATAATAATAATAATAATAATAATATCTTTATTTTTACAAGTACATGTACAAGGTATACAGACCATAGTTGACATCAATGACATACTGCTATACAGAAAGCTGCTTGTTATGCTGAGCATTTCCGGCAATTTAGGTCAGTTTTGTCCCAGGATGCGACCCACACCAGTCCACTAACACCCAGGTGCCCATTTTACTGATGGGCGAACAGGGACAACCGGTGTAAAGAAACACGCCCAATGTTTCTACCCTCACCAGGAATCGAGCCCAGACCCTCGCCGTGTGAAGCGAGAACTTTAGCCGCCAGGCCACGAGGTCTCTGCTGAGTGAATCTTGTGAACAACTTGTGAAGTCTTTTAGTTGAAATACAGTGATTTGTGTTTAGATTTTTTTTGATATTCGTTTGGCTTATAAGAACTTTTGTGCAAGTTGCAAAATCATGTAGAATAAGACAAATAGGCAACACAACATGCATGTTATTCTTGCAAAATCATCAACATCTCTTCATATAAAATGGTTCTACATGACTATAATTTTTAAAGGGGTGGACCGGTAAGCCAGCGGAAGGCCTCGGTCAGATAACCAAAGCTCCAAAGGCGGGTCATCATCTGACCAAGACCCGCGTCAGGAAACACTTGTCCTGTTTCCTGACGAACCTTACCTAACTTAACCTATCAACATCCCTCACTAGGCATTGCTTGATCCAAAACTAAAGCCAATCCTGTTTTGATAACCTTTTCTTGACAATTGGTTCGATTCAGGATTTACAAATAATATAATCTCTAGCCAAAGGTTGATTTGCAAGTCCGAATTACTTGATGCCAGCGAAGGGTTCTTGATCCGAGGGAATTAGAGCCACCGTCTCCTTGGAATTAAACTTTCCTACCTTCTATTTCCCAGAGGCTGTATCACCCCCTTAAGGATTTAAAGCTTTCCCGCTAATTATAAGCATAATTTTTAAAGGGCCTGACGGGCAAGCCAGTGGAAGGTCTCAGTCAGATGACCAAAAACTACAGCTGTGAGTAATATGACTAAGACCCGCGACAGGAAACACTTGTCCATTTTCCTGACAAACCTAACTTAACCTAGCCTAGCCTAACCTAACCTAACCTAACCTAACCTAACCTAACCTAATCTAACCTAACCTAACCTAACCTTACCTAGCCTAACCTAGCCTTACCTCGCCTAACCTAATCTAACCTAACCTAACCTAACCTAACCTAACCTAACCTAACCTAACCTAACCTAACCTAGTCTAACCTAACCTAACCTAACCTAACCTAACCTAACCTAACCTAACCTAACCTAACCTAACCAAGCCTAATCTAACCTAACCTAACCTAACCTAACCTAACCTAACCTAACCATAACAACATAAACCGGCTTTTGTCCTGCTCGCTAATCCAGCTCCCTGTCTGAAGGGACAGAATGTTTATCATACAAATCAATTATTTTCTAAAGAACTGCTGCAAAATAGATAAATTAACCCATTGTATTACCACTCAATAAACAATAACAAGCTTGTGTTACTAGCAACAAAAATAATCGATAAAACTGCGATAAACATTACTCTTACTGATAAGTTAGACTCTGGCTTCTTCAGATGAGTACAGAGAAGACTGAAGATCAGAGGATGTTTGAGGTAATCAGTCCCTCAGCCTGGAGACGATGTGATCACTCCATCAGTCTTGAACAGACTGATTACCCCAAACTCCTGATCTTCAACCATTCTTCTCTGTATATTGGACTGAGGAAGCCACTGGCTGGCGAAACGTTTCCCAAGTGGTGTCTCATTCATTTAGTTGTCTGTTCTCTGAACCAGTTATCCACATTACTCTTGCTTCCTACGTTTCATTAAATACATTTTAATCCACTACATGTGATCTTCGGTATCCCTCTAAACCCTATTTGTTTTCTTGTTTTCTGTGCTAACCGTTCTAACTTTTTCTCCGCCAAAAATGCAGTTCTAGCTTGTTATTTTATCTATAATAAACCTCTTGCGAATATTATTCCCTTTGTTAATTAGTTTAGGCTGGTGGCAATATATATTTTTTCTGCTTAAATACAGTGCGGCGAAAAATATTAAAATTTTGTGTCATATTTATCAGGGTAATTGATATTAATTTATATGATGTATATGATCTGGTTATTAAAGGAGCACTGCAGATAGATTTCTGACCCCATGCTGGGGTACTCTGACCCATGCTGGGGTATTCTGACCCATGCTGGGGTACTCTGACTCATGCTGGGGTACTCGGACCCATGCTGGGGTACTCTGACCCATGCTGGGGTACTCTGACCCATGCTGGGGTATTCTGACCCATGCTGGGGTACTCTGACCCATGCTGGGGTATTCTGACTCATGCTGGGGTACTCTGACCCATGCTGGAGTATTCTGACTCATGCTGGGGTACTCTGACCCATGCTGGGGTACTCTGACCCATGTTGGGTTACTCTGACACATGCTGGGGTATTCTGACTCATGCTGGGGTACTCTGACCCATGCTGGGGTATTCTGACTCATGCTGGGGTACTCTGACCCATGCTGGGGTACTTTGACCCATGCTGGGGCATTCTGACCCATGCTGGGGTATTCCGACTCATGCTGGGGTACTCTGACTCATGCTGGGGTACTCTGACCCATGCTGGGGTATTCTGACTCATGCTGGGGTACTCTGACCCAGGCTGGGGTATTCTGACTCATGCTGGGGTACCTTGACCCATGCTGGGGTACTCTGACCCATGCTGGGGTATTCTAACTCATGCTGGGGTACTCTGATCCATGCTGGGGCACTCTGACCCATGCTGGGGTATTTTGACTCATGCTGGGGTACTCTGACTCATGCTGGGGTACTCTGACCCATGCTGGGGTACTCTGACTCATGCTGGGGTACTCTGACCCATGCTGGGGTACTCTGACCCATGCTGGGGTATTCTGACTCATGTTGGGGTACTCTGACCCATGCTGGGGTATTCTGACCCATGCTGGGGTACTCTGACCCATGCTGGGGTATTCTAACTCATGCTGGGGTACTCTGACCCATGCTGGGGTATTCTGACTCATGCTGGGGTACTCTGACCCATGCTGGGGTACTCTGATCCATGCTGGGGCACTCTGACCCATGCTGGGGTATTCTGACTCATGCTGGGGTACTCTGACTCATGCTGGGGTACTCTGACCCATTCTGGGGTACTCTGACTCATGCTGGGGTACTCTGACCCATGCTGGGGTACTCTGACCCATGCTGGGGTATTCTGACTCATGTTGGGGTACTCTGACCCATGCTGGGGTATTCTGACCCATGCTGGGGTACTCTGACCCATGCTGGGGTATTCTAACTCATGCTGGGGTACTCTGACCCATGCTGGGGCATTCTGACTCATGCTGGGGTACTCTGACCCATGCTGGGGTATTCTGACTCATGCTGGGGTACTCTGACCCATGCTGGGGTATTCTGACTCATGCTAGGATACTCTGACTCATGCTGGGGTACTCTGACCCATGCTGGGGTATTCTGACTCATGCTGGGGTACTCTGACCCATGCTGGGGTACTCTGACCCATGCTGGGGTACTCTGACCCATGCTGGGGTATTCTGACTCATGCTGGGGTACTCTGACTCATGCTGGGGTACTCTGACCCATGCTGGGGTATTTTGACTCATGCTGGGGTACTCTGACCCAAGCTGGGGTATTCTGACTCATGCTGGGGTACCCTGACCCATATTTGGGTATTCTGACTCATGCTGGGGTACTCTGACTCATGTTGGGGTACTCTGACTCATGCTGGAGTCCTCTGACTCATGCTGGGGTTCTTTGACTCATGCTGGGGTCCTATGACTCATGCTGGGGTACTCTGACTCATGATGGGGGTACTCTGACTCATGCTGGGGTACTCTGACTCATGCTGGGGAACTCTGACTCATGCTATGGTCCTCTGACTCATGCTTTGGCACTTTAACTCATGCTGGGGTACTCTGACTCATGCTGGAGTCCTCTGACTCATGCTAGGGAACTCTGACTCATGCTGGGGTACTCTGACTCATGCTGGGGTACTCTGACTTATGCTGGGGTACTCTGACCCATTCTGACGTACTCTGGCTCATGATGGGGTACTCTGACTCATGCTGGGGTCTTCTGACTCATGCTGGGGTCCTCTGACTCATGCTGGGGTACTCAGACCCATTCTGGGGTATTCTGACTCATACTGGGGTACTCTGACTCATCCTGGGGTACTCTGACTCATGCTGGGGTTCTTTGACATGCTGGGGTCCTATGACTCATGCTGGGGTACTCTGGCCCATGCTAGGGTCCTCTGACCCATGCTGGGGTACTCTAACCCATTCTGAGGTACTCTGACTCATGCTGGGGTACTCTGACTAATGCTGGGGTCCTCTGACTCATGCTGGGGTACTCTGACTAATGCTGGCGTCCTCTGACTCATGCTGGGGTCCTCTGACTCATGCTGGGGTACTCTGACTCATGCTGGGGTACTCTGACTCATGCTGGGGTTCTTTGACATGCTGGGGTCCTATGACTCATGCTGGGGTACTCTGACTCATGCTGGGGTACTCTGACCCATCCTGGGGTACTCGGACTCATGCTGGGGTACTCTGACTCATGCTTTGGCACTCTGACTCATGCTGGGGTCCTCTGACTCATGCTGGAGTCCTCTGACTCATGCTAAGGAACTCTGACTCATGCTGGGGTACTCTGACTCATGCTGCGGTACTCTGACTCATGCTGGGGTACTCTGACTCATGCTGGGGTCCTCTGACCATTGCAGGGGTACTCTGACCACATTTCTGAGGTACTTCTGACTCATGTATCGGTACTCTGAACCATGCTGGTTCGCTCCTGCTCACTGGGTACTCCTGACCCAAAATCTTCAGGTTACTTTACTAATACTGGGTACTTTGAATATTCCTGGGTTATTAGTGCTGGGGTACCTGGACCAAGTGGGCTTCTACCCATTGGTACTCTGAACCAGTGCGGGGAATATAATTTGATCATTTCGGGGCACTTGACCATGCTGGGTATTCTGATCATGCTGGTACTCTGACTTATGGTTGTACTGACCCATTCTGAGGTATCTGGCCCATGTGGGGTACTCTGACTCATGCTGGGGTACTTCTGACCATGCTGGGGTACTCTGACTCATGCTGGGGTACTCGACCCATTCTGGGGTATTCTGACCATGCTGGGGTACTCTGACCCATCTGGGGTATCTGACCATGCTGGGGTACTTGACCCATGCTGGGGTATTGACTCATGCTGGGGTACTCTGACCCATGCTGGGTATTCTGACTCATGCTGGGGTACTCTGACCCATGCTGGGGTACTCTGACCCATGTTGGGTTACTCTGACAATGCTGGGGTTTCTGACTCATGCTGGGGTACTCTGACCATGCTGGGGTACTTCTGACTCATGCTGGGGTACTCTGACCCATGCTGGGGTACTTTGACCCATGCTGGGGTATCTGACTCATGCTGGGGTTCTTGACATGCTGGGGTCTATGACTCATGCTGGGGTACTCTGACTCATGCTGGGGTACTCTGACCCATGCTGGGGTACTCGACCCAGCTGGGGTATTCTGACTCATGCTGGGGACCTGACCATGCTGGGGTCCTCTGACCCATGCTGGGGTATCTAACTCATGCTAGGGTACTCTGATCCATGCTGGGGTACTCTGACCATGCTGCGGGTATCTCTGACTCATGCTGGGGTACTCTGACTCATGCTGGGGTCTCTGACCCATGCTGGGGTACTCTGACTCATGCTGAGGTACTCTGACTCATGCTGGGGTACTCTGACTCATGCTGGGGTCCTCTGACTCATGCTGGGGTACTCTGACCCATTCTGGGGTACTCTGACTCATGCTGGGGTACTTTGACTCATCCTGGGGTACTCTGATGCTGGGGTACTCTGACCCATGCTGGGGCCTTCTGACCCATGCTGGGGTACTCTGACCCATGCTGGGGTACTCTGATCCATGCTGGGGCACTCTGACCCATGCTGGGGTATTCTGACTCATGCTGGGGTACTCTGACTCATGCTGGGGTACTCTGACCCATTCTGGGGTACTCTGACTCGTGCTGGGGTACTCTGACCCATGCTGGGGTACTCTGACAAATGCTGGGGTATTCTGACTCGTGTTGGGGTACTCTGACCCATGCTGGGGTATTCTGACCCATGCTGGGGTACTCTGACCCATGCTGGGGTATTCTAACTCATGCTGGGGTACTCTGACCCATGCTGGGGTATTCTGACTCATGCTGGGGTACTCTGACCCATGCTGGGGTATTCTGACTCATGCTGGGGTACTCTGACCCATGCTGGGGTATTCTGACTCATGCTAGGATACTCTGACTCATGCTGGGGTACTCTGACCCATGCTGGGGTATTCTGACTCATGCTGGGGTACTCTGACCCATGCTGAGGTACTCTGACCCATGCTGGGGTACTCTGACCCATGCTGGGGTATTCTGACTCATGCTGGGGTACTCTGACTCATGCTGGGGTACTCTGACCCATGCTGGGGTATTCTGACTCATGCTGGGGTACTCTGACCCAAGCTGGGGTATTCTGACTCATGCTGGGGTACCCTGACCCATATTTGGGTATTCTGACTCATGCTGGGGTACTCTGACTCATGTTGGGGTACTCTGACTCATGCTGGAGTCCTCTGACTCATGCTGGGGTTCTTTGACTCATGCTGGGGTCCTATGACTCATGCGGTACTCTGATCATGTGGGGTACTCTGACTCATGCTGGGGTACTCTGACTCATGCTGGGGAACTCTGACTCATGCTATGGTCCTCTGACTCATGCTTTGGCACTTTAACTCATGCTGGGGTACTCTGACTCATGCTGGAGTCCTCTGACTCATGCTAGGGAACTCTGACTCATGCTGGGGTACTCTGACTCATGCTGGGGTACTCTGACTTATGCTGGGGTACTCTGACCCATTCTGAGGTACTCTGGCTCATGATGGGGTACTCTGACTCATGCTGGGGTCTTCTGACTCATGCTGGGGTCCTCTGACTCATGCTGGGGTACTCAGACCCATTCTGGGGTATTCTGACTCATGCTGGGGTACTCTGACTCATCCTGGGGTACTCTGACTCATGCTGGGGTTCTTTGACATGCTGGGGTCCTATGACTCATGCTGGGGTACTCTGGCCCATGCTAGGGTCCTCTGACCCATGCTGGGGTAATCTAACCCATTCTGAGGTACTCTGACTCATGCTGGGGTACTCTGACTAATGCTGGGGTCCTCTGACTCATGCTGGGGTACTCTGATCCATGCTGGGGTCCTCTGACCCATGCTGGGGTACTCTGACCCATTCTGAGGTACTCTGACTCATGATGGGGTACTCTGACTCATGCTGGGGTCCTCTGACTCATGCTGGGGTACTCTGACCCATTCTGGGGTACTCTGACTCATGCTGGGGTACTTTGACTCATCCTGGGGTACTCTGATGCTGGGGTACTCTGACCCATGCTGGGGCCTTCTGACCCATGCTGGGGTACTCTGACCCATTCTGAGGTACTCTGACTCATGCTGGGGTTCTCTGACTCATGTTGGGGTCCTCTGACTCATGCTCGGGTACTCTGACTCATGCTGGGGTACTCTGACTCATGCTAGGGTACTCTGACTCATGCTAGGGTACTCTGACTCATGTTGGGGTCCTCTGACTCATGCTGGGGTACTCTGACCCATGCTGGGGTATTCTGACTCATGCTGAGGTACTCTGACTCATGCTGGGGTACTCTGACTCATGTTGGGGTACTCTGACTCATGCTGGGGTCCTCTGACTCATGCTGGGCCCTCTGACTCATGCTGGGGCCCTCTGACTCATGCTGGGGTACTCTGACTCATGCTGGGGTACTCTGACTCATGCTGGGGTACTCTGACCCATGCTGGGGTATTCTGACTCATGCTGAGGTACTCTGACTCATGCTGGGGTACTCTGACTCATGTTGGGGTACTCTGACTCATGCTGGGGTCCTCTGACTCATGCTGGGGCCCTCTGACTCATGCTGGGGCCCTCTGACTCATGCTGGGGTACTCTGACTCATGCTGGGGTACTCTGACTCATGCTGGGGTACTCTGACCCATGCTGGGGTATTCTGACTCATGCTGAGGTACTCTGACTCATGCTGGGGTACTCTGACTCATGTTGGGGTACTCTGACTCATGCTGGGGTCCTCTGACTCATGCTGGGGCCCTCTGACTCATGCTGGGGCCCTCTGACTCATGCTGGGGTCCTCTGACTCATGCTGGGGTACTCTGACTCATGCTGGGGCCCTCTGACTCATGCTGGGGTACTCTGACTCATGCTGGGGTACTCTGACTCATGCTGGGGTACTCTGACCCATGTTGAACACATCCACTAGTGGACCTTCTGACCCATGTTGAACACATCCACTAGTGGGCCTTCTGACCATGTTGGAACACCATCCACTAGTGGGCCTTCTGACCCATGTTGAACACATCCACTAGTGGGCCTTCTGACCCATGTTGAACACATCCACTAGTGGACCTTCTGACCCATGTTGAACACATCCACTAGTGGGCCTTCTGACCCATGTTGAACACATCCACTAGTGGGCCTTCTGACCCATGTTGAACACATCCACTAGTGGGCCTTCTGACCCATGTTGAACACATCCACTAGTGGGCCTTCTGACCCATGTTGAACACATCCACTAGTGGGCCTTCTGACCCATGCTGAACACATGCACTAGTGGGCCTTCTGACCCATGCTGAACACATCCACTAGTGGGCCTTCTGACCCATGTTGAACACATGCACTAGTGGGCCTTCTGACCCATGTTGAACACATCCACTAGTGGGCCTTCTGACCCATGCTGAACACATGCACTAGTGGGCCTTCTGACCCATGCTGAACACATCCACTAGTGGGCCTCCTGACCCATGTTGAACACATCCACTAGTGGGCCTCCTGACCCATGTTGAACACATCCACTAGTGGGCCTTCTGACCCATGTTGAACACATCCACTAGTGGGCCTTCTGACCCATGTTGAACACATCCACTAGTGGGCCTTCTGACCCATGTTGAACACATCCACTAGTGGGCCTTCTGACCCATGTTGAACACATCCACTAGTGGGCCTTCTGACCCATGTTGAACACATCCACTAGTGGGCCTTCTGACCCATGTTGAACACATCCACTAGTGGGCCTTCTGACCCATGCTGAACACATGCACTAGTGGGCCTTCTGACCCATGCTGAACACATCCACTAGTGGGCCTTCTGACCCATGTTGAACACATGCACTAGTGGGCCTTCTGACCCATGTTGAACACATCCACTAGTGGGCCTTCTGACCCATGCTGAACACATGCACTAGTGGGCCTTCTGACCCATGCTGAACACATGCACTAGTGGGCCTTCTGACCCATGCTGAACACATCCACTAGTGGGCCTTCTGACCCATGTTGAACACATCCACTAGTGGGCCTTCTGACCCATGTTGAACACCTCCACTAGTGGGCCTTCTGACCCACAGTAGACGACTCCAACAATGTCATTAGCCTAATTCTTTGGTGTACGACAATGCCGGCAAACTGAGAAATAAAGATACCATTTAAGAGGCTTAACCAGGAAACGTTTCGACCACTGGGAACTATTGTAATCCAATACAGAGAACGGCGAAAGAGAAGGAATCAGGCGAGTCAGGTAGAGTCAGGTTTGGTGAGATAAACACAGTGTAAACACTGTGGCGAATCTGACAAACTGTGGACAGGGTTGAACAATACTCAACCCGCACATAGAGAAGAGCTCACGATGACGTTTCTGTCCGATTTACTTGGACTTGGACCATTTACAAAGTGACTTTGTAAATGGTCCAATTCGGACTGAAACGTTGTCGTATACTGCTCTCTTCTATGTGCGGGTTATTTGAGTGAAATGTCCTAAACTGTATACACAACAGTCCTCTACTTAAGGAAAATCAGATCCTGTGTTATCAGGGTTCGTGTCAAGGTAGAATCATCTGGACAGGCACTTTTGAGATGCTTAAACTTCCTAAATTTTGGGCTACTGTGTCGGAAACCGCGATCAAGAAAGAGATGTTTCTGCAGTTTTCCTCCTCCACGGCCAACTATCTATTCATGTCTATTCATCTTATTTAATTAATACTCCTGTCAGATCAAGATGGGCAGCTCCACCAGTGAGCTCTCATCCATTAAGAACGAACAGGCACAATACCGTCATTGAAACAATACACAAATAACCTGAATATAGTAGACTGAAAAATTATGACTATGTTTCTGTCCAACTTGGGGTATTAACAAGTCACAAAGAGATGCATGAAGGGAAGGGAGTAAAAATACATATCGGGGGGGGGGGCTATTATTGTCAGCACATCATGCCAACAGATGATGCCGGCTTTAGAGTTTCCAAAATGTAGCAAGATTCCAGAATTTTGCCGTGTCCGACCCATGCTGGCCACCTACACCAGTTGGCTAATGCTTCCTCGTCTGCGTATAGAGAACTCAAGCATTTCCGGAGTGTAAACACTGCGGTTTTCTTAAGAGTTTACCTTTCCTCTTATATACGAGTCTACTAGTCTATTGTTTTTGCTATATTCCTCAGAGATGTTGGTCTTCACACGAAAACCATTCCGGTTTTTGTAATATTATCTTTCAACATTGTATTTAAGATTGGAACACATGCGTTCTCTTTCACACACACACACACACACACACACACACACACACACACGTAGTGGAGGCAGGAACCATACACAGTTTTAAGACGAGGTTAGATAAAGCTCATGGAGCGGGGAGAGAGAGGGCCCAGTAGCAACCGGTGAAGAGGCGGGGCCAGGAGCTAAGACTCGGCCCCTGCAACCACAAATAGGTGAGTACAAATAGGTGAGTACACACACACACACACACACACACACACACACACACACACAAGAGATTATTGATGACAAAATTCTTTTACGAGTATTGAACTAAATATGGAATCTGTAGCAGAGATATTGACAGCGCCGATATGTGCCGATCGCTCAGTCATTTCCAAATGAATTTTGTTGTAACTCGGCACCAAATTCGGTGTACTGTTTTTTTACACTCTCCCCATAAATGAATATCTATCTAGCGGATCTATTGTTTCTAGTGGCTGGTGGGAGGATTTTGGCTATACGGAGTTGAAGTGTGAGGATGTGTAAAATTTCTGTCCTCTTTTGGTATTTGAGAGGAGCTTATAAGCACTCTGGTAGCTCTAGAGGAATGAGAGCATTACAGAATAATAGATTACGGTACTCACCTAATTGTGGTTGCAGGGGTCGAGACTCAGCTCCTGGCACCGCCCGGTGTTTGTATGTGAGTGTTTATGCGTGTGTGTTTACTCACTGGTATCGACTCCCTTGCATGTGGAGATAAGTGGTATAAAATACCAGCATGACGGAAATTAGATACAAATGCAGTATAATGGCAATGTTTATTGACAACGTTTCGCCCACACAGTGGGCTTTATCGTTTCACAAACAGATCTGTTTGTGACTTTATACAGCCCACCGTGTGGGCGAAACGTAGTCAATAAACGATCACATTATACTGCATTTGTGTCTCCCCTTTATGTGGTTGTGGGGGTTGAGTCTCGATTTCTGGACGTGCCTTCTCGCTACCCGCTACAGGATTCGCTCTAGAGATATATCGGATGTCAAAATTTAGATATCCGCAGTTGCGGATGTGTATGAGGATGTTTCCCAAGTTCCGCGGATGCGGATGCGGATGCGGATGCGGATGCGGATGCGATGCGGATGCGGATGCGGGTATTCGATACATCACTAAATTCCACTCTGACCAGGCTTCGGGAGTTATGTCGTACTTCTTTTTTTTAAGCTTTAAATATGGATTCTTCCTCTACCACTCCACCATTCAAGTTTTGGTCACTCTAAAGCTGGTGAAATACATTCTAGCGTTTCTGTGACACATCTATGTTTTCAACTTCCAGCTGTGCCCTTGTGCTCCTGTTTCCCGTCTCTTGAGCATCTGTCCCTGTCCACCCTATCAATTCCTCTCGGTATTTTCAATGTCGTTATCATATCACTCTTAGCCTTTCTGTCCTCTAGCGTCATCAGGTTTAACTCTCTTAATCTTTGTAATACCTCATAACTCTCAACCTCGAAACTAATCATGTTGCAAACCAACATGCAGTGTAGAGTGCCGTGAATGACTCCTTGTTGAGTTTCCTGAAGGCTATTCTTAGATATGCCAGACGAGTGTTTGTTACAACAGTTATTCGCTTGATGTGCGCCTCAGGCGATATGCTCGGCACAGTGCTCACCCAGAGGTCCTCCTTGAGTGATGTTTAGCCTTCGCTGCGTTTCTCTTCCCCTTCCACCAGTCTATATTTCATTTGTAGTTTTTTTTTTTTTGTCAGTATCCAGTCTTCATAATTTAGCTCCTGCTGGGGAAAAATTATAGTAGCCACGTGTCATGTTAGACCTGCAGCCTGTCCAGGACAACTTGTAGTCTTTCCACGTCCTCGACTCTTTGTATTCACCCCACTAGTTTCATATAATCTGCAAACATGGATACCTCTGACAATATCTCTTCAGACAGGTTTATCACGTATAGAAGAAGCAGTACCGGTACTCGTACTGATTCTTGAGCAGTCCCACCCCCTTACAATAATTTATTTCGACTCCTCGTCCCCGATAACCACTTTTTGTTTATTCCTGTTGGGTACTTCTTGATCTACTGTAGTGACTTCCGTATTATTTATGCATGATGCTGCTCCTGTTGACCCAGTCTCTTGTGAGGTAGTCTCTCAGTCTCTCTTGCCTCTCTTCTGTTGCCTTGTCCTAGAGCTCCAGTAGATTCGTGAGATGGAGGTTACCGTCCCTAAAGTCGTGCTGGTTATTATTTATGAACCCGATCAGCCAGGCTATGGTTCGTACGATGAACTACATGCGGCCAGCAGTAACAGCCTGGTTGATCAGGCCCTGAGCCAACTAGACGCTTGGTCAAGGACTGCGCCGCGGAGGATTTGAACCTTGGAATACCTTCCGCATAGACTCCAGGAAGGAAGACCCGCCCTTTCTAGGTGCTCCACCACTCTTCTGATAACCATTTCTTTAACCTAACACAATATACATGTCGGTGATACTGCCTGAAGTTTAATGCCACTTGTGTTTACTTTCTAAAATAGTGGGACTACATTTACTGTCTTCAACACCCCTGGCAGTTGCATCGATTGACTTGTTGAAGATTGTTGCAAGTTGCTAACATAGAGTTTCCGCTTCCTCTTTCCTCTTTCAGGAACCAGAGAGACATATTATCTTTTCCCATTGTCTTGGAAGTATTTACCTTGCACAATAGTGTGTGTGTGTGTGTGTGTGTGTGTGTGCAAGTGTGCGTATGTGTACTTATTTGTACTTATTTGTGGTTGCAAGGGTCGGAGTCCTGGAATCCAGCAGCGCATTGACCTCCATCTAAGATCTTCAGCAACGCATAAAAAGTGAAATACATATCTCCTTATATATAGTGGACAAATCTGTTCACCACTTACGTCTTCATAATGAATTATGAAATTACGTCGGGAGTCAATTTCCCTTCAGATATAATGAAATTTTATTTGTTTTCAAATAGTGCAGCTTAACCCGCTCTCACGAGTGGGTAGGTTAGGTTAGGTTCGTCAGGAAACAGGACAAGTGTTTCCTGACGCGGGTCTTAGTCAGGTGATGACCAGTAGCTGGAGGTTTTGGGTGCCGCCTTCAGCTTTATATTATATCTCTGATTAGTCCCAGTTTACCTAGTACTCTCTATACAAAGGTCAGTGTTGACAAGAAATTTGAGAGATGTTTTGTTTCTCTTGTTTATTTGAAAAGAAGTTGTCTAATTTGTTGGGGTAAGAGGATACCCAAAGAGTTAGCTCCGTATCAAAACAAATTCTTCATATTACTTAACAAAATTACAATGGTCCACAGTATAAAAGTCGAAAATAACTTACTGTAAGACATCACACCTCCCGGAATGACATGAGTCAGATATTTGAACACTGTCACTGTACTGGGAAATTTATGAGACAATCTCTTCTCATTGTTCAATCAAGTCCTTCCCTCAGTCTTACGGCAGACTGTCAAGTCGACAGTAATATACCCTTTGTGGATGTATTAGTGATGAAAGGACACCAAGCATCTGATTTCACTGTTTATACCCACATTTATTCCAAATTATGCCCATTATTTTTGATAAGCACTCCCAACAGCCTATGCAAACAACGGTGTGGGTATCTTCCTCAGAACATTTACGTATTCGTAACCCAAGTCTGTTGAAGAAATTTCTGTCCTACAACAACAGAAAGCTTTCACACAGCTAACACAAAGTAACTGGGCTGCCTCCCAGGGAAAGCATCAAAGACATATTCACCATCTCTTTCCACAGTAATCTGCAGGAAAAAATAACTTTATTTCTAAATAAATTTTCTCTACTTTGATATATTTTTCCTCAAAGAAACGTAAGAAACTAATAACTAATGAGAAACAGGATATCTTTAAAAATCATTACCTAGGCTGTGACCTTGTTTACACAGGGAAGACACTACATCGCCATCAGACTAGTCACTAAGATATTGAATTACAGAGTAGCCGTTAAGTACGGCCAGGATAGGTCTGCTTTGTTCCAAAAAACTTAAATGTCACAATGGAGAATAAATTTGGACAAATGTGAAATACTGTACAAAATCGAAGACATCCTCGAGAGTTAAACAGACTTATGATTTTGAAGACATGACTGCTGGACACCATCTCGTAGTTGCCTACACCAGAAGGGTAAGTTACGCCACACGGATCCCAGCCTCTCAACTCATTGTTTTACCAAGTTTAGCGCTCGTCCCTCAACACACACGTAACTCATATATATATATATATATAAATATATATATATATATATATATATATATATATATATATATATATATATATATATATATATATATATATATATATGCAATAACACAGTAACAGATTTCAATAGCATTGACTGACAGATTCCAATCTCTATTTTATTAAGTAATGTAACCACAATTGATTCAAAAGTGAGAAAGATATCAAGCAGATCCATGGTCGACGAATAATTGATCTGTTTCATAAAAGCGGTTTTGCAATATATGAATATTTCATTTGCTTTATTAATTAATCCATTATAATTAATGGAATTGGGTAGAATTTAATAATCACGGACAAATAACAAGTTGGGGGTGAGTTTTGCAAAGGACCTATCAATTGTCCCGCGCGTCACGTGTATTAACGTTTGTGGTTTGATATGAGTGCTGGCGACCCTAATAGCTCAGACTGATTTCACTTCAATTCCTTATAATGTGAGAGTCAGAAATCGCTTGAATTTCTCTATTCTTTATGTTGTTATTTGCTTAATGAATAATCATAAAATACTAATATATAAATTCCACTCATATGTATACAGCTTCTTCATTTTTTAAGTACAATAGTTAAAAATATCTCAAATGGAGATCGAAATATACAGACTTCTTTTACACTGTGTTTCGGTCTAAATGGGGGTTATTCCTCAATCCAATGAATGTGTCAATTTCACTTTATTGTTTAATAATATATTCACCAGTGGAAGGGTATCCCACATGTATATTTCGACTCCCAAGTGGAGTCATCATCTGCTGATTGGGAGTCGAAATATCCGACCTCACTTCCATTACTGTTTTCTTGTTTACATGAGGGAACCCTACAACACAGACAAATATTCATTACCCTCTCATGTGAGGTGATATCTCAGCCTTATAAGCTTTCTGCTATCCTATTATTTTTATATTTGCTTGAAGTGAGAAATCACGAAAGCACCTGGAAATTCACTATTTTGCATACTGTGATATCACCTCTTTACCGTGAAATATATATATATAATATATATATATATATATATATATATATATATATATATATATATAATATATATATATATATATATATATATATATATATATATATATATATAGAGTACTCTAAAAGTTCGCAATGGTCTAGAAATAGGTAATTTGGAGTCTAGTGTCCTGGTGGAGTGCAGTGATGCTGGAATCTGCCAGACTTCCCAAAATATCACTGAGCGCAGGTTTATCTACGTTTCATATATATGGAAATTTGAAGCCACATTTCCTCTCTCCTTGAGATTATCAGAGCATCGGGAGAGCGTATGAGTTGGGCGTGATTGGAAGCCGGGCTGGTGTGACGGCTGACTGGTGGGACGGCTGGCTGGTGTGACGACTGGCTGGTGTGACGACTGGCTGGTGTGACGGTTGACTGGTGTGACGACTGACTGGCGTGACGGCTGACTGGTGTGACGATTGACTGGTGTGACGACTGGCTGGTGTGACAACTGGCTGGTGTGACAAATGACTGGTGTGACATCTGACTGGTGTGACGACTGACTGGTGGGACGGCTGACTGGTGTGACGACTGGCTGGTGTGACGGTTGGCTGGTGTGACGACTGACTGGTGTGACGACTGACTGGTGGGACGACTGACTGGTGGGACGACTGGGTGGTGTGACAATTGGCTGGTGTGACAACTGACTGTTGTGACAGCTGACTGGTGTGACAACTGACTGGTGGGACGGCTGACTGGTGTGACGGCTGACTGGTGTGACGACTGATTGGTGGGACGGCTGACTGGTGTGACGGTTGACTGGTGTGACGATTGACTGGTGTGACGGCTGACTGGTGTGACGATTGACTGGTGTGACGGTTGACTGGTGTGACGACTGACTGGTGTGACGACTGACTGGTGTGACGGTTGACTGGTGTGACGGTTGACTGGTGTGACGAATGACTGGTGTGACGACTGGCTGGTGTGACGACTGACTGGTGTGACAACTGGCTGGTGTGACAACTGACTGGTGTGACAACTGACTGGTGTGACGACTGACTGGTGTGACGACTGGCTGGTGTGACAACTGGCTGGTGTGACAACTGACTGGTGTGACGACTGGCTGGTGTGACAACTGACTGATGCGACAACTGGCTGGTGTGACAACTGGCTGGTGTGACAACTGGCTGGTGTGACAACTGGCTGGTGTGACAACTGACTGGTGTGACAACTGACTGGTGTGACAACTGACTGGTGTGACGATTGACTGGTGTGATGATTGACTGGTGTGATGATTGACTGATGTGACGACTGGCTGGTGTGACAACTGGCTGGTGTGACAACTGACTGGTGTGACAACTGACTGGTGTGACGACTGGCTGGTGTGACGACTGACTGGTGTGACAACTGGCTGGTGTGACAACTGGCTGGTGTGACAACTGGCTGGTGTGACAACTGACTGGTGTGACGACTGACTGGTGTGACAACTTACTGGTGTTACAACTGACTGGTGTGACGACTGGCTGGTGTGACAACTGGCTGGTGTGACAACTGGCTGGTGTGACAACTGACTGGTGTGACGACTGACTGGTCTGACAACTGACTGGTGTGACAACTGACTGGCGTGACGTCTGGCTGGTGTGACAACTGGCTGGTGTGACAACTGGCTGGTGTGACAACTGGCTGGTGTGACAACTGACTGGTGTGATTGACTGGTGTGATGACTGACTGATGTGACGACTGGCTGGTGTGACAACTGGCTGGTGTGACAACTGACTGGTGTGACGACTGACTGGTGTGAGAACTGGCTGGTGTGACAACTGACTGGTGTGACGACTGGCTGGTGTGACAACTGACTGGTGTGACGACTGGCTGGTGTGACAACTGGCTGGTGTGACAGCTGTCTGGTGTGACGACTTGCTGGTGTGACGACTGGCTGGTGTGACGACTGACTGGTGTGACGACTGACTGGTGTGACGACTGACTGGTGTGACGACTGACTGGTGTGACGGCTGTAACGAACACGATTCACAGTTTTAGGCCCTAGTCCTTTTTATTTTTAAATCTACATCACAGGTTTCGAATCCACTTCAGTGTTCTTGAACCCACGTACATGTTCCCAACACCACATCAGTGTTTTACACAACACACGAATAATTACTAATGAATAATAACCATTTTAAAAAATAAATACAGTCCTGGAAAATTTGAAATTTGTAGTGTTAATTATTATTATTAATATGATTATTATTATTATCAAACTTAGCGTTAAACTGCAAACAATTCCCAGATGAAGACGTTTAACAAACAAAAACAGTGCGAAACGTTTATTAAATAACAACATTTCTGACTCACGAAAGTGACACGATTCCAAACAAACCGGAAGACGGGAGGGGCTTGAACTCGCGGTCAGAGAGTCGTAAAACTCCAGACCGACGTGTTAACCACGACATTTCGCTCACACATCAGCTATTTAACGTCAATAATTAACCTGAGAAAGGTCCTGAGAGTAACTTAGTTAATTGATAAAGATTCCAAATTGCTTTTGTGCTTTGTTTGTAGCGTTTAAACATTGTGTCATATATGTCTATCGTGTCCGTGCTTTGAGTCTCAAATGTCTATCGTGTATGTACTTGGTGTCTTAAATGTCTATCATATTTTAATGTTTTTTAGCGATTTTCAAAAAAATTATATATATATATATATATATAATATATATATATATATATATATATATATATATATATATATAATATATATATATATATATATATATAATATATATACCACAAAAATTATAACATTTTGGTCCAAAAAATCAATAATTATGGATTTAAATGTACTTTTCAAATATATTTTTTCAAATACCAAAATTATTTCGATATTTTACATATTTAATTTTCCATTTATACTCTCACAATTTACAATTTACAACTAAGCAAGAAAATGTTAGTGTAAATCAAAAAATATTTCGACCCATCCTGAGCCATTGTCAGGTTGGGAAATTATCATCCTAACATTCACGAGGTAGATCAGTCTTGATCCGAGGAAAGGGAGGGCAGTACCAATTATTCCTAATCTTCTAGTAAAGGATTAAATGTTTCTCTTGTTGTTAAGTATATTCCACAGGGGGGGGGGAAACATCACACGACATTTCGGTCCCTCCTAGACCATTATCAAGTGACTTTATAAAGTGTAAAGTAAAAGGACACAAGTGCAACTAATGTGACATTTTATTGTGGCAACGTTTCGCTCTCCAGGAGCCTTATCAAGCCTTTACAAACAGTACATGTACACAGAGGGTATATATAGGCTTAGAGTGAGGTGCAATACTAGTGGTGGTAGTAGTAGTAGTAGTAGTAGTGATATAAGTAGTAGTAGTACTACCACTACTACCACTAGTATTGCATCTCACTCTAAGCCTATATATACCCTCTGTGTACATGTACTGTTTGTAACGAGGAAATGGTATGGTGATACCGACAAGATGTGGAAAAAGACACTTATGTACAGTTCAGGACATTTATTAAAGGAAACGTTTCGCCACGAGTGGCTTCTTCAGTCCTAATACAGAGAAAACTAAGAAAACATTTATATATATAGTGGCAGGAGTCAGGTGAGGTGACGCGTGGGTAGAGGTGGTAGTAGTAGTAGTAGTAGTAGTAGTAGTAGTAGTAGTAGTAGAAGTAGTAGTAGTAGTAGTAGTAGTAGTAGTAGTAGTAGTAGTAGTAGTAGTAATGGAACTAAGGAGGTGAGGCAAGAGAGGGACCTGCTGGCATCAAGTAACACAAGTTCCCAGGATGGGTAATATCCTCTTGCTTAGTAATTTTGAAATACTGTAACTACCGGATTTTTGCTTTATAGTGTTACTGACAGAAATTAGTGCAGCTTCAATGCATTTTCTCCGCATTGAAGCTGCACTAATTTCTGTCAGTAACACTATAAAGCAAAAATCCGGTAGTTACAGTATTTCAAAATTACTAAGCAAGAGGATATTACCCATCCTGGGAACTTGTGTTACTTGATGCCAGCAGGTCCCTCTCTAGCCTCACCTCCTTAGTTCCATTACTACTACTACTACTACTACTACTACTACTACTACTACTACTACTACCACCTCTACCCACGCGTCACCTCACCTGACTCCTGCCACTATATATATAAATGTTTTCTTAGTTTTCTCTGTATTAGGACTGAAGAAGCCACTCGTGGCGAAACGTTTCCTTTAATAAATGTCCTGAACTGTACATAAGTGTCTTTTTCCACACTGTTTGTAACGGCTTGATAAAGCTCCTGGAGAGCGAAACGTTGCCACAATAAAATGACACATTAGTTGCACTTGTGTCCTTTTACTTTACATACCCGTGTAATACATGTGTTACAGGCAACACCCGTGTAATACATGTGTTCCAGGCAACACCCGTGCAATACATGTGTTACAAGCAACACTCATGTAATATATTTGTTATATAATTTATTTGTTTCAGACAACACTGGTGTAACATATTTGGTACATGCTATATTCACTTCAGGCAACACCAATGTGTTACATTTAACATGATATACACCCTTCAGGCAACACCCGTGTAATTACCATAATATCACCACATTCAACTTGTTATTAGGACGCCGGAGAAACAATAACAACATCGTTAACAAACTAGCAGTCAAGTGTCTACTCGAATGAACTTCATTAAGTCACACGGCTCATTGACTATCAACATAATAATTAACTCTGGACACTGTAGCCTCATCAAGACGTAAATTGCCTGTTCCACAGTAATTATTATTATTATTATTATTATTATTATTATTATTATTATTATTATTATTATTATTACTATTATTATTATTTGTTTTAGTTAATTTTTGTGGCTGTAGAATAAGTAGTTGTAGAAGTATTACGAGAAGTAATAGAAGTATTATTAGCAGTAGTATTAGTAGTAATAGTAGTACCAATATTAATAATATAAGTAGCTACAGTAATAATAATAATGTATCATTAATACTATCTGGCTTCCTCACTACCACGGAGTATAAACAATGTACTTCACCCCGGCAGGTTTCCGTGGCCGGTACTGCGAGGAGGAGACCAACCTGTGTGAGTCTGGTCCGTGTAGCAACGGTGCGACCTGCTCAGGTAACCACACCAGCTACACCTGCCACTGTACGCCAGGATGGTCAGGTCCCCAGTGCTCCCAGCCCAGCAACCTGGTCCACTACTGTGACAACGACTCCTGTGCCCACGGTGTCTGCCTCGAGACTAAGGATGGTTTCCGGTGTTTCTGTGAGCCAGGTTAGTCTTCAGAAGTGTGGGATAAACCACTACTGACAATGGCGAAAATCAAGTATCATTGCTCCACATCACATGGTTCTACATTTTACAGTGTGGCCTGACCTCCACTGACCTATTTTGAGAACATGAGAGCCAACTGGCCCATGTAAGGCAGGTCCAACTCACACTCACCCACAACCACTCATGTAGTTGTTTGACCTATTTTTAAAGTTACGCAAAATTTTAGCTTCAATGACACTACTCAAGAGTTTGTTCCACTTGTCCACAACTCTGCTACCAAATTAGTGCTTTCCTATATCCTATCTAAATTTAAATTTTCCTAGCTTGAGCCCATTACTGTGAGCCTTGTCTTCATTAGATATTTTAAGCACGTTATTTACATCCCCTTTATTAATTTAAATTTATACACCTAACTCATATCCCCCATATTCTGTGCCTTACCAAAGAGTGCACATTCAGTGCCCTCAGTCTATCTTCCTAAGAAAGATTTCTGATGCTTCTTGATATGAAGCCAAGGATTCTGTTCGCTTTATTGCAAACACTTATGCACTGTTCTTTTGGTTTCAGATTACAGCTAACCAAAATTCCTAAATCCTTTTCGAAATCCGCAATATTAAGATCTGCATTATTTAGTTCATATGTGGCATGGTTATTTTCCTGTCCATCATTTAGAACTTTGCATTTGTCTATATTAAACTGTATCTGCCACTTCTCCGACCACTGCATCAGTCTATTCAAATCATCCTGGAGTGCTCTAATGTTCTCATTAGAATGAATTGGACGGCCTATTTTGGTGTCATCAGCAAGCTTGCTTACGTCGCTATTCCCTCATCTATGTCGTTTATGTAAATTGTGAACAACAAAGGGCCCAACACTGACCCCTTTGGAACACCGCTTGTGACGTGCCCCCATTCTGATTTCTCCTCATTTATGCAGGCTCTCTCCTTCCTATTTCTCAATCATGCCTCTACCCAGGAAAAAAAATTCTCCTCCCATTCCGTGTGCCTTAATTTTCCTCAGTAGTCTCAGTTGCTGACGTCTATCAAAAACCTTACAAAAGTCCACATGCACAATATCATATTCATTACCATGATGTACCTCCTCAAACACCTTAGTGAAAAAAGTTAGTAAATTCATAAGACAGCAACGTCCCTTTGTAAAACCGTGTTGAGAATCATTAATCAATTTATGGCTTTCAAGATGACTACGAATTGCCTCGGCAATTCGTAGCCATAAATTTCCACAATTTCCATAAATTTCCATAAGTTTCCCCACTATGGAGGTAAGGCTTATTGTTCTACAGTTCCAAGCTAAGTAGTCTGGTGCTTTGTAAATAAGTATTACATTTGCCATTTTCCACTTGTCTGGCACTATGCCACTAATAAATTTTTATAGTGAGCCTGAAGCAAAATAAATTATGTAATATCAGTCAATAGGGATATGGTAATCAAACAGGTTCACCGATTAAACTAAAATAAATCACCAGAACCCTAATGAAATTTTTCAAGAGTTCTTCAAGAGTTCAAAACGGAACTTTGCGAACCATTAACTAACCTTTCTAATATATCTCTTCAAACAGATGTAGTGCACAACATGTACAAGATGGCCGATGTGTTTCCTAATTTTAAATCTGGGGATAAGTAATTGGTCCCTTTCCAAATTTGGAGGATGGTGTATCACACCTCAAATTAGTTTATCATATCACTCTAAAATTCTCTCCAGAGAGTCTGTGTGTGTGTGTGTGTGTGTGTGTGTGTGTGTGTGTGTGTGTGTGTGTGTGTGTGTGTGTGTGTGTGTGTGTGTATGTGTGTGTGTGTGTGTGTGTGTGTGTGTGTGTGTGTGTGTGTGTGTGTGTGTATGTGTGTGTATGTGTGTGTGTGTGTGTGTGTGTGTGTGTGTGTGTGTGTGTGTATGTGTGTGTGTGTGTGTGTGTGTGTGTGTGTGTGTGTGTGTACTCACCTATTTGTCGTTGCAGGGGTCGATTCATAGCTCCTGGCCCCGCCTCTTCACTGGTTGCTACTGGGTCCTCTCTCTCCCTGCTCCATGAGCTTTATCAAACCTCGTCTTAAAACTATGTATGGTTCCTGCCTCCACTACGTCACTTTCTAGGCTATTCCACTGCCTGACAACTCTATGACTGAAGAAATACTTCCTAACATCCCTTTGACTCATCTGAGTCTTCAACTTCCAACTGTGACCTCTTGTTTCTGTGTCCCCTCCCTGGAACATCCTGTCTTTGTCCACCTTGTCTATTCCGCGCAGTATTTTATATGTCGTTATCATGTCTCTCCTGACCCTCCTGTCCTCCAGTGTCGTCAGGCCGATTTCCCTTAGCCTTCTTCGTAGGACATTCCCCTTAGCTCTGGGACTAGTCTTGTTGCAAACCTTTGCACTTTCTTTAATTTCTTAACGTGCTTCACCAGGTGTGGATTCCACACTGGTGCTGCATACTCCAGTATGGGCCTGACGTAAATGGTGTACAGAGTCTTGAATGATTCCTTACTGAGGTATCGGAATGCTATCCTTAGGTTTGCCAGAAGCCCATATGCTGCAGCAGCTATCTGATTGATGTGTGCCTCAGGAGATGTGCTCGGTGTTATACTCACCCCAAGATCTTTTTCTTTGAGTGAGGTTTGCAGTCTTTGGCCACCTAAACTACACTGTGTGTGTGTGTGTGTGTGTGTGTGTGTGTGTGTGTGTGTGTGTGTGTGTGTGTGTGTGTGTGTGTGTGTGTGTCCTTCATGTTATATAGCTGCTTTTATGCAGTAATTCAAATTTTCTCGGAGCTACAGTGTCACTCCACCTCCCTGCCTACCTTCCTATCTCTTGATTCGTGTCACTAAAACCAACAACACTCTTGCCTTTTCTAGTGGTTCCCGATGATACGTTCTCATTGGCTCCACACTCGTCAGGAAGCCCCGTCTTTACTCGTAAGCTTCAGCCTCGCTCCTCTCCTCTCCACTATTGTCTAGCGTTCTTCGTCGTGCTGAAGATTCACCATAGGGGGATTACAACGAATTCTCTTGTTTTTTCATTCGCAGAATTAGCTTCCTTATACTTCATCTGCTGGAACAGCTGCTCCTAAAAATAAAAATGGATTCCGTTCAGACAGGTCACTAGCACGTTCTCACACGATACATGGTCGCTTACTGATACAGGTCAGCGCGCTACTGACTCAGGTCAGCTAGTTACTCAATATAGGTCAGCTCGCTACTGGTTCAGGTCAGCTAGTTACTCAATACAGGTTAGCTCTCTACTGGTTCAGGTGAGCTAGTTACTCAATACAGGTCAGTTCTCAACTCATTCGGGTCAGCTAATTACTCAATATAGGTCAGCTCTCTACCGATTCAGGTCAGCTACTTACTCAATACAGGTCAGCTCTCTACTGATTCAGGTCAGCTAGTTACTCAATACAAGTCAGCTCTCTACTGATTCAGGTCAGCTACTTACTCAATACAGGTCAGCTCGCTACTGGTTCAGGTCAGCTAGTTACTCAATACAGGTTAGCTCTCTACTGGTTCAGGTGAGCTAGTTATTCAATACAGGTTAGCTCGCTACTGATTCAGGTCAGCTCGCTACTCAATACAGGTCAGCACGCTACTGACTCAGGTCAGCTAGATACTCATTACAAATCAGCTCTCTACTGGTTCAGGCCAGCTCGTTACTCAATACAGGTCAGCTCTCAACTCATTCAGGTCAGCTAATTACTCAATATAGGTCAGCTAATTACTCAATATAGATCGGCTCTCTACTGATTCAGGTCAGCTAGTTACTCAATACAGGTCAGCTCTCTACTGATTCAAGTCAGCTAGTTACTCAATACAAGTCAGCTCTCTACTGATTCAGGTCAGCTACTTACTCAATACAGGTCAGCTCGCTACTGACTCACGTCAGCTAGTTACCCAGTACAGGTCAGCTCTCTACTGATTCACGTCAGCTAGTTACTCAATACAGGTCAACTCACTACTCAACACAGGTCAACTCGCTACTCAACGCAGGTCAACTCGCTACTCAACACAGGTCAACTCACTACTCAACACAGGTCAACTCACTACTCAACACAGGTCAACTCACTACTCAACACAGGTCAACTCACTACTCAACACAGGTCAACTCACTACTCAACACAGGTCAACTCACTAGTCAACACAGGTCAACTCACTAATCAGCACAGGTCAACTCACTACTCAACACAGGTCAACTCACTACTCAACACAGGCCAACTCACTAGTCAACACAGGTCAGCTCACTACTCAACACAAGTAACTCACTTCTCAACACAGGTCAACTCACTACTCAGCACAGGTCAACTCACTACTTAACACAGGTCAACTCACTACTCAACACAGGTCAACTCACTACTCAACACAGGTCAACTCACTACTCAACACAGGTCAACTCACTACTCAACACAAGTCAACTCACTAGTCAACACAGGTCAACTCACTACTCAACACAGGTCAACTCACTACTCAACACAGGTCAACTCACTAGTCAACACAGGTCAACTCACTACTCAACACAGGTCAACTCACTACTCAACACAGGTCAACTCCCTACTCAACACAGGTCAACTCACCACTCAACACAGGACAACTCACTACTCAACACAAGTCAACTAACTACTCAACACAGGTCAACTCACTACTCAACACAGGTCAACTCACTACTCAACACAAGCCAACTAACTACTCAACACAGGTCAACTCACTACTCAACACAGGTCAACTCACTACTCAACACAGGTCAACTCACTACTCAACACAGGTCAACTCACCACTCAACACAGGTCAACTCACTAGTCAACACAGGTCAACTCACTACTCAACACAGATCAGCTCACTAGTCAACACAGGTCAACTCATTACTCAACACAGGTCAACTCACTGGTAAACACAGGTCAACTCACTAGTCAACGCAGGTCAACTCACTAGTCAACACAGGTCAACTCGCTAGTCAACACAGGTCAACTTACTAGTCAACACAGGTCAACTCACTACTCAACACAGGCCAACTCACTACTCAACACAGGTCAACTCACTACTCAACACAAGTCAACTCACTACTCAACACAGGTCAGCTCACTACTCAACACAGGTCAACTCACTACTCAGCACAAGTCAACTCACCACTCAACACAGGTCAACTCACTACTCAACACAGGTCAACTCACTACTCAACACAGGTCAACTCAGCACTCAACACAGGTCAACTCACTACTCGACACAGGTCAACTCACTACTCAACACAGGTCAACTCACTAGTCAACACAGGTCAACTCACTAGTCAACACAGGTCAACTCACTACTCAACACAAGTCAACTCGCTACTCAACACAGGTCAACTCACTAGTCAACACAGGTCAACTAACTAGTCAACACAGGTCAACTCACTAGTCAACACAAGTCAACTCACTACTCAACACAGGTCAACTCGCTACTCAACACAGGTCAACTCACCACTCAACACAGGTCAACTCACTAGTCAACACAGGTCAACTCACTAGTCAACACAGGTCAACTCACCACTCAACCCAGTCAACTCACTAGTCAACACAGGTCAACTCACCACTCAACCCAGTCAACTCACTACTCAACACAGGTCGACTCGCTACTCAACACAAATCAACTCGCTACTCAACACAGGTCAACTCACTAGTCAACACAGGTCAACTCACTAGTCAACACAGGTCAACTCACTACTCAACACATGTCAACTCGCTACTCAACACAAGTCAACTCGCTACTCAACACAGGTCAACTCACTAGTCAACACAGGTCAACTCACTAGTCAACACAGGTCAACTCACTACTCAACACAAGTCAACTCACTACTCAACACAGGTCAACTCACTACTCAACACAGGTCAACTCGCTACTCAACGTAGGCCAACTCGCTACTCAACACAGGTCAACTCACTACTCAACACAGGTCAACTCACTAGTCAACACAGGTCAACTCACTACTCAACACAGGTCAACTCACTACTCAGCACAGGTCAACTCACTAGTCAACACAGGTCAACTCTACTCAACACAGGTCAACTCACTAGTCAACACAGGTCAACTCACTACTCATCACAGGTCAACTCACTAGTCAACACAGGTCAACTCACTACTCAACACAGGTCAACTCACTAGTCAACACAGGTCAACTCCCTACTCAACACAAGTCAACTCACTACTCAATACAGGTCAACTCACTACTCAACACACGTCAACTCACTACTCAACACAGGTCAACTCACTAGTCAACACAGGTCAGCTCACTACTCAGGTCAACTCACTAGTCAACAAAGGTCAACTCACTACTCAACACAGGTCAACTTGCTACATAATACCGACAAATTCTGATTAATAACACTTAAACATTTAGGGTCTTTTATTGCAGGATTATTTAAACAAAGGAAAAAAAGAATATGTAGTAGTTTTCCCATAGGCCGTTTTTATCCGAAAAAAAAAATATTTTTCAGTGAATGTTTTTTTTCCAACCACAATGCTTTGACTTCTATAATTAAAAATTCCTGTGCTATTTAATAAAATATTTTTCGTCTTCCGAAATTTTTTATCTTATATTTTTTAACTATATATATATATATATATTATATATATATATATATATATATATATTTATATATATATATATATATATATATATATATATATATATATATATATATATATATATATTGTGAAAATTACATTTTTTCTGGATGTAACTCCATAAGGTACATACCAGTAAATGGTAACAAAGATAATTATACTTATCAAAGTTACATAGACAAGTAGGAATTTTGGGACACCTAGGTCACAAAAATGTCCCCCTTCGATACCTATCACTGTCATATTCACAAGTTGCTCTAGACCTATTAATTGCAAATGAAAGATGAATCACCAGGAATTCTGGTAAATATATAAATTTGTGGACTGTATATTAAAATTTAATAATGTTTACATATGCATTTATATATCAGAAGGAGAATATATCTTAATACCACTCACCAATTTGACTGGAGATTAATGTGTATCATACTCAAAAACCTCATTCTAACCAAATTTATGAAGATAATGCTGGCCAGAATTATAACACAAATTTAGATAGCTTATCTGAGGTTCCTGGAGCTGTCTTGTCCAGTCGTCTGATATCTCCCGTTATGCAGGACAATTTTGGCTCCTATTTGAGAGGTGTCAGCCCAATTTAACCTCTAGAGCGACGAAAATTCTTCCGATTATTCACTAATGTTTCTTGTCCAATTCAAACAACAATGGCGAATCTCCTCTGTGCAGGTGCAGGGCTTCCCATTTTCGATAACATAATTTTTATTAAATACAATATGTTTTAATTTACATTCAAATACACTATTTACGGAAAATATACTATTTTCCACACTGCGGCAGGCCGGAGTTCGTTGCTAAACGACTCAAATTACTCCTTCCTTTAGGAGACGATTCCAGCCGGTTCTGGCTTTAGTGGCTGTTCTCCTAGTAGGTCTTGCTACGATTTCATCTTCCTGCATCACTTGGTCAGCGTTACCTTCAGTATCACTCGTGTCACTTTCCCTTAGATTTTCATTTACGTTTGACTGAATACCATTTAGTTCCAAGGTAATCAATTTATTAATTGTGCGTAAACTTTCCTGGCCACGACACAACACTTTGACATTCCTGACAACACCTTGTGCATCTGGGTACAATGTCAATACTTTGCCCAGAGGCCACAATGTTCGATGTTGTTCAGTATCAATTAACACAATGTCACCTGGTTGAATGTTCTGTGGATTTACTGCCTTAGTCGCACCATAAAAGTGTTCACGTAGTGTAAGAAGATATTCCTTACGCCACACATTAGACCAATGATCAATTACTTTATTTAACATTTTAAATTTATCACACAACACTGCCGCATCATTGTAATCTTCATCACTTTCTTCCGGATTATCTCTATAGACAGGGACAGCTTCCAATTTCCTTCCACATATTAGGTGAGAAGGTGTTAATACATCTGCATCAGGTGTATCACTCATGTACGAGAGAGGCCTATTATTTATACGATTCTCCGCCTCCACTAACACTGCACGGAATTCTTCTAAATTAATTTTCTTCCGGTGTAGTACTTTACGGAGACACCTCTTCACTGTGCCTATCAGTCTTTCGTACAGCCCCCCCCCCTACCAAGGGGCTCTAGGAGTAATAAATTTCCAGGTACACATTCGTTGGGTTAACAGAGATTGAACATCGTTACTATTGTTTAACTCTATCAAATGTTGAGCACCTGCTACAAAATTTTTGGCATTATCCGAAATCATCAATCTCGGACAGGATCTCCTAGCTGCAAATTTTCGAAACAGCTGTATAAACTGTTCTGCAGACAAGTCCTGTGCCACTTCTAAATGAACTGCCCTAGTAGCAGTACAAGTGAACAAACAAACATACACTTTCAATGGAACACCATCTGAAGTACCTGTTAAAATTATTGGACCACTATAGTCTACACCTGTTACATCAAATGGTTTCACTAATTGTACACGCTCCTTTGGCAATGGTGGAGGACCTGGGTACATATAGGATCTGGCATCCACACGGCAACATATTACACAAGATTTAATCGCCCTTTTTACACTTTGCCGTCCTTGTGGAATCCAGAAAGTTTCCCTAATACAATTTAAGGTATCTTGTACCCCACCATGCATTACATTTTTATGGGCATTTAAAACAATTAAATTTGTTAGATGATGAGTTTTGGGCAGTAAGATAGGGTGTTTAGCATAATCACCCAATTCAGCATTTTGTAACCTACCTCAGCACCTAATTACATTGTTCTCTAAATACAGCCCCAATTTCTCTATTATGGAACCTTTCACAATTTTTCTTTCCATCATCAAATTCATCCCACCTGTTAATGAATTCCTCAGGTAGAGTTTCATCCCAAGCACATTTAAGTTTCCATGCTTCCTGTATTAATAATTTCCGTCTTATAGTAAGGGGTGACATTGAACCTAGTGGATCAAAACATTTGGAAACTTCAGCAAGCAAAACTCTCTTAGTTAATTTATTGGGCATAATGTAATTATTAGGTTTTAACATTAACAAATCTATCCCAGTATCCCAAGTTAATCCCAATACATTACTACATTTTGGCACTTCATCTCCAGGGTAATCTTTACTTATTTTGTCCTTTAATTTGGACGAATTACTATTCCATTCCCTCAGAGGCATATTTGCACTCTGCATTATTTTATTAGCCTCTCCATAAGTCATTAACAGTTCCTCTTCAGTTGACGTCACACCCAGGAAATTGTCCACATAAAATTGTTTGCTCATTACTTTACTCAATGGACTTCCCGTACATTTAAGGTGTGCATTTATCGTCGCTTGAAGTAGGAACGGACTGGATGTAGCACCAAATAATACGCTCCTAAAGCGAAAGGTTTTCAGAGGGCTAAGTGGGTCATGAATTATTATTACGAGGAATCCTACCATACATTACATGACCTCCTGCAGTCTTCAAAAGGGTGACACCACATTTCTTTACCATACCCTTTACAAAGGAGGCATAATAGTCACTACCTATCAAAATATTTATTGGGCCTACAGAATCATCACTTACACCAGAAGGTGCTAAATTTACATTATGTGAGAGTCTTTCTGTAGCTTTACTAAGCCCTACTGTAGATATTTTCTCTGGAAGTCGATCTACAATTACTGCATTAACACGTTTTTTCTCATTGCCCAACCTGACAGTTACATAAACAGTGTCATACAATTGAGCTCTTTTATCTGAGAGAAAACCAGATAATTTTAGAGTGGTAGGATCGCCCATTTGTACTTTCATTCCATCAAGACATTTACGTTTTATGAAAGTACGCTGGGATCCCTGGTCCAATAATGTAGTTACATTGTTTTATTTATGCCTTTTATCGTCAATTTTTACCTGTAACACAGGTAAGGCTACTTCAGCAAAACCTCATTATTAACATTAGCAGCAATTTTTACATTAGCTACTGTTGTGTCAGGATTGTCAACATTATCATTATTATCAACATTATCATATAGACCTTTACACATGACTATATGGTGTCTTCCTTTGTGACATTGATAACAGTTGTTTAATTTGGCATGAAAATCCTTTACATTGTGATTACCTAAACACCTGATACATCTGTCAAGTTCCTCCAATCTTTCAACTTATCATTCCCTGAATTGTTGCACTGCAATTCTTTTGAAAAATGGGTACCCCTTTCAAAAAAGATAATCCTCTTTTCTTTGACTTGTTTCTTATTAACTGGGCTACTCTTAGGAGGGTAACTTATTCTTCTTACCTTGTGGAGAATCATTATTTCTGATTCCTGCTACTTGATATGCACCTTTCTAGGAAATGAAATTTGATTTTTTTACCATTGGATAATTTTTCCCTTTTGTGAATTGACAGATACCTCAGAGTTTAATTGTTGCATTTTAAAAGATTTGGGTTGGTGGTCTGAAAAGCCAATTAATTCTTGTAGACCTATTTTTTTTCCTCCGACCAAAATAATCCGTGATATTTTTTTGAGAGCCATTAAGGTTTTTTACAGTTTAAATTTTATTCTGTACCGGGGCCTCAATAACCCAGTCTGATTCCTTCAGTTTATATTTATTACTTAAAGTTTTGAGAGTGCTCCCCAGTTTAACTCAAACTGCTGAAAACCCCTTTGTAAGGGATTGGAGATTTTAAATTAAAAGATATTTACTAGATCCAACCTACTTTTTCTATATTCCCGTAAGTGACTTTCAACAAGTCACTGTTTCCCTTGTAAGGTCATCTACTTTGGGAAAGGTTTGTATGAGAGTGAGCACCCCCTTTTACCGCCTTTGGGCAAAATAATTTAGTTAAATGCTAGGTCACCCTACTGCCAGGCTTAAAATTGACCCCAAAATCCTCCCCGTTTTCTCCGGATTAAATCGGTGAAAATAAATTTGGGGGGGTTTTGGCAAAGAATCTTATTTGTTGGAGCGATGATTAAAATGCTGGTTTACACATTTTAATTTTTTTAAGGCCGACTTTTAAAGAAGAATCTTTTTCCCCTTAAATTTATAATATGATTAAAATAAAATCTACTTTAGGGCTAATTTCACGTTTACTAATAAACCCCCTTCATATTTTTTGTGATATAATTTGTATGAATTATATCTATTCCCCCAAAACTCTAAATACAATTTTAAATTTATCAGTATTCACATTTTTTTGATTTTAATTCCAAAGCACTTTTATATTCCTTGGTTAATGACCTTTTCTAGCCTGTAGTGATGGCTTTCTTTTCCTATATTTCCCTATGTTTGTCTTCTATATTAATTTTCCTTTATTTTCAGCCCTGATGAATGTATTAAAATTAATTAATTAATAACACTGATTATGTACTAAATTATGCACTTTATAAAGGTAAATAGTACAACTTACCTTTGAATAAATCCTAGCTACACTTGAGCTTTGCAATTACATGTAAGAAAATTATAATATAAATTTTAAATGTACATTAATACAAACCTTTAGCCAGACTTGGCTTATCAAAATTAATATTATACAAATTAATATAAATCCTTGCCAGAATTTGGCATAGCAAAATTAATATTATACACATTAATATAATCTTTAGCCACACTTTGCTTATCCAAATTAATATTGTAATAATTATAATCCACTACATATTAAGTAAATTTGTGAACTTAACATCCACCTCCTTCTGTCATTTCACATATAATTATTAAGTAATTAACTAATTAATGACTTCACTAATTACATCCAGTTCAAGAAGGACCAACGGGCAAATTAAATGTGGAAAATTACATTTATCTGGATGTAACTCATAAGGTACATACCAGTAAATGGTAACAAAGATAATTATTACTTATCAAAGTTACATAGACAAGTAGGAATTTTGGGACACCTAGGTCACAAAAATGTCCCCCTTCGATACCTATCACTGTCATATTCACAAGTTGCTCTAGACCTATTAATTGCAAATGAAAGATGAATCACCAGGAATTCTGGTAAATATATAAATTTGTGGACTGTATATTAAAATTAATAAATGTTTACATATGCATTTATATATCAGAAGGAGAATATATCTTAATACCACTCACCAATTTGACTGGAGATTAATGTGTATCATACTCAAAAACCTCATTCTAACCAAATTTATGAAGATAATGCTGGCCAGAATTATAACACAAATTTAGATAGCTTATCTGAGGTTCCTGGAGCTGTATTGTCCAGTCGTCTGATATCTCCCATTATGCAGGACAATTTTGGCTCCTATTTGAGAGGTGTCAGCCCAATTTAACCTCTAGAGCGACGAAAATTCTTCCGATTATTCACTAACGTTTCTTGTCCAATTCAAACAACAATGGCGAATCTCCTCTGCGCAGGCGCAGGGCTTCCCATTTTCGATAACATAATTTTTATTAAATACAATATGTTTTAATTTACATACAAATACACTATTTACGGAAAATATACTATTTTCCATATATATATATGTATATATATATATATATATATATATATATATATATATATATATATATATATATATATGTGTGTGTGTGTGTGTGTGTGTGTGTGTGTGTGTGTGTGTGTGTGTCTGTGTGTCTGTGTGTCTGTGTGTGTCTGTGTGTGTGTCTGTGTATATTTGTAACAGAGAGAGAGAAACAAAGTCCTAAACAGTAACAGCATCAGAATTCTTGTTCAGGAGAGGCTTAGCGAAGGCTGGCTCTTCTGATGGAGGATCTAGGGGAGACTCTTGTGTTTGCAGAGGAACATTGTTTCTGTTTCGATACTTTGTTAGAGATCAAATAAAATATCAGTGTTTTCTAATGATCCTTTTGTTCACACTTTATGAATGGGACAACAAATGTCCATATGAAGGAATAGGCTCAATAATTACATGAAAATACATCAGCATATAAGTTGTATGAAAAATGGTTTGAAAACCGACAAGTTGAAAACTGAGACACTTATGCAACATATGGGAATCTTTATTAAGGAAACCTTTCGCCACACAGTGGCTTCTTCAGTCCAATACAAAGCAGAGAGTGGTAAGAAGAGGAGTTTTAGGTAATCAGTCCCTCAGCCTGGAATCTATGTATTCAGTCCATCACTCTTGTAGAAAGTGAGTGAATACATCGATTCAAGGCTGAGGGACTGATTACCTCAAACTCCTCCTCTTCTTACCCCTCTCTGCTTTGTATTGGACTGATGAAGCCACTGTGTGGCGAAACGTTTCTTCAGTTAAGATTCCCATATGTTGCATAAGTATCAATCTTCAGCATGTAAGTTGCCATGTAATGGTAAACAGGAAGATACTAATATCATCAAATTACTCGGTAAACCAGAGAGTCAGTTAACTGGAAAGTTATTGCAGCTTGATTCTTCTTTTGTTATGATCGGAAACAAGAGTATCAGTAATATCTTCAACGTCCAGATTCTTTAGATGTAACTGTTATATCACTTGTTCTGTTATCACTACTGCTGTTTCTTAAGTAAGTTTTGTCAGTCACAGTCAGGAAGAACAACATTATAATGCTGCAGAATTAACTAGCAAAGTCACACTGATGTTCACCAGCAAATATAGATCTATAACTCACGAAATCGTAATGACACGATTGCAAACAAACCATACCATTCGGTTAAAGAGAGAAATAAAAAAGGGAATAAGAAAAGCAAAAGAGATTATGAGGTTAAAGTTGCAAGAGAATCGAAGACTACCCCAAAAGGATTCTTTAAGGTATACAGAAGTAAGATCAGGGACAAGATAAGCCCACTCAAAAGTTACTCGGGTCAGCTCACAGACAGTGATAGGGAAATGTGTAGAATTTTTAACACATACTTCCTCTCAGTTGTTACTCAGGAAGATACTAGCGATATTCCAGAAATAATAAATTATGTAGAACAGGATGATAATAAACTATGCACGATTAGGGTCACAAGTGACATGGTTCTTAGGCAAATAGATAAATTAAAACCTAACAAATCCCCAGGCCCTGATGAACTGTATGCAAGGGTTCTACAAGAATGTAAAGAGAAGCGTAGCAAACCTCTGGTTAATCTTTTCAACATATCACTACAAACTGGCATGGTGCCAGATAAGTGGAAAATGGCAAATGTGACACCTATTTTCAAAGCAGGTGACAGGTCTTTAGCTTCGAACTATAGACCGATAAGCCTAACCTCCATATTGGGAAAATTTATGAAATCAATAATTGCCGAGGCAGTTCGTAGCCACCTTGAAAAGAACAAATTAATCAACGAATCTCAGCTTGGTTTTACAAAGGGGCGTTCCTGCCTTACGAATTTATTAACTTTTTTCACTAAGGTATTTGAGGAGGTAGATCATGGTAATGAATATGATATTGTGTATATGGACTTCAGTAAGGCTATTGACAGGGTCCCACATCAGAGACTATTGAGGAAAATTAAGGCACATGGAATAGGAGGAGAAATTTTTTCCTGGATGGAGGCATGGTTGACAAATAGGCAGCAGAGAGTTTGCATAAATGGGGAGAAATCAGAGTGGGGAAGCGTCACGAGCGGTGTTCCACAGGGGTCAGTGTTGGGCCCCCTGTTGTTCACAATCTACATAAACGACATTGATGAGGGCATAAAGAGCGACATAAGCAAGTTTGCCGATGACACCAAAATAGGCCGTCGAATTCATTCTGACGAGGACATTAGAGCACTCCAGGAAGATTTGAATAGACTGATGCAGTGGTCGGAGAAGTGGCAGATGCAGTTTAATATAGACAAATGCAAAGTTCTAAATGTTGGACAGCAAAATAACCATGCCACACATAAACTAAATAATGTCGATCTTAATATTACGGATTGCGAAAAAGATTTAGGAGTCCTGGCTAGCAGTAATCTGAAACCAAGACAACAGTACAGAAGTAAGATCAGGGACAAGATAAGCCCACTCAAAAGTTACTCGGGTCAGCTCACAGACAGTGATAGGGAAATGTGTAGAATTTTTAACACATGCTTCCTCTCAGTTGTTACTCAGGAAGATACTAGCGATATTCCAGAAATAATAAATTATGTAGAACAGGATGATAATAAACTATGCACGATTAGGGTCACAAGTGACATGGTTCTTAGGCAAATAGATAAATTAAAACCTAACAAATCCCCAGGCCCTGATGAACTGTATGCAAGGGTTCTACAAGAATGTAAAGAGAAGCGTAGCAAACCTCTGGTTAATCTTTTCAACATAGAGTTAAATCGGAGGCTGCCATAGTGAAGAGCTCTGTTCCACAAGGCACAGTACTCGCCCCCATCTTATTCCTTATCCTCATATCAGACATAAACAGAGATATACACCACAGCACCGTATCATCCTTTGCGGATGATACTAGGATCTGCATGAGGCTGTCATCTGCTGAGGACGCGGTTAACCTCCAAGGAGATCTAAACTAAGTTTTCCAGTGGGCAACGGTAAACAATATGATGTTCAATGAGGACAAATTCCAACTACTCCATTATGGAAAACTGGAGGAGATAATAACTAGAACAGAGTATACTACTGACTCCGGCCATACAATAGAGCGGAAAAATAATGTAAGGGACCTGGGAGTAGTAATGTCTGAGGATCTCACTTTCAAGGATCACAACAGTGCCACGATCGCTCGTGCAAAGAAAATGATAGGATGGATAATGAGAACTTTCAAAACGAGAGATGCCAAGCCCATGATGATCCTTTTCAAATCACTTGTTCTCTCTAGGCTGGAATACTGCTGTACATTAACATCTCCATTCAAAGCAGGTGAAATCGCAGATCTAGAGAGTGTACAGAGATCCTTTACTGCACGTATAAGTTCTGTCAAGCACCTTAACTACTGGGAACGCTTGGAAGCACTTGACTTGTACTCGTTGGAACGCAGGAATCTTGGAAGGAATGGTCCCAAATCTGCACACAGAAATCACTCCCTACGAAAGTAAAAGACTGGGCAGGCGATGCAAAATGCCCCCAATAAAAAGTAGGGGCGCCATTGGTACACTAAGAGAAAACACCGTAAGTGTCCGGGGCCCAAAACTGTTCAACAGCCTCCCATCAAGCATTAGGGAAATTGCCAATAAACCCCTGGCTGCCTTCAAGAGAGAGCTGGACAGATACCTAAAGTCAGTGCCGGATCAGCCGGGCTGTGGCTCGTACGTTGGACTGCGTGCGGCCAGCAGTAACAGCCTAGTTGATCAGGCCCTGATCCATCGGGAGGCCTGGTCATGGACCGGGCCGCGGGGGCGTTGATCCCCGGAATAACCTCCAGGTAACCTCCAGGTAATAAAGCTTACAGAATCCTTGGCTTCATATCAAGAAGCATAAATAATAGGAGTCCTCAGGTTGTTCTTCAACTCTATACATCCTTGGTTAGACCTCATTTAGATTATGCTGCACAGTTCTGGTCACCGTATTACAGAATGGATATAAATGCTCTGGAAAACATACAAAGGAGGATGACAAAGTTGATCCCATGTATCAGAAATCTTCCCTATGAAGATAAACTGAGGTCCCTGAAACTGCACTCTCTAGAAAGGCGTAGAATTAGGAGGGATATGATTGAGGTGTATAAATGGAAGACAGAAATAAATAAAGGGGATGTAAATAACGTTCTGAAATATCCAGCCTATACAGGACTCGTAGCAATGGTTTTAAGTTGGAAAAATTCAGATTCAGGGAGGATATAGAAAAGCACTGGTTTGATAATAGAGTTGTGGATGAGTGGAACAAACTCCTAAGTACAGTCATTGAGGCTAAAACGTTGTGTAGTTTTAAAAATAGGTTAGATAAATACATGAGTGGGTGTGGGTGGGTGTGAGTTGGACCTGATTAGCTTGTGCTACTAGGTCAGTTGTCGTGTTCCTTCCTTAAGTGAATGTGACCTGCCCTGACTAGGTTGGGGCATTGGCTTAAGCCGGTAGGAGACTTGGACCTGCCTCGCATGGGCCAGTAGGCCTGCTGCAGTGTTCCTTCTTTCTTATATTCTTATGTTCTTATACCACAGGTGGGGTTAGAACCCGCGAGCAGAGTTATAAAACTCCAGACCGACGTGTTAGCCAGTGGCTAACGCGTCGGTCTGGAGTTTTGTGACTCTCTGATCGCGGGTTCTAACCCCACCCGTGGTATGGTTTCAGATCTATAACAGCATCACAGTATAATATGAGCATAGTAGCAAATTCAAGCAGAGTCGTGATAGTATGACACTGTTGTTTTCTTCTCTCAAGAAGACGTTGAACTTAATGACGCTCAACACCCAAATTTTCCTCCTTGATACCATAGTTTAATACCATCTCCAGAATGCAAGATTTCTCTAGAAATGAGAGATTTTGAGGACACAGTGCTGATGTGTTCTTCAAAATCGCCTTTTTAATCAGCTGAGCAACATGTCTGTGACAAGACAGAAAACATGAGCACAGAATTCATGGAAAGTATGGGAATGGTTGCATTTGAGAAGAGTCTGCCTAGTATGGACCAGTAGGCCTGCTGCAGTGCTCCTTCATTCCTAAGTTCTTGTGGTATTAAGCAGTCATTTTCTAACCATATCTTTGACCTGATTAGCAGGTACAGGTCAGCAATAGAGATAATTAGGAGGAAGGGTGGGAAACCTGTCATATGTAGCATTTTGCCAAGGAGAGGAGTTGGAAATGAATGGTTGTCCAGAGCAATTGGTGTCAATTGCTGGCTGGACAAATACTGTAAGGAAAATGCAGTAACATTCATTGACAACTGGGACCTCTTCTATGGCAGAAATGACATGTATGCCAGGGATGGGGTTCACTTATCTAGGTGTGGGGTGGGAGCACTGGCCAACGCAGTGGAGGGAGCTGTTAGGTCTTTAAACTAGGAATAGTTAGTGGTATGCGTTTTGGCGGGAAAACTGTGAAGTCTCAGGGTAGTAATATGAATACTAGGAGAACTAGTAATAGGCAAAATGAGGTGGATATTGGAAAGCCAGTGGCACTAATTGACAAGGACAGTAATAGGTTTAGTGGAATAACAGAAAGGAGCAGGAAGGGTAAAGAGAGAGGAGGGTCTTTAAGTATTTATTACACAAATAGTCGCAGTGCTAGGAATAAGATGGACGAGTTGAGACTAGTTGCTAGTGCAGGTAACATAGATGTATTTGCCATTATTGAGACGTGGTTTAATTCAAAAAGTCGGGACATGCCTGCAGAATGTCACATTCAGGGTTTTAAATTGTTCCAAGTAGATAGAAGTATCGGGAAGGGGGGTGGGGTGGCATTGTATGTCCAAGATCGCTTGAACTGTTGCATAAAAACGGGTATTAAGTCTGAAGTAACACATACAGAGTCTGTTTGGATAGAATTTTCAGAGGGGCATGAAAAATTAATTTTAGGTGTGATATACCGTCCCCAAATTTAGATAGGGACCAGGGGAGACTACTATGGGAGGAAATTGTTAGGGCCACAAGGCACGATAATGTAGTAATTCTAGGAGACTTTAACTTTAGTCATATTGATTGGAATTTCTTGACTGGGAATTTAGAATCATACGACTTCTTAGAAGTAGTTCAGGATTGTTTTTTGAAGCAGTTTGTGACAGAACCTACAAGGGGTAATAACCTGCTTGACTTAGTTCTGGCAAACAATGAATCCCTTGTTAATAATTTAGAAGTTTCAGAGAAACTGGGTGCTAGCGACCACAAATCAATTACATTTAGAATTGAATGGAAGTATGATAGTAGGGATAACTCAGTAACAGTCCCAGATTTTCGCTTAGCAGATTACGATGGGCTTAGAGAACACTTATCATCTGTTGACTGGGGTAACGAAGAGAGCTATCAATATGACAGTTTTCTGAACACAATACATGCTGCTCAAAGAACGTTTATCCCTTACAAAGAAATTAGATCAAATAGAAATGACCCAAAATGGATGAATAATAGGCTGAAATATCTACTAGGGCATAAGAAAGGGATTTATAGGCGTATCAAAAGAGGCGAGGGTCATCTTATGAATCAGTATATTGACATTAAGAGGGACATTAAAAAGGGGATAAGAAAAGCTAAAAGGGACTATGAAATTAAAGTTGCTAGGGATTCTAAAACTAACCCAAAAAGTTTTTTCCAGGTATGTAGAACAAAAGTCAGAGACAAGATAGGTCCCCTTAAAAACAACTATGGGCATCTTACTGCTAAAGAGAATGAAATGTGCTCGATTTTAAATAATTATTTTCTCTCGGTTTTTACACAGGAAGACACTAATAATATTCCGGTAATTAATTTTTATAGTGGGCCAGAAGAAGATAAATTATGTAACATCACAGTCACTAGTGAAATGGTAGTGAAGCAGATAGACCGACTGAAGCAAAATAAGTCACCGGGTCCTGATGAGGTTTTTTCAAGGGTTCTAAAGGAATGCAAAATGGAAGTCTGTAAACCATTAACTAATATTTTTAATTTATCTCTTCAAACAGGTGTAGTGTCTGATATGTGGAAGATGGCTAATGTAATTCCTATTTTTAAAACAGGGGACAAGTCGTTACCGTCAAATTACCGCCCAATAAGCCTGACCTCAATTGTAGGCAAATTACTAGAGTCAATTATAGCTCAAATTATAAGAAGCCATCTCGATAAGCATAGCTTGATTAATGATACTCAGCATGGATTCACAAGAGGCCGGTCTTGTCTAAACTAATTTTATTAACTTTCTTCAGTAAAGCTTTTGAGGCTGTTGACCACGATAAAGAATTTGATATTATTTACTTAGATTTTAGTAAGGCATTTGATAGAGTTCCGCACCAAAGACTGTTGAAGAAAGTAGCAGCTCATGGCATTGGGGGAAGGGTGCTCTCGTGGATCGAATCATGGCTCACAGACAGGAAGCAGAGAGTGTCCATAAATCCGAGTGGGGATCAGTAACAAGTGGCGTTCCACAGGGATCAGTCTTGGGCCCGTTGTTGTTTATAATATATATCAATGATCTTGATGAAGGAATTACTAGTGATATGAGCAAATTCGCCGATGACACGAAGATAGGTAGGATAATTGATTCAAACGTAGATGTTAGGGAACTTCAGGAGGATTTAGACAAACTCTACTTTTGGTCAGAAAAGTGGCAGATGCAGTTCAATGTAGATAAATGCAAGGTTCTGAAGCTCGGAAGTGTCCATAACCCTAGCACTTATAAGTTAAATAATGTAGAACTTAGCCATACAGATTGCGAAAAGGACTTGGGGGTTATGGTAAGCAGCAACCTTAAACCAAGACAGCAATGAAAGTTAAGACACATGTGCAACATCTGGATATCTTTATTGTAGACGTTTCGCCATCCAGTGGCTTTATCAATACAGATTCTAGGACTTAATAGGAAGACAGTAGAACTATATACAAAAGATGAGGTAATCAGTCCCTCAGCCTTGGAGTTAGTGTTCACAGCATCGTGGTGGAGGAGAATCTGGAGCAAAGGCAAGAAGACTGGCGGTTATATAGGCGTCAGTGGATAGGGGCGGGCAGCAGACGAGGGCAAAGTCACTGGTAGGCGGGATTCCCCAGTGGAAGTAGGTCCTTCCCAAAGAGATGGGTTAGTTGCAGCAGTCAGAGGACATCTACAAGACCTTCTTCACGGCTGCTGCAACTAACCCATCTCTTTGAGAAGGACCTACTTCCACTGGGGAATCCCGCCTACCAGTGACTTTGCCCTCGTCTGCTGTCCGTCCCTATCCACTGACGCCTATATAACCGCCAGTCTTCTTGCCTTTGCTCCAGATTCTCCTCCACCACGATGCTGTGAACACTAACTCCAAGGCTGAGGGACTGATTACCTCATCTTTTGTATATAGTTCTACTGTCTTCCTATTATGTCCTAGAATCTGTATTGATAAAGCCAATGGATGGCGAAACGTCTACAATAAAGATATCCAGATTGTGCAAGAAAGGTATAAAATACCGACAATATGAAAGTTAAGACACATGTGCAACATCTGGATATCTTTATTGTAGACGTTTCGCCATCCAGTGGCTTTATCAATACAGATTCTAGGACATAATAGGAAGACAGTAGAACTATATACAAAAGATGAGGTAATCAGTCCCTCGGCCTTGGAGTTAGTGTTCATAGCATCGTGGTGGAGGAGAATCTGGAGCAAAGGCAAGAAGACTGGCGGTTATATAGGCGTCAGTGGATAGGGACGGGCAGCAGACGAGGGCAGTCACTGGTAGGCGGGATTCCCCAGTGGAAGTAGGTCCTTCCCAAAGAGATGGGTTAGTTGCAGCAGCCGTGAAGAAGGTCTTGTAGATGTCCTCTGAACCAAGATTCCATGATGTTGCAGTGTCTGACAAGTTGTGCAAGAAAGGTATAAAATACCGACAATATGAAAGTTAAGACACATGTGCAACATCTGGATATCTTTATTGTAGACGTTTCGCCATCCAGTGGCTTTATCAATACAGATTCTAGGACATAATAGGAAGACAGTAGAACTATATACAAAAGATGAGGTAATCAGTCCCTCGGCCTTGGAGTTAGTGTTCACAGCATCGTGGTGGAGGAGAATCTGGAGCAAAGGCAAGAAGACTGGCGGTTATATAGGCATCAGTGGATAGGGACGGGCAGCAGACGAGGGCAGTCACTGGTAGGCGGGATTCCCAAAGAGATGGGTTAGTTGCCTTTGCTCCAGATTCTCCTCCACCACGATGCTGTGAACACTAACTCCAAGGCCGAGGGACTGGTCAAATGCTTGTTAGTGGGATGAATTGTAAAGGACCTGCCTACTATGGGCCAACAGGCCTGCTGCAGTGTTCCTCCTTTCTTATGTTCTTATGTTCTTAAGTGGAGAATTAACAAGTTATTATAGATGACGTGACTGAGAGTGATGTCTCATCTTTCCTTGTTTCCCATCAGTGTCAGCCGCTTCATACAAATATATTCCATCTTGACAAATACCCTGCCATGAATTTTCACAGTATTTTTCTGAAATTCAGACAGGACTGACTTAACAAATCCACAGCTAAAACCAGCTGGAGGTGAGGATACTGAAGGTGGTCAAAGAGTAAATTATATTGAATGATATATCAATTAGACTGTATATTATTCTTGCTTCTGTAACCCAATTTACACTTAGTTTCCACAATGTCTAGTGGGGCTGCAGAAATTGCTGGTAATGTTGATTAGACGGGATAACATGGAGTGTCTTGACAGGACCTTCTTGTGTCTGATAGCCAGAAGGGTAATGGACAGAATACAGACAGTATGTCAGTTAGACACAGTGCAGGTTATGACATAGAGAAAATGCTTTGTGTTCTTTTACCCAATAGTAAGTCAGTTGGCCTCTGTGGTTGTCTTCCGTTCTTAAATAGCATAGGCGCAGATTTATTCCTAAGAATAAGTTTAATAACTAATGAGTCTCATCACAGGAGAGGTTTTTAGTGAACTATAGAAGTTGGTGGAGAGGACTGAAGCCCCCAGGGGGCCTCCACTGCTCCCAAGACCGAAACGTCTCCTTAATATGAAAATTAGACACGTGCAATATCTGAGTAGCGAATCTGTGTGGCGAAATGTTTCCTGAATAAAGATTCCCATATGCTGCATAAGTGTCTCAATCTTCAACTTGTCGGTTTTTCAAACCATTCATCACAAACCATTCATCACAAACCATTCATCACAAACCATTCATCACAAACCATTCATCACAAACCATTCATCACAATATCTGAGTATCTTTATTGTAGACGTTTCGCCATCTAGTGGCTTTATGAATTCAAGTTCAAGGTCATAATTGGAAGACAGTAGAACTGTGTGCAAAATATGAGATAATCAGTCCTTCAGCCTTGAAGTTGGCGTGAAGAACACCATAGTCGTGAAGGAACTGGAGCACAGGCAAGAAGGCTGGCGTCAGGTGCTCACTGGTAGAAAGTGGATGCTCAGGTGACGTTACCCACAACTTGACGGTGTTAGGAAGTGGGTTTTCACCATGGGCCAGTAGGCCTCAGGCAGTGCTCCTATGTTCTCATGTTCAATGTATTGAGTTAATCAGTGTGTTTAACTGAGTCAGTGTTCAGTCACTGTGTTATATGAGTCAATATATTAGATGAGTCAAGGTGTTGGTTGAGTCAGTGAATTAGTTGGGTCAGTGAATTGGTTGAATCACTTCAGTTGTAAAATCAAGATATTTCTTGACTTCTTTCACTTGCTGACAAACTAAATTAGCCGATTCAGTTGATTTGGTGAATCGATACAATACTGCAATTAATTAACATCTGCGTAAATATTTTGACCAATTCGCCAAAGGCAAACTCAAGAAAATAGTGACAGTTGCCTGTTAAACACTCCCCGGCAGCACTACAACGAAAAACAAATAAATTCCGGTCTTAAAAAAGGCCATTTGCCATTTATATTGTTCGTGTCAGCTGGCGGACTGCTGGGCCCTCACGGCTATTGTGCCAATTAGAGTGACGCGGTTATGTCCGCTTTAACAGCGCCCTCACTGTGTGCACAATATTAAATTCCTTCGCTTCATCAGAGTTTTTCCGTGTGTGTGTGTGTGTGTGTGTGTGTGTGTGTGTGTGTGTGTGTGTGTGTGTGTGTGTGTGTGTGTGTGTGTGTGAATATCTTTTATCTATATATTTGCCCTTTTTTAGTTTTTACCCACTTTTTAATTTCTTATTTTTAACGCACCGGCCGTCTCCCACCGAGGCAGGGTGACCTAAAGAGAAAAACGAAAGTTCTTTTTTTCCATTAAGTAATGTATACAGGAGAAGGGGTTACTAGCCCTTTGGTCCCGACATTTTAGTCGCCTCTTACGACACGCATGGCTTACGGAGGAAAGATTATTTTCCACTTCCCTATGGGGATTATTATTATTATTATTATTATTATTATTATTATTATTATTATTTACCTGTGTGTAGCTACAGGAGTGGAATTATAATACTAAGAGGATGTAGATACCAGTGGCTTTATCAGATGATACACGATGACAATAGAAGATGAGACAATCAGTCCCTCAGCCTATCAGAACTATTCATAGAAGACAGTGAAAGATGAGGTAATCAGTCCCTCAGTCTTACCTTGCTCTAACCTATTCTAATCTAACATAACCTAATAAAAAATTGTACATGTGTAACCTCTGCGAATTTGTGTCTTTGTTGTTTAAATCAGTCACGATTGAGCTCTTCTTGTTCTACCTACTGTTTGGTGGAGGGTTGTATACAACCACTACTATTACTGTAGATCCTCCAGTCTTAAGAATGTTTATTACGCAGTCATTTAACTCAGTGCTACTCCTCTGTCTTTCCCCATTTTCTCTATTTTTCTTCATTACATGGTATCCTACTGGAAATATGGCATCTGTAATAATTTGAGTTACCTTTGTTTCTGTGATATCTATGATTTCTGGGACTGCCTCAGCTATTCGTTCTATGAAATCACTCCTCTTGTTTCGTAATGCATATATCTCTGTGTACCACACCCTGACAACACAAGCTCTGGCTTGTGTTTTCAGACTTTCTGTCGCGCATCAGTCAGGTGTAGCGTAGGTAAGGTTTGGGCTGGTGTGTGTGTGCATCATTACGTGGAAAGTGTAAGGCTAGAGTTGTAGGGGAGGGGAGGGGAAGGAGAAGGGGAAGAAGGGGTGAATGGGGGAAGGGTGTAGGGCTGGCGAAGGACACTTAATCTAATTAATCTGAGTTACCCTCCCCTACCTCGGAACAAACCTAATTAACTTGTTATTCCCCCGAGCGCTGGATAACCCTTGCGAGTTTAGATCTTGCCGGTAAATATAATAATGTGTGTGTCCTGACTCTCCCCATGGTGCAACGATGATAACAATGTGTGTGTGTGGGCTCACCCCAGGGTACAGCTGTGTCTCTCCACAAGAATACAGCGGTGACTAAAACTGTATCTTCTCTCCCAGGGTACGGCGGTGACCGCTGTGAGTTTGAGTACAACGAGTGCGAGTCGAACCCGTGTACTAACGGGGGCACTTGTATCGACCAGGTGGGCGGCTACAGGTGTTTCTGTGGCCGAGGCTACACAGGCATCCACTGCGAGGTCAAGGTGAGTACAATGCCAGGAATGATGTCAGTACAGGGCCTGAAATAATGCCAGTACAGTGCCAGGAAAGATGTCAGTACAGTGCTAGGAATGATGCCAGTTCATTGCCAGAAATGATGTCAGTGCAGTGACAGGGATGTCAGTAGAGTGACTGGAATGATGCTTGAGAAGCCAGTACAGCTTGGAAGCACTTGACTTGTACTCGCTGGAACGCAGGCGAGAGAGATATATCATAATCTACACTTGGAAAATCCTAGAAGAAATGGTCCCGAATCTGCACACACAAATCCCTCCCTACAAAAGTAAAATACTGGGCAGGCGATGCAAAATACCCACAATGAAAAGTAGGGGCGCCATTGGTATACTAAGAGAAAACACCATAAGTGTCCGGGGCCCAAGACTGTTCAACAGCCTCCCACCAAGCATAAGGGGAATTACCAATAGGCCCCTGGCTGCCTTCAAGAGGGAGCTGGACAGATACTAAAGTCGGTGCCGGATCAGCCGGGCTGTGGTTCGTATGTTGGACAACGTGCGGCCAGCAGTAACAGCCTGGTTGATCAGGCCCTGATCCACCCTTGAGACCTGGTGGTGGACCGAGCCGCGACGGCGTTGGTCCCCGAAATACCATCCAGGTAGACTCCAGGTAGACTGCTGTTTAATTATGTTGGGAAACTATCCAGTGTGTGTACTCACCTAACTGTACTCACCTAATTGTTGTTGCAGTTGTCGAGACTCAGCTGCTGGCCCCGCCTCTTCACTGACCGCTACTAGGTCCTCTCTCTCTCTCTGCTTCCTGAGCTTTGTCATACCTCGTCTTAAATCTGTGTATGGTTCCTGCCTCCACTACGTCACTTGCTAGGCTATTCCATTTCCTGACGCCTCTATGACTGAAGAAATACTTCCTAACATCTCTGTGACTCGTCTGAGTCTTCAGCTTCCAGTTGTGACCCCTTGTTTCTGTGTCCCATCTCTGGAACATCCTGTCTTTGTCCACCTTATATATTCCACGCAGTATCTTGTATGTCGTTATCATGTCTCCCCTGACCCTTCTGTCCCCCAGTGTCGTCAGTCCGATTTCCCTCAACCTTTCATAGTAGAACAATCCCCTGAGCTCTGGAACTAGCCTTGTTGCAAACCTTTGTACTTTCTCTAACTTCTTGACGTGCTTGACCAGGTGTGGGTTCCAGACTGGTGCTGCATACTCCAGTATGGGCCTGACGTACACAGTGTACAGTGTCTTGAACGATTCCTTATTAAGGTATCGGAGCACTATTCTCAGGTTTGCCAGGCGCCCGTATGCTGCAGCAGTTATCTGGGTGATGTGTGCTTCCGGAGACATGCTCGGTGTTATGGTCACCCCAAGATCTTTCTCCTTGAGTGAAGTTTACAGTCTTTGTCCACCTAGCCTATACTCTGTCTGCGGTTTTCTTTGCCCTTCCCCAATCTTCATGACTTTTGCATCTGGCAGGGTTGAATTCGAGAAGCCATTTGCTGGGCCAGGTGTCCAGTCTGTCCAGGTCTCTTTGTAGTCCTGCCTGATCCTCATCCTATTTAATTCTCCTCATTAACTTCACATCATCTGCAAACAGGGACACTTCTGAGACTATCCCTTCCATCATGTCATTTACATATATCAAAAATAGCACTGGTCCTAGGACTGACCCCTGTGGAACCCCGTTCGTCACAGGTGCCCACTGTGATACCTCATCACGTACCATGACTCGTTGTTGCCTCCCTGTCAGGTATTCTCTGATCCATTGCAGTGCCTTTCCTATTATACGCGCCTGATCCTCTTGCTTCTGCACTAATCTCTTGTGAGGAACTGTGTGTGTGTGTGTGTGTGTGTGTGGTGTGTGTGTGTGTGTGTGTGTGTGTGTGTGTGTGTGTGTGTGTGTGTGTGTGTGTGTGCGTGTGTGCAATTATTATGGATGTCCAAGACGTAAATTGTTATGTAGAGTAAGAATCCCAGATAACTGTAAAATATTAACAGAAGAATCAATAAGGAAAATCTTTTTTTCGGAAAAGAGCGAGAAATTATTAAATAATTTCTGTCTTCAACGTTGTAAATTAGAAGAGACACCTATGACAGCGCTGAGAAACTTTTCTTATAACGAAGGTTGAGCTATTTTTATAATTTTCTGCCTCCTCTTATATAAAACAAAGAATCTCAGGCACTGAACTGTAAACTGAAGTAAGTTAAGTCACAATCCCCAAGTTTAGCAACTTGTCGTAAGTTCCTTGTTGTCACTTACGACATTGTTGATAATAAGAGTTATGAATATACCTCGGATAAGTTATGATAATTTGTGAAAAAATATAAATGAGATATAATAAATGAATTAGAGTAAATAAAGTACGATCAATAAAATTACACGTATGTAAAAACAAGATAATATGTAATAAATATATGATGATGTTCCCATGTTCCTATGTTCCCATGTTCCACGTTCCTATGTTCCCATGTTCCTATGTTCCCATGTTCCACGTTCCTATGTTCCCATGTTCCCACGTTCCTATGTTCCCATGTTCCCACGTTCCTATGTTCCCATGTTCCCATGTTCCCATGTTTCTATGTTCCCATGTTCCCACGTTCCTATGTTCCCATGTTCCTATGTTCCCATGTTCCCATGTTCCCATGTTCCCATGTTCCCATGTTCCCATGTACCCATATTCCCATGTACTCATGTTCCCATGTTCCCATGTTCCCATGTACCCATGTTCCCATGTTCCCATGTACCCATGTTCCCATGCACCCATGTTCCCATGTACCCATGTTCCCATGTACCCATGTTCCCATATACTCATGTTCCCATGTTCCCATGTACCCATGTTCCCATGTACCCATGTTCCCATGCACCCATGTTCCCATGCACCCATGTTCCCATGTACCCATGTTCCCATGTACCCATGTTCCCATATACTCATGTTCCCATGTTCCCATGTACCCATGTTCCCATGTACCCATGTTCCCATGCACCCATGTTCCCATGTTCCCATGTTCCCATGTACCCATGTTCCCATATACTCATGTTCCCATGTTCCCATGTTCCCATGTTCCCATGTACCCATGTTCCCATGTTCCCATGTACCCATGTTCCCATGTACCCATGTTCCCATGTACCCATGTTCCCATGTACCCATGTTCCCATATACTCATGTTCCCATGTTCCCATGTACCCATGTTCCCATGTACCCATGTTCCCATGCACCCATGTTCCCATGCACCCATGTTCCCATGTACCCATGTTCCCATGTACCCATGTTCCCATATACTCATGTTCCCATGTTCCCATGTACCCATGTTCCCATGTACCCATGTTCCCATGCACCCATGTTCCCATGTTCCCATGTTCCCATGTACCCATGTTCCCATATACTCATGTTCCCATGTTCCCATGTTCCCATGTTCCCATGTACCCATGTTCCCATGTTCCCATGTACCCATGTTCCCATGCACCCATGTTCCCATGTACCCATGTTCCCATGTACCCATGTTCCCATGTACTCATGTTCCCATGTACCCATGTTCACATGTTCCCATGTACCCATGTTCCCATGTTCCCGTGTTCCCATGTTCCCGTGTTCCCATGTTCCCATGTTCCCATGTTCCCATGTTCCCATGTACCCATGTTCCCATGTTCCCGTGTTCCCATGTTCCCGTGTTCCCATGTTCCCATGTTCCCATGTACCCTTTTTCCCATGTACCCATGTTCCCATGCACCCATGTTCCCATGCACCCATGTTCCCATGTACCCATGTACCCATGTACCCGTGTTCCCATGTTCCCATGCACCCATGTTCCCATGTACCCATGTTCCCATGTTCCCATGTTCCCATGTACCCATGTACCCATGTTCCCTTGTTCCCATGTTCCCATGCACCCATGTTCCCATGTACCCATGTTCCCATGTTCCCATGTTCCCATGTACCCATGTTCCCATGTTCCCATGTTCCCATGTACCCATGTTCCCATGTTCCCATGCACCCATGTTCCCATGTACCCATGTTCCCATGTTCCCATGTTCCCATGTACCCATGTTCCCATGTACCCATGTTCCCATGCACCCATGTTCCCATGTACCCATGTTCCCATGTTCCCATGTTCCCATGAACCCATGTTCCCATGTTCCCATGTTCCCATGTACCCATGTTCCCATGTTCCCATGTTCCCATGTTCCCATGTTCCCATGTACCCATGTTCCCATGTTCCCATGTTCCAATGTGCCTTGTAACAAACATTATTGCTTGAGAAAAGGCCTGATATGGTGAAAATAATAATAATAATTAAGCGCTTGACTCACAAGGGTCATACAGCCAGATATGGTAAAGCATCCCTCCTGCTGCAGTGTTAACATGACGACCTGTGGCCGGTGTCCTGAAGGAGTCGTGTGAGCAAGCTCGGTTGCGTAAGTTAGCTGAGATTTACAACAACACTCGCAAATTAACTTTCCTTTCTGTAAAGATTCGTTTTGAGTTGCGACAACATCCTTTGTCGTTGTTATGATCACCTATTCGTCTTCGTTGTAACAATACTTCGCTTAACGTAGTGATAAAAGTCTGTTCTCCGTTTGCCGTAGGTGTAGTGTCTGCCGTTTACCGTTGTTGCAACACCAATGTACCCATAGGGTAGCAGATGCTCCATTGTTGTAATCTGAGCCCCGGACCACCTTGGCGCTGAGAGCCCCAACATCAGCCAGGAAGAGAGCACCAACAAGCGAAAATATAACTCACTTATGTTACTGGTTTGAAATGGGAGCTGCGGTTCTATTATTTCATTAGTTGTCCCTCATCCTTTTGGTAAACACCAGACCAGCACGAGCTGGCTCTCCCTCGAGACTAAGACATCCAGCCTTCCAACGTCCCAATTACCTGCACTCCAGTCATCCAGATTACCTGCCTTCCTGATTACTTGCTTTCCTGATTACCTGCCGTCCTGATTACCTGCCTTCCAGCCGTTCAGAGTGCCTACCCGAGAGAATATCTGGGAAAGAATTTCAGGTCATTTCGAATTATTGTATTAAACTTTTCGTCAAAATTTCACATTAAGATTAAATTTCAAGACTAAACGATTACAAAGCAACAATCTTCAAGCTTTAGCGTGTGATTTGCTACTTCAGTAAGACTTGTGTATGAGTTATCACGGTGGAGCCTCACCTGCCCTCTGCCTGGACCATGTTATTGTGTTATTACTGATTTTTAGACTGATCTAGTAACTTGCCGGGTATCGTAGAGGTAGGTGAGATATACGGCCATTATCTTGCCTCTTTATTGGGATAATGGGGTTCACAGCGGGCAGTGAAAGGTGAGCCTGAGCCAGTCCGAGAGGGAAGGTTGTTAACTGGAAGGCCGCAGGTCGAGTGAGAGACATGGCTGTGTATGTATAACTTGAGGCAGTGCCGTCTGGTGGGCACTCAGGGGAACTAAGTCCACAACAAACTAGCTTCAAGGGGGGACTATGAGAAGTAGCAGTAGGCTTACTATCTACAACTGGAACCATGGCGCCACAGTATAATGCTGGACTACGGTGCCCCGTGGCCTACGGTGCCCTGTGGCCTTGTGGCAAAAGCTCTTTCTTCACACGGTGAATGTCCGGGTTCGATTCCCAGCGAGGGTAGAAACATTAGGCGTGTTTCCTTACACCGGTTGTCTATGTTCACCCATCAGTAAAATGGGTACTTGGGTGTTAGTCGACTGGTGTGCGTCGCATCCTGGGACAAAACTGACCTAATTTCCTGAAATTCTCAGCATAACAAGCGGCTTTCTATATAGTAGTATGTCATTGATATCAGCTAAGCCTGTATACCTTGTACATGTACTTGTAATAAATAAAGATATTATTATTATTATTATTATATTATTATTATTATTATTATTATTATTATTATTATTATTATTATTATTTGCAGTACGACTTGTGTAATCCGGACCCCTGCCCTGCCAGCCGGGTCTGTGTGGACAAAGGTAACAGCTACTCCTGCGAGTGTCTCAATGGCTTCAGCGAGGACAACTGCGGCCCCCACACGCAGGTAGGTCGGGTTCTCATTAAGGTAGTTCGGGGTCACAAGTAAGTAGGTTAAGTTCAGCCATAGGTAGGTCGAGTTTACACAGAGGTAGGTAAGGTTCACGTACAAGTAGGTCGAGTTTACACAGATGTAGATAGGGTTCAAGTACAGGTAGGTCAAATTAACACGCAGGTAGGTCGGGTGTACCGCAAAGTAAGTTAGATTCATGCAGAGCTAAATCTGTTTCACTCATAAATCTGGTTCTCACACATACGTCTTCGTCACTCACACTAGGACAGTGATTTTTTCACTTAAGGAATTCATGAATTTTCAAGCAGCATTTAGCAAATGTTCCAAGAAAGCCCACAGCTTCCCTCTCACCTTTGTCTTGATTGTGGATAATTACCTGGATATTTTCTCCCTAGTGATCAAAATTAACAATTATCATATAGATATTTAGTTTATCAAACATAATTAGACTTTTAAGATTAGCTTTTGTTGTAGTGATTGTTGGTCACTGTGATATCATTTCCTTAAGTTTCCCTTCAATGAATTTAACTTTAGACAAGTTGCAGAAGCAATACAACAAATTCACAATGGACTCACAATTGGATAAGGAATTAGTTGACATTTCAGTCTGTCCAGAAACAATATCAAGAGCCACTTTGATACTGGTGTTGGATTAAGAGAGACGTTGGGTTTCAACTTCAGTTTGTAGGATACTTGTAAGTTGGGAGAAGGAGGCAGGAGCCGACAGATGGACGGAGAGACAAAGAAAATAGCGTTGTTGCAATAATATCCATCGTTTGTTTTACAAGTCTTTTCGTCCTATAGTTGTGAACTGTTGCAGCTGCGTGCTTCTGTAAGATATTCTTGTCTGAGACAGAGTTGTGCCCGCAGCTGTGCACACCCAACCCCTGCGACAACGGCGGCACCTGTTGGGTGGTTCCTGAGGCGCACCTCTTCTTCTGCGCGTGTCGTCCTGGCTTTACCGGAACCACTTGTCAAGGTATCCTGCAGGAGGTCCACGGTGAGTGACGCAGGCCAAGCTCCCGGGGCACGTCGCCGGGCATCCCTCCTGCTGCATGCTGTCCGCCAGGGTGTAAAGTGGGGCACAGGATTCACACTAGGTGGGGCGCAAGGTACAGAAATCACATTAGGGAGAGGCGCTGGGAACACGAGTCACTTGGGGTACAGATTTATGAAATTCACATAGAGTGCTGGGTACGGGAATCACTCCATGTGGATTGGCTAGCACTAGGGAGAGGGTACAGAGTCACACTAGGGGGAAGGGAATAGGAGTGACACTAGGGGGGAAGGGTACAGGAGTCACACTAGGTGGAATGCAAGGTGCAGGGATCACTAAGTTTGGAAAACAAAGAACAGAGTTGAAGGTATTTAAGACCAGATAGGGAGCAGCAGCTGATGTGGAACAGCTACTGAAACAGGCAACAGATAGTGTGGAAGAGTTACAAAAACAGATTCAACAGATGATGTGGGAGAGACAGGGACAACAGATATGAAAGATTTATTGAACCAGGAACACATGATGTGAGAGAGTTACAGAAACAGGTACAACAGATGATATGGAATTACTGAAACAAATGAAAAACAGCGTGGTACAACAGGCTTCGTTCTCAACGGATCATATGGTAAAGAGCATGTGCATGAATTAGTACGATAAGAATTGGCAGCTTAAGTAGAGGCATATGGCATCTATAACAGTAAGAATCAGAAACTAAAAAATAGAAAAGGGGAAGGCAAAAAATGAGGAAAAAAGCAAAGGTAAAGGCAAGGATTATTATTATTATAATCAAGGGGGAAGCGCTAAACCCGGAGGATTATACAGCGCCTGGGGGGGGGGATGTGGAAGGCATTCAGGATTAATTGTAAAGGCAAGGAGAGCGAGATGTTGAGGCTAGACGCGGCCGGTGGACTATTGACTGGTGGCTCCTCCCAGAGGCAGGGCGTGGATGAGTTTGGGTGGGCGTTAGTAGGCGTGGGTGTGTGTAGGGCGTGGCAGGGTGACTGTTGACTGCACTGCCTGAGGATCCTGCATTAGCCAAGGCGTGAGTGGGCGTGGCTGCGTGACTATCAACGGCACTGCTTATGGATCTTCTCCGAGGCAGGGCGTGGGCTTCTGGGAAGAATTCACAAATAACCCGCACATAGGATTAGAACCTTACGGCGACGTTTCGCTCCGATTAAAACCATTTACAAGTCAAGACTGACTGAAACGTCGTCGTAAGCTCCTCCCTCCTATTTGTGGGTTATTTGTGTGTTGTTCCAGTCACGTATTGTTCCTTTTTATTCTTGCAGGCAGAAATGTGTCAAACAAGGGCAATAACGAAGTGAAAAACAAACTCATTGTCCTTTTACCTGCGTCTTGACTCAGGAAGTTAATGTGCTGGGTACCTAACAGCATTTCCTAATTACCCGAGTGGGACGTATTAACCAGCACATCTGTCCAGATTACGATATAATAACTTCATATATAGTATACCAATCTAATTTATCTCATGCTGGAGAGATAAAACAACGATCTACCAATTCAAGCGCCGAGAAAAGTTCACCTGAATCCAGCCAATGACTGAGGATATTAAATGAGGGTACATATATATATATATATATATATATATATATATATATATATATATATATATATATATATATATATATATATATATATATATATATATATATATATATATATATATATATATATATATATAAACCTTAATGTTAAACGATGACAAATTTCCCAGTTTAACGTGTTTTACGTGCTACAATTGAATTATTTGTTTATTACCTAACATGTACAGTCAGGCGTAAAACAGATAGCCACTATAAGTTATTGTTACTGGCTTTTATATATAATTTACTAATTATAAATAATTCTTTCTGGTTTTGCTTTAGAGTAATAATTTCAGAATTTTTTTTAGATTTCCAGGGAATTTCAGTCACTAACATGAAATGATAAAGGAGAACTATCTGTGTAAATTGGGCCGTAAAGGTTTCTGGAATTTCTTGTTTGCTTAGAAAGAGACTGGAAGAAAAGTATGCAACAACAGAATGGAGTCGACTCTGAGCGATAGCTCAGTGACCCATAGACACAACCATATTCATGTAAGTACATTATGACCCGACGATATGCTGGATCACCGGTTCTCAACCGGTGGTTGCCTCGAGTCCTTGTGGTGTAGGACGTGAGTAATTTGCTGGGATGATGGCTCAAACCCTGAGTAAAAATAAGGACCGGCTTTAGCATGTGTTTGCATGTTCTTATTTGGATTTTCATGGGGAAAGGTAAAGTCTCCTTCCAAACACAGTTGAAAAAGTCCTAAGTGGTAACTAAAAGGTAAAATTCCACTTAAAAGTGACTAAATTTAGGTAAACGTCGTATTTTTACCTTGGCAAGATTGCACTTTCTCGTTTCGAACGGACTGGTTGAACATATTGTGTACAAATAACCGTACAGTGACTTTCAGTTGCAGCCTAGCAGGCTCGCCTTCCACTAAATTTAATGCAAATCTAGACAACTTTATATATATATATATATATATATATATATATATATATATATATATATATATATATATAATATATATATATATATATATATATATATATATATAAATATAAGGACCAACTACGATAGGGAGCGGCACCTAAAATACGTTGGAAACGTCTGTGCTAAACAGTCAGTGTGAATTGCAGTCTAAGAAAGATTTTCTATGGCCAATTTCCTGTGGTTCGAGGCTTTTTTTTTTAATACGTTGATATCTCATAAATGGTTTAAAAATGGTTTTGAATTTGGCATGTTGAGCCATTTTCGTGTAATTTTATTGACTGGAACGCACTTTACCCGTATTGGTCGTATAACGATTAAGGAATGGGAGGCATTCAGGTTCGATCCAAGGAAGGGATGATTATGCCCAGGTCTTTGAGCATGTTGAACAATATACTCATAATTGTCTTATATATTTTCGCTCTTGTATCTCTGAAAGGCAAGTTGATTTTTTTTTCTTACAAGGGCCTTTTAAACACAACTGCGTCCGTGAAGGCTCGATGAAGGAATTATTTTTTTTTTTTTTTGCAACAGGAGCAGTTTGAGGAATGGGTATGGTCACATTCATAACAAAAAAAAAAGAGTATTGTCAGTATCAGTAAGTCATTCGATTTTGTTCTGTTCTTTAAATTTGTAGAAAACGAAGCCGCCAGAATTATTCTTAAAATAAAGAGTTTCTCTCCCTGAAGCAACATCAGTGGAGTGGTTTATGTCTCTGAAGTTAATAACACTATGTACTCCGAATGTTAAACTTTCACTGTGTTAATACACTTCAGACCAATCTGGTACATACTTCTGTAGAAACTGATATATTGAATGTTATTTTCTGTTCCTCTGTCCTCTCTAATATATTGTTAAAACTGGCCTCTCCCTATCCAACTGACTTACAGAGCCCAAAAAAACAGTGTCGCCTTGCTGACACCATAAATACTTTGTTCCTGTAATATTAGTAATCATAGCCATCATAACCTGGTCCTCCGCTAAAGTTATCTGCAACCATCAGACGGAGGACAAGAGTGTCAACACTTTGAGACCTTTGTGTTTTGTACTCGCTGTCTAGTATGTATGTTGCTTAACACACTAACAATTATTGTTGGTGACAATCGTAATAACGTGAGGGTACACTGCTCAGGAAAAGTGTTGGGCTGGAACTCATGGCAGGTCAGTTTTAGTGTATTCAACACTAGGTTTTACCTACCTTACTGGATGAATCTTATTAAACCGGCATCGTGTTGCCATTTAATCTAGCAAGCTTAGATTCATCTAGCCTAATTGCTTGAATCTTTTTTAAGCCTACATTTTCAAGTGTTGAGTACAATGGCCTGCTAGTTTTAGAACTCTCTTGCAATTGATTCGAGTCCTACTCGTTACCTAGCATTTACTTGATATTTTTTTAATGTAAATGACATGACAAATATGCTAATACTATAGGCATCTAACCTAGTTAGTGTGGCAGAGTAGCCCAGTCTATGCCAACACCCATCTGGCACCACCTTCCTAATGATCATGAACCTTGTGAAGTGGGGTAAGAAGGTTCACTTTAGGTCAACTCAGACCTTGCACCTCCTATTTCCACCAGCCTGTCTAATTTATCCCTTTGTTCATGTTTAAACCTATTTTACCTTAGTTAAAGAGGAACGTTTGTGCGTAGTGTTGACAGCTTATTGTGTCACATAATAAAACTCTTTGCCTTGGCATTTCAGTGGAAGTACGAAATATTTATATAATTTTTGGTGTTTCGTTACCTGTTAAATGCAAGGATAATATTAAAAGCTCTTCCATATTTAATATAGTTACAACCAGGACATATTAAATTTGATTTAAATTTCGTTAAACATCATTGTTTTTAACAATTTTGACTCACTGTTGCTTCATATTTTTTTTTTTCGGTATGTGGGTAACCTGTAACTGCTGCCTTCAGAATATTCTTTCTGTTAATGTAGGAGTGTCAGTTTATTTAATGAAGTTTTATCTTTCCCCGTATTGTTGTTACAATTGGCTAGCAGTGACTATAGTGCTAGCCTGGCCTGGTCTCAGACCGAGCCGCGGGGGCGTTGACCCCCGAAACCCTCTCCAGGTAAACTTCAGGTAAACAGTTCTGGACGAGCACCAGTAAGTCACTGCCACCAACTGCTGTTCTGGACACACCAATGCGAGTTCCTACTACTGGTTCTTATCCTGGAGACTCACCAGTACTAGTCGATGTCAGTTGCTGCTCCAGACTCACCAGTACGAGTCGATGTCAGTTGCTGCTCCAGACTCACCAGTACGAGTCGATGTCAGTTGCTGCTCCAGACTCACCAGTACGAGTCGATGTCAGTTGCTGCTCCAGACTCACCAGTACGAGTCGATGTCAGTTGCTGCTCCAGACTCACCAGTACGAGTCGATGTCAGTTGCTGCTCCAGACTCACCAGTACGAGTCGATGTCAGTTGCTGCTCCAGACTCACCAGTACGAGTCGATGTCAGTTGCTGCTCCAGACTCACCAGTACGAGTCGATGTCAGTTGCTGCTCCTGACTCACCAGTACTAGTAGGTGCTGCCAGTTGCTGCTCCTAACTCACCAGTACTAGTCGGTGCTGCCAGTTGCTGCTCCTGACTCACCAGTATGAGTCGCTAGCACCAAGTATTATTCAGAACTCACACCTTGTGTACATCAACCCTGATGTTATAATCCCATGTCTGCGTCTTACCAGCTTCACACAGTCTCATTCCATACTGTCATCATAGAAAGTAGTGTTGACCTCTTCACAGTGGTTAAGGAAACTTTTCCCTGTTTCCAAAGCTTCAGTAACTTGTCACTGAGGCTCAGTGAGTTGTCACTGAAGCTGTGGTGATGGTGTGGCATGGCTAGTCTCTCCATGTGCTCTCTTTTATAAATCTGTACATGTGGGTGATGCTGGTAATGCAGGTGGTGGTGCATGAGATGGTGCGTGTTGCAAGTCTAGTGGTTGTATGGTGGTAGTGGTGCTCATGGTGCTGTTGCTGGTGGTGGTGCTGGTGGCAATGCAGTTGGTGGTGGTGATACAAGTAGGGGAGGGCAGGATAGGGTTTCGCTTCTGCTTTGCCTTTCCATGTGTCCACTCTGCAGATGTATGTATGTGCAGGTGTTGTTTTAGTCATGCAGATAGATGTGCCCAGGTGTGTCCCTTTCCTCTTGGCCCTCGTCACTCACTCTTGCATGACTGCCATTCCTTGATTCTTGCTTTTGCATGGTCACTTCCCATCCTTGAACACCTGCTTACCGCCTAATCATCCTCGCACTTGCTAGGTCCACGGTGCATGACTGATCGTAGAGGTAGACAAGTCTTTTTCCATCACTCATGAATTCACTTAATGCATACACATATACCTGAAATTATATATATTTTTTTTCAACAAGTCGGCCATTTGAAAATAGTTAATATAACTTAAGGTTGGATTCCTTCTCTGGGACTGACTTGCTCTAAAATTGATTGAACACACACACGTACATTTACACATACACATGCTGGTCGGCAGAAAAAACATACTTGGTGGCAGAGGGTGGTTTTCAACTAGTGGTGCTGGTAATGGTGTCTTGTTAAAAGGTCGTCGGAAAAGCGGTTTTATTAATTATAACCAGTAAGCAGAAGTCAGAAATACATCAAGTTAAAGACACAGTAGATGTATGCTAAGGGTAAGTAGATAAATTACAAGAACTATGTAAGTTAAGTCTCTGACGACCGTAATGTAGCCATTAGGATTACATCTGTGATACACATCTGTGTCTCACATCTACATCTGTGATACAAATGTGTCTCACGCCTATATCTGTGATACGCGTCTGTGTCTCACACCTACCTCTCACACTTAGGGCCCACACCTGCGTCTCACACCTACGTCTTACATCTACGATACTCTCAAGCTTTGTGTCGTAATTCCAGCCTAGAGACCAAAGTGAGAGCTGCATGCGTGAGCTTTATGCTTGTGAGTTTCAACATTCAGTTTACCCATGTAGAAGCAGCTGTTTGTGCTGGTGTAGTGGCGTAGTGCCCACAGCACTGACTGTGGAGATACGACATGTCGATCAAGCTTTTAGTACGACAGTGTTACTCTCGGGGTAGATAATTATCAAGTGAATGGCTTGATCAAGCTCAACCTTGAACGCAACGTTGCTCAAATAAAACCTTGACGAATTAAAATGCATAAATACAGCAAGCCTATGCCTTAACAAATTTGTATTTGTCTTAGATACACCATTTACCTGCTTTTCCCATGTTCTGTCGTGGAAAAATGCTTGTCCTGCACACCATGTCATTGTAGCAGTAGCCTCCAGTGTGTTCTGGGCTCCTTGTGCTCTCTGCACGACACTTCAGCCCCATAAATCTCTCCACACCTCTCAGTTGCCTTTCACACGGTCAGGCAGATCCACTCCTCAGGGCTACTGTGTACCGTGAGACGCCACAATGGTCGGCAAGCGGTTGTGTACAGACCGACGGCCGTGTTTGCACGTAGCTTTTGATCCGAGGCTCATGTTGCCCATGTGATCTTTTTATTATATCGTTTATATTATTTTTTTATATAAAGATATATATATATATATATATTTTAGAAAATATTTGATAGCTATTAACATTTCGGTCTTTTTATGTCAGTTGAATGTTGCTATAATTCATATCATCAAGTGCTATTATCATTACAGTATTGATGAATGGACAGTTAAATCATTGATGGACGGGAAATAAAGCAATAGAAAGTTTCTGTATATTTCGGCCTCGGTCAGGGACCCTCTTCAGCAGATGATCTGATATCTCTAATTTAGACCGATATATTCAGACCTTTTTCTCCTGTGTTATATTTCTCTGTTTCGTTATATTTATCTGTTCTTATATTTACGTGTTTTTGTTTTATTTACCTTCTCTTAGCCTATAAAGTTGTCTTCTCACGCCTCCATTAATTGTCAATTGTACAAGACAGTTCACTCTTATCTTAGTGCTTTTACTAATACATCAAGAAGGCTGTATATTGCAGGCTAGATCACCCAGAGATGTGTATTAAGCGTATATACGCCTCGTATAGTGGATAGGCTTTTAACGCAAGTTATTATTGATCTCTTCTGCTTTTGTACTCCACTCGTGTTTCTCCTTGACTAAGTTTCCTCCACTACCACTGAGTCGCAGCAACATGTTAGTGGTGCAGTTGGCTTCCGCACTTTATATATATATTTTGGATTAATATTTTTTAAATAGTCTTGGTCTTTCACCCTCTCTCTTTAACACTCTCTCCCTCTATTCATCCTTCTTACTCCTTCCATCCTACGTAATCTCCCTCTCCTACTCCCTTTTCACATCTTCCCTCCCATAACATCACCTCTTTCCCATCCACTTGTAAAGCACATTCTTACGTTTTTCAGACGACGCTGTGCCGGAGATGGTTGGTGCTGTGGGTACGGTGGAACCCGTGCCCCTGGACGTCCATATACCCCTCCGGATGCCTCTCAACCACATGAAGAATATCTATGTGGCTATAGCCACTCTGGCCTCCGCCTTACTCATCTTCGTCTTGGTGGTGAGTATCTGACTGGTGGTGGTGGTGGTGGTGGTGGTGGTGGTGGTGGTGGTGGTGGTGGTGGTGGTGGTGGTACCACGGTGGTGGTGGTGGTGGTGGTGGTGGTGGTGGTGGTGGTGGTGATGGTGGTGATAATGGTGGTGGTGGTGGCGGTGGTAGTAGTGGTGATGATGGTGGTAGTGGTGGTGGTGGTAGTGGTGGTGGTGGTGATAATGGTGGTGGTGGTGGTATAGTGGGTGGTGGTGGTGATGGTGGTGGTGATGGTGGTTTTGGTGATGGTGATGGTAGTGGTGGTGGTGATGGTAGTGGTGGTGGTAGTGGTGGTGGTGTTAGAACCAGACGCGAGAAACAGGTAACTATGAATAACTATGGATAACCAGCATAGACAGGCCGAGACTTCTACCCTCACCATCCCCTGTATAATAATAATAATAATAATAATAATAATAATAATAATAATAATAATAATAATAATAATAATAATAATAATAATAATAATAATAATAATAATAATTTTATTTTTTTGTCTGCAGTATACAGGTAATGTAGTTTACATGTAATAAATTATTAGTAGCCATAAAAGAAAGGCACTAACACGAGGTGCATTAATTACGCTTCATTATACCCTCTAAATTAAATAATAATAACAACACTGCCCACTTGGGATACTTGATCATAACACCTCTGAAGAAAACTGAATCTTGCACAAAGAGAATGAGACTCGTACCATAACCACTGGGTTATAGGACAAGTCATAGGATTGAATTATGTGCAGATTTAAGGGTTATAACCACTTGTAATCAATTATCACTTAATCAAGGAACAGCCAAGGGGGAAATATAATATTAATACCGAAGGAAACTGGGTGAAAAAGGCGTTAAAGGCAATGAATGTCAGTATAGATTGAAATATGACTTACAGCGGTGTAAAATGCGGTAATAGTTCCAGCTGTATGCACAGCTTACAGTTCCAGTGTGAAATAGAATCCAGTCTCCACCTACAACTCATTCACTTCCTAAAATGGGATTCCAGTAGACGCGGACATAGTACACTTCCTTCCGCACGGCTGCCACCACGCAAGTCTCTCTCTGCTCGGGCGTATAATACTCGCCAGGACAGTGTCTTCTCCTTTCCTTGGATTTATAAAGACCCTTACTTCCAGCTGTCTCATGGGAACTTCGCCATGTGTTCGCTCACAGATGAGAATCGCATCACCACGAGGAAGTCCGGGTTAGACTCTCCATTTTCACGAAAAAAAGGGAAAAAACGGGACACGATACCCCAGTAGTGGTGATGAGTGGAGGCCGTGGGTTGCGCGGGTTGATGGGGGTGGGGTTTGATTTGGGGGGGGTGGGGTTTGTGGTTGGTGGGTAGGTGCGCGCAGCTCCCGAGTGAAACCCTTCCCCCCGTTTCCCTCTAAAAGAAGTCCTCCCCTGCCTTTTGAAGTCCTGTAGAAAATAAACTTTAAAATGAGTGTTGAAGATCTTTTTTTGCTATCTGGTTTTTTGTCGTTTTTTAGTGGTTCCCCGGTTTGCCCCCATCCAGGTTTTTTCCAGGTGGTGACCGGCTTTGGGGGCCCCCGGGGCCAACGCCGGGGGGCAGAAAATAGGAGGAACAGAAACTCGGAGGGTCTGTGAGGGATCCCCCAAAGGAGGTCGAAATACTTTTAAATAATTCCCGGTTTTTGTCTCTTTGTGGGGTTTTTATTGGTATGAAAAAAATGTTTTTAAAAAATTTTTGTTATTCATGTGTATGTAACTATTTCCCTTTAGGAAAATAACAAGAAAACACCCTTTTTTTTTTTCCTTGTTGTAATCCATGTGAATAAGGTAAAGCCACACCCTCCTGAATCAGTTTTGATAAAAATTAAGTTTTTTTTGGCCCTGAGCCCCCTGCCCAATGTTGGCTCTTCGTTGACCCCGCCGTCCAAAAAACCCCTGCTACCTGACAACCCCCAACCCCCCCCTGCCCATGTTGGCTCTTCGTGCCCCCCTAAAAACCCCCACTGCCCACATGACAACCCCACCCAAAAACCCCCCCTGCCACTGTCTGGCTCTTCGTGACCCCGCCATCCCAACCCCCCCACTGCCACATGACAACCCCCCCAACCCCACCCCCCCACTGTCTGGCTTTCGTGACCCCGCCTCCCCCCCATGCCTACACTGGACAACCCCCACCCAAAACCCCCCCTGCCCACTGTTGGTCTTCGTGACCAGCCATCCAACCCCCCACTGCCTACACTGAAACCCCCACCCCCCCCACCCCGCCCCCTGTTGGTCTTTGTGACCCCGCCTTTCCCAACCCCCCTGAACTGACAACTCCACCCCAAACCCCCCCCTGCCCACTGTCTGGGGCTTCGGACCCCGCATCCCAACCCCCCCCCTGTACATGACAACCCCACCCAACCCCACCTGCCCACGTTGGCTCTTGGACCGCCATCCAACCCCCACTGCCTACATGACAAACCCCACCCAACCCCCCCCTGCCCAGTCTGGGTCTTTGTGACCAGCATCCAACCCCCACTGCCTACATGACAACCTCCACCAACCCCCCCCCGCCCATGTCTGGCTCTTCGTGACCCAGCCATCCAACCCACCACTGCCTACATGACAACCTCCACCCAACCCCACCCTGCCCACTGTCTGGCTCTTCGTGACCCAGCCATCCAACCCACCACTGCCTACACTGACAACCTCCACCCAACCCCACCCTGCCCACTGTCTGGCTCTTCGTGACCCAGCCATCCAACCCACCACTGCCTACACTGACAACCTCCACCAACCCCACCCTGCCCACTGTCTGGCTCTTCGTGACCCAGCCATCCAACCCACCACTGCCTACACTGACAACCTCCACCCAACCCCACCCTCCCCACTGTCTGGCTCTTCGTGACACAGCCATCCAACCCACCAATGCCTACACTGACAACCTCCACCCAACCCCACCCTGCCCACTACGATAACCTCCATCCCACTCCCTACCAGTTACACTGCCCGCCTACCAATATCACTGCTCCCTTTCTATCCTCTACCCTCCCTTCCCTTCCCCTCCCGTCCCCTTCCCTCCTACTACGGAGAATTTGATGGAGGATGGAAGATTAAGGCTTAAAGGATGAATTGATGGATGTGAAATGCTCTCCCGCTTGGAAGCTTGGAGTATGAGCTTGGTGGATGAGCTTGGTGGATGAGCTTGGAGTATGAGCTTGGAGTATGAGCTTGGAGTATGAGCTTGGTGGATGAGCTTGGTGGATGAGCTTGGTGGATGAGCTTGGAGCATGAGCTTGGAGTATGAGCTTGGTGGATGAGCTTGGTGGATGAGCTTGGTGGATGAGCTTGGAGTATGAGCTTGGTGGATGAGCTTGGAGTATGAGCTTGGAGTATGAGCTTGGTGGATGAGCTTGGTGGATGAGATTGGAGTATGAGCTTGGTGGATGAGCTTGGTGGATGAGCTTGGAGTATGAGCTTGGAGTATGAGCATGGTGGATGAGCTTGGAGTATGAGCTTGGTGGATGAGCATGGAGTATGAGCTTGGAGTATGAGCTTGGTGGATGAGCATGGAGTATGAGCTTGGAGTATGAGCTTGGTGGATGAGTGTGTAGTATGAGCTTGGAGTATGAGCTTGGAGCATGAGCTTGGTGGGTGAGCTTGGTGGGTGAGCCTGGAGTATGAGCTTGGAGTATGAGCATGGAGTATGAGCTTGGAGTATGAGCATGGAGTATGAGCTTGGAGTATGAGCTTGTAGTATGAGCTTGGAGTACGAGCTTGGAGTATGAGCTTGGAGTATGAGCATGGAGTATGAGCTTGGAGTATGAGCTTGGAGTATGAGCTTGGTGGGTGAGCCTGGAGTATGAGCTTGGAGTATGAGCTTGGAGTATGAGCTTGGAGTATGAGTTTGGAGTATGAGCTTGGTGGGTGAGCCTGGAGTATGAGCTTGGAGTATGAGCTTGGAGTATGAGCTTGGTGGGTGAGCCTGGAGTATGAGCTTGGAGTATGAGCTTGGAGTATGAGCTTGGAATATGAGCTTGGAGTATGAGGTTGGAGTATGAGCTTGGAGTATGAGCTTGGAGTATGAGCTTGGTGGGTGAGCCTGGAGTATGAGCTTGGAGTATGAGCATGGAGTATGAGCTTGGAGTATGAGCTTGGAGTATGAGCATGGAGTATGAGCTTGAAGTATGAGCTTGGAGTATGAGCTTGGAGTATGAGCTTGGTGGGTGAGCCTGGAGTATGAGCTTGGAGTATGAGCTTGGAGTATGAGCTTGGAGTATGAGTTTGGAGTATGAGCTTGGTGGGTGAGCCTGGAGTATGAGCTTGGAGTATGAGCTTGGAGTATGAGCTTGGTGGGTGAGCCTGGAGTATGAGCTTGGAGTATGAGCTTGGAGTATGAGCTTGGAGTATGAGCTTGGAGTATGAGCATGGAGTATGAGCTTGGAGTATGAGCTTGGTGGGTGAGCCTGGACTATGAGCTTGGAGTATGAGCTTGGAGTATGAGCTTGGATTATGAGTTTGGAGTATGAGCTTGGTGGGTGAGCCTGGAGTATGAGCTTGGAGTATGAGCTTGGAGTATGAGCTTGGAGTATGAGCTTGGTGGGTGAGCCTGGAGTATGTGCTTGGAGTATGAGCTTGGAGTATTAGCTTGGAGTATGAGGTTGGAGTATGAGCTTGGAGTATGAGCTTGGTGGGTGAGCCTGGAGTATGAGCTTGGAGTATGAGCTTGGAGTATGAGCTTGGTGGGTGAGCCTGGAGTATGAGCTTGGAGTATGAGCATGGAGTATGAGCTTGGAGTATGAGCATGGAGTATGAGCTTGGTGTATGAACTTGGAGTATGAGCTTGGAGTATGAGCTTGGAGTATGAGCTTGGAATATGAGCATGGAGTATGAGCTTGGAGTATGAGCTTGGAGTATGAGCTTGGTGGGTGAGCCTGGAGTATGAGCTTGGAGTATGAGCTTGGAGTATGAGCTTGGAGTATGAGCTTGTTGGGTGAGCCTGGAGTATGAGCTTGGAGTATGAGCTTGGAGTATGAGCTTGGAATATGAGCTTGGAGTATGAGGTTGGAGTATGAGCTTGGAGTATGAGCTTGGTGGGTGAGCCTGGAGTATACCTGGAGAAAATTTCGGGAGTCAACGCTCCCGCGGCCCAATCCATGACCAGGCCTTGCGGTGGATCAGAGTCTGATCAACCAGGTTGTTAAAGCTGGCCGCAAGCAAACGGACGTACGAGCCACAGCCCAACTGGTCAGGTACTGACCAGTTGGGCTGTGGCTCCTGAAGTGGCTACAGTTTATTACGCCCCACATATCCATCCAGTTTGCAGGATGTATGTGGGGGTTAACAGAACATCTGGAGTTATGTCTACATTGATTTATATGTTGCAAGCAAATTTGGAAATCTACGTAATATGTCTGGTATCTTATTTTAAATAATACGTTATCTTAACATATCACATAGATTGTAATTTATATCTCTGTATTTCTGAGTAAGTGGTCAATTAGGTACATAGCGTTCAAGATAGTGATCATAGAGCTGGTCACATATTTTGCAGTTGATCTGATCATCTGTGTGTCTGATAAACTGCCAGAAGTACTTATAACCTAGTCTATGCCTGGCCACTACAACATCACTGTGTTCACATAGGAGGAGACACATGGGAAATGGAAGAGAACGAAGTAGGAAGAATGGAAGAAGACGAAGTGATAGGAACGTCAGAGGTGAGGACTGTATAAGGGTTGGACATAAGGGTTGCTGTGGGAGAGAGTACAGCATGAACCTCTCCTCCCGGGCAGTCCTGGAGTAGGAGAGCCGTGGAAGTCTTCCTTTAAGGCAGAGTCGAATCACTTCCAAAACATATGAGAGGCTCTCATTTCCCTCAAGACAGAAAATTTTACTTGCATGAAAACTGGACAATGACGGAAATAAGCTGGTGTGCTTCATAGTGAAGGAAGAAGCTGGCTGCAGGATGATCATCTGTACCGCAGACTGAGCATTCTGTCAATGATCTGCAAAATTTGGTCGGGTGGCTGAAGCGCCAGCAGTGTATACTTAGCTACGGCGCTGGGGGCAATTCCAGCACCTATAAAGGTTGTTCTGCTCCGTAAACTGAGGCTGGAAGCTTCCTGCATCTTAAAAGGTCAGTTTGCTAGGAGAAGAGGTTTCAAGGTAGCTTGTTTTCTGTAATGTGAGCTAAGAGGTGAAGCAACTCGAGTCGTCCAAAGTTCTTCGGACGACGGTGCTGAGCCAGTCTGTCCTATGGCGAGCAAATAACCTGAACATCGATGCTGGACTGTGAATGCCGGGAACATAGTCAAAGTAGTGCGAAGGTTCTGAGTGACAAAAGGATAAGCATGAATACGGTACTGGAGTCTGACAACGAGGTGTTGCCCAAAAGTGATACATTTCGAGGGGACGTCCGTGGACGTGCCGGAGTCACGTAAGGGCGCCTAGGAGTAAGTATTCTAGGGCAAACATGAATATTACTGTTTATGATTATGTCAATTCATATTTTTTTTAGAAAGAATGAAGGTTAGAGATGGGCAGCTCCAAGTAGAAACAAAGAGAAATTATTTAATTCCTTCTGTGTATCCCCCTTGTTGTGGCAGGCAGTGCTGATACTGCTTGTAAACCATCCTACTTGGTATACCAGGATCCCCGGTACACCTCCAGAATCAACCGAGCCAGAATCAACCGAGCCAGAATCAATCAATATGAGAAATGTGTGATCGGGTAAAGTCTGAAATTGTATTGCTTTGTCTACCGTCTCCCAGGACCATTATCACAGGATATTCCAACTCCCATGATAAGCAGAACCACCATGGCGACCCATCATAGCCTGGGATAAATAAAAACCATTTTCCCCTCTGCCTAGGAGCTAATATTCACAGAGGGAAGGAGGGGGAGGAAATATTCACAAATAAGAAGGCCGAGGGGAGTGAAGGAAGGTGTACTTCGCCACGTCGAAGTACACCTCTCCCCTTCCTGAAGGGGAGGTGTTCTGATGATGCTTGTGTTCCAGGGGTAACTGAACTGTTCCCTCGTCAGGTGGGAGCGTGTCACTGCCGAGTCAACAGGACCTATCGCAAGTGTTTCCTGAAGCTGCCTCGCCCAGGCAAGTCTCTCTCCACCATCAGGAGACCGAGACCTACGTCTCTCTTCGAGAAAAACAGGTGAGTCATTGAGAAGAATGTGTTTTCTCTCTCTTTCTCTCTCTCTCTCTCTTCCTCCTCCCTCTCCTCCTCCCTCTCCTTCTCCCTCTCCTTCTTCCTCTTCCTCGCTCTCGATGTCTATATACAGATCAAATATACAGATAATCACACGTCTCAGTGTACATACACTAACAGATGCTCTCCTCTCCTTATATATATTCATCTGACCTTAACACTCACGACGTATTGTATCCCGCATACAGTCACTGTATTTGAAATTTATTCGAGTCTTATTGTAGATTTGTATTAAAAAAATATTCCGTGAAAGATTTACTCTTTTAAATTTTAATGATTAGTTAAAGTAATTGTTCTTAACCAACTTTATAAACATAATTTTTTAAGGGGGTGGAGAGGTAAGCCAGCAGAAGGCCTCGGTCAGAAGACCAAAAGCTCCAGATGCGGATCATCATATAACTAAGACCCACGTCAGGAAAAACTTGTCCTGTTCCCTGACAAACATTACCCGTCCAGTACACGATTTTTTTTAATCCAAATATTGTTTACATGATCCCTGGTATACAATGTAAACAATTCTAGGGAGTGAAAAACGTGACTATGGTTCACAATGGTATCTTCCCTCCTCTGAGCTGGCAGATTTCCAAGCATCCAGCACAAATTTGTCAAATTCCGGATAATGAATCACTGTCAGTTTATCGGAGTCATTTAACTAATGATTTTTAACACAATTTGGAAAAAATGACGCCAGAATTTTGGCGTGATCCCAGCATGCTGCCTTCCTCCTCTCCTGTTGTCCAGTCTCTCTCTCTCCCTCTCTCTCTCTCTCTCTCTCTCTCTCTCTCTCTCTCTCTCTCTCTCTCTCTCTCTCTCTCTCTCTCTCTCTCTCTCTCTCTCTCTCTCTCTATCTATCTATCTATCTATCTTTTTATCTATCTCTCCTCGAGCTGACCCACTGCCGGCTTCCCACAAGACAAATCACTAATTCTCATTAAGCTAAATTTCTCACCGCATTATTAGCACTGCAACAGATTATTTTTATGTGTCAAGATGTAACACATTACGACATCTTCTGCTACACTTGATCACCAAATATCAGCAAATGATGTATTACATAAATTTAATAAAAATATGATATGTTGCCGCGTATCTCCAGCTTCTTCTATCACCCAGCTTCCTCCATCACCCAGCTTCCTCCATCACCCAGCTTCCTCCATCACCCAGCTTCCTCCATCACCCAGCTTCCTCCATCACCCAGCTTCCTCCATCACCAGCTTCCTCCATCACCCAGCTTCCTCCATCACCCAGCTTCCTCCATCACCCAGCTTCCTCCATGTCCCAGTTTCCTCCATCACCCAGCTTCCTTCAGGCCCAGCTTCCTCCATCACCCAGCTTCCTCCATCACCCAGCTTCCTCCATGCCCCAGTTTCCTCCATCACCCAGCTTCCTCCATGCCCCAGTTTCCTCCATCACGAAGCTTCCTTCATCCCCAGCTTCCTCCATCACCCAGCTTCCTCCATCACCCAGCTTCCTCCATCACCCAGCTTCCTCCATCCCCCAGCTTCCTCCCTTCCTCAGCTTCCTCCCTCAATTAGCTTCCTCCCTCCCTCAGCTTCCTCCATCCCAGCTTCCCTCCATCAACAGCTTCCTCCCTCCCTCAGCTTCCTCCATCCCAGCTTCCTCCATCCCCAGTTTCCTCCATCCCCAGCTTCCTCCATCCCCAGCTTCCTCCATCACCAGCTTCTCCCTCCCTCAGCTTCCTCCATCCCCCAATTTCCTCCATCACCCAGCTTCCTCCCTCCCCAGCTTCCTCATCCCCAGTTTCCTCCATCCCCAGCTTCCTCCATCCCCAGCTTCCTCCATCCCCAGCTTCCTCCATCAACAGCTTCCTCCCTCCCTCAGCTTCCTCCATCCCCAGCTTCCTCCATCCCCAGCTTCCTCCATCCCCAGCTTCCTCCATCACCAGCTTCCTCCCTCCTCAGCTTCCTCCATCCCCCAATTTCCTCCATCACCCAGCTTCCTCATCCCCAGTTCCTCCATCCCAACTTCCTCCATCACCAGCTTCCTCCCTCCCCAGCTTCCTCCATCCCCCAATTTCCTCCATCACCCAGCTTCCTCCATCCCCAGCTTCCTCCATCCCCAACTTCCTCCATCACCAGCTTCCTCCCTCCCTCAGCTTCCCTTTCCCCCCCAATTTCCTCCATCACCAGCTTCCTCCATCCCAGTCTTCTCCATCATCAGCTTCCTCCATCACCAGCTTCTCCATCCCAGCTTTCTCCATCCCGCTTCCTCCATCCCAGCTTCCTCCATCCTCAGCTTCCTCCATCACCAGCTTCCTCCCTCCCTCAGCTTCCTCCATCTCCAATTTCCTCCATCACCCGCTTCTCCATCCCCAGCTTCCTCCATCACCAGCTTCCTCCATCCCCAGCTTCCTCCATCCCCAGCTTCCTCCATCCCAGCTTCCTCCATCCCCAGCTTCTCCTCCCTCCTCAGCTTCCTCCATCTCCAGCTTCCTCCATCCCCAGCTTCCTCCCTCCCTCAGCTTCCTCCATCACCAGCTTCCTCCATCACCCAGCTTTCTCCATCCCAGCTTCCTCCATCCCCAGCTTCTCCATCCCCAGCTTCCTCCATCCCCAGCTTCCTCCATCCCCAGCTTCCTCCATCCCCAGCTTTCTCCATCTCCAGCTTCCTCCATCCCAAGCTTCCTCCATCCCCAGCTTCCTCCCTCCCTCAGCTTCCTCCATCCCCAGCTTCCTCCATCCCCAGCTTCCTCCATCCCCAGCTTCCTCCATCCTCAGCTTCCTCCATCCCCAGCTTCCTCCATCCAAGCTTCCTCCATCCCCAGCTTCCTCCATCCCCAGCTTCCTCCATCCCCAGCTTCCTCCCTCCCTCAGCTTCCTCCATCCCCAGCTTCCTCCATCCCAGCTTCCTCCATCCCCAGCTTCCTCCATCCCAAGCTTCCTCCATCCCAGCTTCCTCCATCCCCAGCTTCCTCCATCCTCAGCCTCCTCCCTCCCTCAGCTTCCTCCATCCCCAGCTTCCTCCATCCCAGCTTCCTCCATCCCCAGCTTCCTCCCTCCCTCAGCTTCCTCCATCCCCAGCTTCCTCCATCCCAGCTTCCTCCATCCCCACCTTCCTCCATCCCCAGCTTCCTCCATCCCCAGCTTCCTCCATCCCCAGCTTCCTCCCTCCCTCAGCTTCCTCCATCCCAGCTTCCTCCATCCCCACCTTCCTCCATCACCCAGCTTCCTCCATCCCCAGCTTCCTCCATCACCAGCTTCCTCCCTCCCTCAGCTTTCTCTATCACCCAGCTTCCTCCATCATCAGCTTCCTCCATCCCCAGCTTCCTCCATCCCAGCTTCCTCCATCATCAGCTTCCTCCATCCCAGCTTCCTCCATCCCAGCTTCCTCCATCCCCAGCTTCCTCCATCTCAGCTTCCTCCATCCCCAGCTTCCTCCATCCCCAGCTTCCTCCATCCCCAGCTTCCTCCATCATCAGCTTCCTCCATCCCCAGCTTCCTCCATCCCCAGCTTCCTCCATCCCCAGCTTCCTCCATCCCCAGCTTCCTCCATCCCAGCTTCCTCCATTCCCAGCTTCCTCCACCCCAGCTTCCTCCATCCCCAGCTTCCTCCATCACCTAGCTTTCTCCATTTCCAGCTTCCTCCATCCCCAGCTTCCTCCATCCCCAGCTTCCTCCATCCCCAGCTTCCTCCATTCCCAGCTTCCTCCACCCAGCTTCCTCCATCCCCAGCTTCCTCCATCACCAGCTTTCTCCATTTCCAGTTCCTCCATCCTCCAGTTTTCCTCCTTCCCATCAGCTTCCACCATCCCCAGCTTCCTCTATCCCCAGCTTCCTCCATCCCAGCTTCCTCCATCACCTAGCTTTCTCCATTTCCAGCTTCCTCCATCCCCAGCTTCCTCCATCATCAGCTTCCTCCATCCCCAGCTTCCTCCATCCCCAGCTTCCTCCATCCCCAGCTTCCTCCATCATTCAGCTTCCTCCATCCCCAGCTTCCTCCATCCCCAGCTTCCTCCATCCCCAGCTTCCCCATCCCCAGCTTCCTCCATCCCAGCTTCCTCCATTCCCAGCTTCCTCCACCCCAGCTTCCTCCATCCCAGCTTCCTCCATCATCAGCTTCCTCCATCCCCAGCTTCCTCCATCCCAGCTTCCTCCATCCCCAGCTTCCTCCATTCCCAGCTTCCTCCACCCCAGCTTCCTCCATCCCCAGCTTCCTCCATACACCAGCTTCCTCCATCCCCAGCTTCCTCCCTCCCTCAGCTTCCTCCACCCCCAGCTTCCTCCATCACCTAGCTTTCTCCATTTCCAGCTTCCTCCATCCCAGCTTCCTCCCTCCCTCAGCTTCCTCCATCCCCAGCTTCCTCTATCCCAGCTTCCTCCATCCCCAGCTTCCTCCATCACCAGCTTCCTCCATCCCCAGCTTCCTCCATCCCCCAATTTCATCCATCACCCAGCTTCCTCCATCACCAGCTTCCTCCATCCCCAGCTTCCTCCATTCCCTAGCTTCCTCCCTCCCCTCAGCTTCCTCCATCACCAGCTTCCTCCATCCCCAGCTTCCTCCATCCCCAGCTTCCTCTCATCAGCTTCCTCCATCCCCAGCTTCCTCCATCCCCAGCTTCCTCCATCCCCAGCTTCCTCCATTCATCAGCTTCCTCCATCCCAGCTTCCTCCATCCCAGCTTCCTCCATCCCCAGCTTCCTCCATCCCCAGCTTCCTCCATCCCCAGCTTCCTCCATCCCCAGCTTCCTCCACCCCAGCTTCCTCCATCCCAGCTTCCTCCATCACCATAGCTTTCTCCATTTCCAGCTTCCTCCATCACCTAGCTTTCTCCATTCCAGCTTCCTCCATCCCAGCTTCCTCCCTCCCGCTCCTCTCCCCATCCCCAGCTTCCTCCTCCCTCAGCTTCCACCATCCCAGCTTCCTCTATCCCCAGCTTCCTCCATCCCAGCTTCCTCCATCCCCAGCTTCCTCCATCCCAGCTTCCTCCATCCCCAGCTTCCTCCATCCCCAGCTTCCTCCATCACAGCTTCCTCCATCCCAAGCTTCCTCCATCCCCAGCTTCCTCCATCTCCAGCTTCCTCCATCCCCAGCTTCCTCCATCCCAGCTTCCTCCATCCCCAGCTTCCTCCATCACCTAGCTTTCTCCATTTCCAGCTTCCTCCATCCCAGCTTCCTCCCTCCCTCAGCTTCCACCATCCCCAGCTTCCTCCCTCCTCATGCTTCCTCCATCCCCAGCTTCCTCTATCCCCATCTTCCTCCATCCCAGCTTCCTCCATCACCAGCTTCCTCCATCCCAGCTTCCTCCATCCCCAGCTTCCTCCATCCCCAGCTTCCTCCATTCCCAGCTTCCTCCACCCCAGCTTCCTCCATCCCCAGCTTCCTCCATCCCCAGCTTCCTCCATCCCCAGCTTCCTCCATCCCAGCTTCCTCCATCCCCAGCTTCCTCCATCCCCAGCTTCCTCCATTCCCCAAGCTTCCTCCATCCCCAGCTTCCTCCATTCCCAGCTTCCTCCACCCCAGCTTCCTCCATCCCAGCTTCCTCCATTCCCCAGCTTCCTCCATCCCCAGCTTCCTCCATCCCCAGCTTCCTCCATTCCCAGCTTCCTCCACCCCAGCTTCCTCCATCCCAGTTCCTCCATTCCCAGCTTCCTCCATCCCCAGCTTCCACCATCCCAGCTTTTCCTCCATCCCCATGCTTCCTCATCCCCAGCTTCCTCCATTCCCAGCTTCCTCCACCCCAGCTTCCTCCATCCCCAGCTTCCTCCATCCCTAGCTTTCTCCATTTCTACGTTCCTCCATCCCCAGCTTCCTCCCTCCCTCAGCTTCCACCATCCCCAGCTTCCTCCTCCCTCAGCTTCCACCATCCCAGCTTCCTCTATCCCCAGCTTCCTCCATCCCCAGCTTCCTCCATCCCAGCTTCCTCCATCACCTAGCTTTCTCCATTTCCAGCTTCCTCCATCCCCAGCTTCCTCCATTCGTCAGCTTCCTCCATCCCCAGCTTCCTCCATCCCCAGCTTTCACCTCCATCCCAGCTTCCTCCATCATCAGCTTCCTCCATCCCAGCTTCCTCCATCCCAGTTTTCCTCCATCCCCAGCTTCCTCCATCCCCAGCTTCCTCCATCCCCAGCTTCCTCCATTCCCAGCTTCCTCCACCCCAGCTTCCTCCATCCCCAGCTTCCTCCATCATCAGCTTCCTCCATCCCCAGCTTCCTCCATCCCCAGCTTCCTCCATCCCAGCTTCCTCACTTTCCCAGCTTCCTCCACCCCAGCTTCCTCCATCCCCAGCTTCCTCATCACCAGCTTCCTCCATCCCCAGCTTCCTCCCTCCCTCAGCTTCCTCCATCCCCAGCTTCCTCCATCACCTAGCTTTCTCCATTTCCAGCTTCCTCCATCCCCAGCTTCCTCCCTCCCTCAGCTTCCACCATCCCCAGCTTCCTCTATCCCCAGCTTCCTCCATCCCCAGCTTCCTCCATCACCAGCTTCCTCCATCCCCAGCTTCCTCCATCCCCCAATTTCATCCATCACCCAGCTTCCTCCATCACCAGCTTCCTCCATCCCCAGCTTCCTCCATCACCAGCTTCTCCTCCCTCCTTCTCCATCACCAGCTTCCTCCATCCCCAGCTTCCTCCATCCCCAGCTTCCTCCATCACAGCTTCCTCCATCCCAGCTTCCTCCATCACCAGCTTCCTCCATCCCCAGCTTCCTCCATCATCAGCTTCCTCCATCCCCAGCTTCCTCCATCCCCAGCTTCCTCCATCCCCAGCTTCCTCCATCCCCAGCTTCCCATCCATTCCCCCCAGCTTCCTCCATTCCCAGCTTCCTCCACCCCAGCTTCCTCCATCCCCAGCTTCCTCCATCACATAGCTTTCTCCATTTCCAGCTTCCTCCATCACCTAGCTTTCTCCATTTCCAGCTTCCTCCATCCCCAGCTTCCTCCCTCCCTCAGCTTCCACCATCCCCAGCTTCCTCCCTCCCTCAGCTTCCACCATCCCCAGCTTCCTCTATCCCCAGCTTCCTCCATCCCCAGCTTCCTCCATCCCCAGCTTCCTCCATCCCCAGCTTCCTCCATCCCCAGCTTCCTCCATCCCCAGCTTCCTCCATCATCAGCTTCCTCCATCCCAAGCTTCCTCCATCCCCAGCTTCCTCCATCTCCAGCTTCCTCCATCCCCAGCTTCCTCCATCCCCAGCTTCCTCCATCCCCAGCTTCCTCCATCACCTAGCTTTCTCCATTTCCAGCTTCCTCCATCCCCAGCTTCCTCCCTCCCTCAGCTTCCACCATCCCCAGCTTCCTCCCTCCCTCAGCTTCCACCATCCCCAGCTTCCTCTATCCCCATCTTCCTCCATCCCCAGCTTCCTCCATCACCAGCTTCCTCCATCCCCAGCTTCCTCCATCCCCAGCTTCCTCCATCCCCAGCTTCCTCCATTCCCAGCTTCCTCCACCCCAGCTTCCTCCATCCCCAGCTTCCTCCATCCCCAGCTTCCTCCATCCCCAGCTTCCTCCATCCCCAGCTTCCTCCATCCCCAGCTTCCTCCATCCCCAGCTTCCTCCATCCCCAGCTTCCTCCATCCCCAGCTTCCTCCTTTCCCCAGCTTCCTCCACCCAGCTTCCTCCATCCCCAGCTTCCTCCATCCCCAGCTTCCTCCATCCCAGCTTCCTCCATCCCAGCTTCCCCCATTCCCAGCTTCCTCCACCCCAGCTTCCTCCATCCCCAGCTTCCTCCATTCCCAGCTTCCTCCACCCCAGCTTCCTCCATCCCCAGCTTCCTCCATCCCCAGCTTCCTCCATCCCCAGCTTCCTCCATTCCCAGCTTCCTCCACCCCAGCTTCCTCCATCCCCAGCTTCCTCCATCACCTAGCTTTCTCCATTTCCAGCTTCCTCCATCCCCAGCTTCCTCCCTCCCTCAGCTTCCACCATCCCCAGCTTCCTCCCTCCCTCAGCTTCCACCATCCCCAGCTTCCTCTATCCCCAGCTTCCTCCATCCCCAGCTTCCTCCATCACCAGCTTCCTCCATCCCAGCTTCCTCCATCCCAGCTTCCTCCATCCCCAGCTTCCTTCATTCCCCAGCTTCCTCCACCCCAGCTTCCTCCATCCCCAGCTTCCTCCATCACCTAGCTTTCTCCATTTCCAGCTTCCTCCATCCCCAGCTTCCTCCCTCCCTCAGCTTCCACCATCCCCAGCTTCCTCCCTCCCTCAGCTTCCACCATCCCCAGCTTCCTCTATCCCCAGCTTCCTCCATCCCCAGCTTTCTCCATCTCCAGCTTCCTCCATCACCAGCTTCCTCCATCCCCAGCTTCCTCCATCCCCAGCTTCCTCCCTCCCTCAGCTTCCTCCATCCCATCTTCCTCCATCCCCAGCTTCCTCCACCCCCAGCTTCCTCCTCAATCAGCTTCCTCCATCCCCAGCTTCCTCCATCCCCAGCTTCCTCCATCATGAGCTTCCTCCATCCCCAGCTTCCTCCATTCCCAGCTTCCTCCATCCCCAGCTTCCTCCCTCCCTCAGCTTCCTCCATCCCCAGCTTCCTCCATCCCCAGCTTCCTCCATCCCCAGCTTCCACCATCCCCAGCTACCTCCATCACGAGCTTCCTCCCTCCCTCAGCTTCCTCCATCCCCCAGTTTCCTCCATCACCAGCTTCCTCCATCCCCAGCTTCCTCCATCACCAGCTTCCTCCCTCCCTCAGCTTCCTCCATCCGCCAATTTCCTCCATCCCAGCTTCCTCCATCCCCAGCTTCTTCCATCCCAGGCTTCCTCCATCCCCAGCTTCCTCCATCCCCAGCTTCTTCCATCCCCAGGCTTCCTCCATCCCCAGCTTCTTCCCTCCCTCAGCTTCCTCCCTCCCTCAGCTTCCTCCCTCCCTCAGCTTCCTCCATCCCCAGCTTCCTCCATCCCCAGCTTCCTCCATCCCCAGCTTCCTCCATCCCCAGCTTCCTCCATCCCCAGCTTCCTCCATCCCCAGCTTCCTCCATCCCCAGCTTCCTCCATCCCCAGCTTCCTCCATCCCCAGCTTCCTCCATCCCCAGCTTCCTCCATCCCCAGTTTCCTCCATCCCTCAGCTTCCTCCCTCCCTCAGCTTCCTCCATCCCCAGCTTCTTCCATCCCCAGCTTCCTCCCTCCCTCAGCTTCCTCCATCCCCAGCTTCCTCCATCCCCAGCTTCCTCCATCCCCAGCTTCCTCCATCCCCAGCTTCCTCCATCCCCAGCTTCCTCCATCCCCAGCTTCCTCCATCCCCAGCTTCCTCAATCACCAGCTTCCTCCGTCCCTAGCTTCCTCCATCTCCAGCTTCCTCCATCCTCAGCTTCCTCCATCCCCAGCTTCCTCCATCCCCAGCTTCCTCCATCCCCAGCTTCTTCCATCACCAGCTTCCTCCCTCCCTCAGCTTCCTCCATCCCCCAATTTCCTCCATCACCCAGCTTCCTCCATCCCCAGCTTCCTCCATCCCCAGCTTCCTCAATCCCCAGCTTCCTCCATCCCTAGCTTCCTCCATCTCCAGCTTCCTCCATCCTCAGCTTCCTCCATCCCCAGCTTCCTCCATCCCCAGCTTCCTCCATCCCCAGCTTCTTCCATCACCAGCTTCCTCCCTCCCTCAGCTTCCTCCATCCCCCAATTTCCTCCATCACCCAGCTTCCTCCATCCCCAGCTTTCCTTCCACTACACTTCATGGGAGTTACCTAGATGCCAGTGAGAGCTCTTGATCCAAGGAAATGGACTTATCCTCTATTTCCCTGGATCGAGCTAGAATGCGTCACTTTCCCGAAGCGCTGTATGACACATATGGGTTTTGCGCACTATTCTGTTTAAAATAATTCTTCAAAATTATCCACTCCTGGTCAAGAGTTTCCTGCTCGGTTCTCAATCGAGAGGACTTGGGTTCGATTTCCTGGTAGGTGAGGCACACTGCTGCTCCAGGTGTCTCACCTACCAGTACACTGCTGCTCCAGGTGTCTCACCTACCAGTACACTGCTGATCCAGGTGTCTCACCTACCAGTACACTGCTGCTCCAGGTGTCTCACCTACCAGTACACTGCTGCTCCAGGTGTCTCACCTACCAGTACACTGCTGCTCCAGGTGTCTCACCTACCAGTACACTGCTGATCCAGGTGTCTCACCTACCAGTACACTGCTGATCCCGTTGTCTCACCTACCAGTACACTGCTGATCCAGGTGTCTCACCTACCAGTACACTGCTGCTCCAGGTGTCTCACCTACCAGTACACTGGTGTTCCAGGTGTCTCACCTAGAAGTACACTGCTGCTTCAGGTGTCTCACCTACCAGTACACTGGTGTTCCAGGTGTCTCACCTACCAGTACACTGCTGCTCCAGGTGTCTCACCTACCAGTACACTGCTGCTCCAGGTGTCTCACCTACCAGTACACTGCTGCTCCAGGTGTCTCACCTACCAGTACACTGCTGCTCTAGGTGTCTCACCTACCAGTACACTGCTGCTCCAGGTGTCTCACCTACCAGTACACTGCTGCTCTAGGTGTCTCACCTACCAGTACACTGCTGTTCCAGGTGTCTCACCTACCAGTACACTGCTGCTCTAGGTGTCTCACCTACCAGTACACTGCTGATCCAGGTGTCTCACCTTCCAGTACACTGCTGCTCCAGGTGTCTCACCTACCAGTACACTGCTGCTCTAGGTGTCTCACCTACCAGTACACTGCTGATCCAGGTGTCTCACCTACCAGTACACTGCTGCTCCAGGTGTCTCACCTACCAGTACACTGGTGCTCAAGGTGTCTCACCTACCAGTACACTGCTGCTCCAGGTGTCTCACCTACCAGTACACGGCTGATCCAGGTGTCTCACCTACCAGTACACTGCTGCTCCAGATGTCTCACCTACCAGTACACTGCTGCTCCAGGTGTCTCACCTACCAGTACACTGGTGTTCCAGGTGTCTCACCTACCAGTACACTGCTGCTCCAGGTGTCTCACCTACCAGTACACTGGTGTTCCAGGTGTCTCACCTACCAGTACACTGGTGTTCCAGGTGTCTCACCTACCAGTACACTGCTGCTCCAGGTGTCTCACCTACCAGTACACTGCTGCTGCAGGTGTCTCACCTACCAGTACACTGCTGCTCCAGGTGTCTCACCTACCAGTACACTGCTGCTCCAGGTGTCTTACCTACCAGTACACTGCTGCTCTAGGTGTCTCACCTACCAGTACACTGCTGCTCCAGGTGTCTCACCTACCAGTACACTGCTGTTCCAGGTGTCTCACCTACCAGTACACTGCTGCTCTAGGTGTCTCACCTACCAGTACACTGCTGATCCAGGTGTCTCACCTTCCAGTACACTGCTGCTCCAGGTGTCTCACCTACCAGTACACTGCTGCTCTAGGTGTCTCACCTACCAGTACACTGCTGATCCAGGTGTCTCACCTTCCAGTACACTGCTGCTCCAGGTGTCTCACCTACCAGTACACTGCTGCTCAAGGTGTCTCACCTACCAGTACACTGGTGCTCCAGGTGTCTCACCTACCAGTACACTGGTGTTCCAGGTGTCTCACCTACCAGTACACTGGTGCCCCAGTTTCCTCACCTAGACGCATGCGAAAGCCTTCTTACACCTAATATTAAATAGGTACCTGGGTGTGCCAACAGAATGACCAACAGATAATGTTCATCGCTCGCAGCGCGATCTGAAAGAGGGATCCCTGTTTTGCATAACCCCAGCCCCATGTACCTCAATGCTCGCGCGAGGAAGAGTGCGCGAGTAGCGTAAGTTTCGCGTTTAGTTAAATATTTGAAAGGAATCAGCAGAGGTATTTGCAAGTTGTCACATTGACACTTACATTCAATGTCTTCAATAATAATGGCACATTAGGACACACACATCCAATAACTAATTCGAATCTTACAAATAAAAACAGAAAAAAACATACCACGGGTGGGTTAGAACGCGCGATCAGAGTCTCAAAACTCCAGACCGACGCGGTCTGGAGTTTTGATACTCTCTGATCACAGGTTCTAACCCCATCCGTCGTATGGTTTGTTTGCAATCGTGTCATAACGATTTCGTGAGTCAAGTAAACGCAGCTTAGAAGCAAAACCGAAGAAATATTCCCTAAATATCTCGGAGACTGGGATCCTAGAATACACTAGCGCATACATATTTCCTAGATATCCTCTATGTATTCAATAGGTCTTGAATCAAGATCTTACCCCTCGAAATATGTCACTTTATTTTTTTTAGTTATCGTAGGTAGTTTACACATATGTTAGACTATGCAGAATAACCACTGTGACAAAAAAAACAGTAAAATTCCAAGCGATTTTGTGATTTCTCACTTATTCAAGGAACTGTGAAAATCGCTTGGAATTTCACTGTTTTTATCAGATTGGTTGTTCTGCATATTGTGATGTCACCTGTTAACTGTGATTTTATTGCTTAACTTAGAATATGTATGATAATTGCACTCATGTGTACCAGACATGTTTGATTATTGTACCAGACACGTATGATAATTGTACTTATGTTTACCAGACGTGGCGACCGGATGGGCGCCCTGCGGCTGGAGGCTGAGGCTGACGGAGCAGCCATGCCCATGACGTCTAATTCGAACTCCGACGCTGTCTACTACAACATGGATGTCTGTGACAACCAGGAGCTGCCTCTCATTAAGTAGAGAGACGCAGGGCCACTTCTATTCTTCCATCCCCACCTTCCACACCTCATTGTTCCTCTACTTTCTCTCTCACTCCAGTCCCCTAACTCTCCCTCGGCTATCTCCTACCCACCACTTATCCTCCCTTTCCGCTGACTCTTCCTGCTTCATCCTGCCATTGAAGGGGGAACTTTACCCGAATGAACAAATGTTGAAACACTTTATTCTTTTGATCTAGAGCGTCTCCTCGACCCATCATGCTAAAAATAGTTATTTCAATACCTTTTACCATAATGTAACTCAATGATTTGATTTGTAGGGAAAGTTTAGTGTAATCACGATTTGTCTGTTATCTCTCTGTATATATAATATATTTTAAGTATTCCTACGCATGTTAAATGAAATCGCAAATGATGGCCCAATAAAGACCACAGATTTTGTATGAAGATAAAAATGTATAATAATTATTGTTTTTAAACACAGAGGGATACCTAATATACATGATAAATGTGAAACGAAGAATGCAAAATGTTGAAAGAATCACTGCTGCTGCTTCCTCAGCGATGTCTGGACGACACATTGAACTTCAAGACCTGAGAAAACTTCCCACAGAACTCGGGCACTAGATTTCAGCGTCACGTCAGTAAAATACTGACAGTCTGCTTGAATTCGTATGCAAGACGGCTGACTTAACAAGCATACACAGAAATCAAGAAAAATGCACAACAGAAAGAGGCTAAGATAAAAAAATTGAGTTACCAATTGGGGAAGGATGTTGATGTATATATAAAGACCGAATTCAGAGATACTGCAGAGTGGATGTTACAGATAACACTCACCAGATGGCCACAGCTTGGAAGTGATGTTGCTAACTATATTTGCCACTTCGTTACAGCTTACATAGTTACTTTGGCTAAGTTGCCAACACTGATACTTAAGCTCCATCACATAGAATTTCATAAATGCTACCAGTACCAGTACATGTTTTGTTCTAAAATGCAGTAAACGAGTCACTGACAAAAATAAAATAGAATTTAATACAGTTCTCAACGTTCAGGCAACGATGCGAGTTTCTGCTTAACACTCTGTGTTGCCTTAACAGTAAAAATCTCTATTTCTGCATCCTATACAGAGCTAAGTGATATTGGCATACTATATAGAAAGCCTTGAGCAGTATGCAGCTGTGTCTCCCATGGCAAGAAAGTTGACTGTGTTCTTCAAGTTGTCAAACGCGTGTGTCATCAACAGTGATGCAAAGATAATCTTAAGATAATCTTAAGCGGTGAAAAGAATAAAATTTAAGATGAATGTTTGGAAGAAAAGTCTTAGTGCACAAAGACTGAATTCCTTGTAAAAGTACAAGTAAATATAACAAAATTAAATGAATTAAGCACTAATTTAACGAAATTACGTAAATTATGTACACTTTTAGCCAACATTCAGACGTATTATAAACGCCAATCTTGTATATAATAAATTTGACCTAAACTTGATTTTAGAAAATATAAAAAATATGAAAAAGTATAATGTTCCAAGGCCTATCTATGTATTTCCATCATACATATTACGTGTATATATCTCCCTGCTTTCTGAACTAACCTAAGTGGTTGGACAATTCCAGAATTGTAACAGAAACCTTCCCTAGGGTTCAATAAAGGAGCTCACACTGTAAGAAAAACATTGCCTGTTTATATGCACTCTTCTGTTAAAAAAAACGAACACTGAAAGTTTTCAATTGCAGTATTAAGATAATGTAATAAGATAATGTAATAAGATAATGTAATAAGATAATGTAATAAGGTCTACCACTGTCAGTGTACAGTGTACAGAGCTTCATTGTACGCATTTTGCCAATATTTTTTTTTATTGGTGAAGATGGTATTGCGACACGAGTCATTGCAGAGTGAAAATTGAAGTTTATTCGGAAGTTTAATGGAAAAACCTTTCTAGTGGTACAATATTATGAAGAAGTTTTATGTAATTTTGTAACTGATGTAAATTCAAGTCAATCCTATTTGCACCTTTCTTATAAAATGTCATTTATGAAGTTTAAGACATGACTCCTTAATGTGAGAACACTGACATGAGCTGACTGCACTACACCTTTTAAAACTTATGCAAATATGTGACAGAAAATACCTTCTATAGAGGTTTTTGCACAGTTTGACTTCATTATTTCAATGCATAGGATCCATTGGCACTATTTGGCAGGTTGGTTTCTCCAGAACCCATGTGTATACTGCACTGTGGGTCCTCCCAGGTGGATTAGCAGTGACTGTTAACGTAGAAAGCATCACAGTGTGAACCTGACTCACGAAATCGTAATGACACGATTGCAAATAAACCCTACCACGGGTGGGGTTAGAACCCGCGTCTGTCTAGAGTTTTGTGACTCTCTGATTGCGGGTTCTAACCCCACCCGTGGTATGGTTAGTGTGAACCTGTGTACTTAAGCATGTGGAATGGTATAGAACAAAAATATTCACACCAAACGTAGGTTCTAAAGATCAGAGATGATAGAAGGTTGGCCAGCTGGCAGTAACGCTTAATGGTGTTGCTACCAAGTCTGCCATCTTCCCTGAATGTGAAGAATACTTTCCAAGTCGTTTATAAATTTGCTTAATATAGATAAATCATAGGATGCCAATGTATTTTATCAAAGCTTCTACTGACCTTCATTTTCCTATATATTTAGTGTTTATTGCAAAGCCGGAAAGATCAGATATTGAACAAAGAAAACATGATTCAGTGGAAATCTAAGATGCTACAGGGTTCTTGACTAAGATGTAAACAAAGTGAGTGAAGGTTGTTTATAACCTAAGTGAGGTGCAAAGAAACACTTCGGCTGGAACTGTCAAGGTGTATTAGGTATCTTTAACGTTGTATTGCAAAATATATTCTGGTAAACTTAAACACAATACAGAGGATATTTTGGCTGTAGTTCTCTCTTTGCTTTGTGAGTATAGAAGCTTGAGTTAAGAGTAGAGACAGCTTATTTCCAGCTCACACAGGAAAGGGTGAGACAGCAGGTTACAGAGTTCAAATAGCAGCGAGTTAGGCTTAAAAGACTGATTTATTACGACAATTTGATCGTTATTCATTGCCTCTACAAAAAGCACTCTCCTAGCGCACACTCCTCTATCATACATTATACACCGCCTAGTATTTTCACCTGAATATTTCTTCAGGACAAATATGGTTTTATTTTCTGAAGGAATATTTTTTATCATCAAATTTCCCAATTCCCAAAACTGCTTACTTGAGAAGTGGAGAATTTACTGATGTACTTATAACTACAATGTATAAATGTCCAGAATTTATTGTTAAAATTTACATGGTATTTTGTCCATTTCTGCAGACTTGTATAATACAACACTTGATTGTTTCATGATTTCTAGAATTTTGTATTGCTTCATGATGCTCTTTGGAAAACTAATGTTGGTATTTGTAAACGAGAATCTGAATTACAACTATCTAAATAATGCTGATGTAATCATTTCCAGTTACACAATAAATATTCATTACTTTAGGTGTTGTAAATTTGCGTTTTTCACTGCCACTCCTTCCTCCATCAGCTGGTGAATCCTGAAGTGTATGCTGGCCTGTCTGCTGGCAGGCTGGCCTGTCTGCTGGCAGGCTGGCCTGTCTGCTGGCAGGCTGGCCTGTCTGCTGGGAGGCTGGCCTGTCTGCTGGGAGGCTGGCCTGTCTGCTGGCAGGCTGGCCTGTCTGCTGGGAGGCTGGCCTGTCTGCTGGCAGGCTGGCCTGTCTGCTGGGAGGCTGGCCTGTCTGCTGGAAGGCTGGCCTGTCTGCTGGGAGGCTGGCCTGTCTGCTGAGAGGCTGGCCTGTCTGCTGGGAGGCTGGCCTGTCTGCTGGCAGGCTGGCCTGTCTGCTGGCAGGCTGGCCTGTCTGCTGAGAGGCTGGCCTGTCTGCTGGGAGGCTGGCCTGTCTGCTGGGAGGCTGGCCTGTCTGCTGGGAGGCTGGCCTGTCTGCTGGCAGGCTGGCCTGTCTGCTGGAAGGCTGGCCTGTCTGCTGGGAGGCTGGCCTGTCTGCTGAGAGGCTGGCCTGTCTGCTGGGAGGCTGGCCTGTCTGCTGAGAGGCTGGCCTGTCTGCTGGGAGGCTGGCCTGTCTGCTGGGAGGCTGGCCTGTCTGCTGGGAGGCTGGCCTGTCTGCTGAGAGGCTGGCCTGTCTGCTGAGAGGCTGGCCTGTCTGCTGGGAGGCTGGCCTGTCTGCTGGCAGGCTGGCCTGTCTGCTGGCAGGCTGGCCTGTATGCTGGCAGGCTGGCCTGTCTGCTGGCAGGCTGGCCTGTCTGCTGGGAGGCTGGCCTGTCTGCTGGAAGGCTGGCCTGTCTGCTGGGAGGCTGGCCTGTCTGCTGGGAGGCTGGCCTGTCTGCTGGGAGGCTGGCCTGTCTGCTGAGAGGCTGGCCTGTCTGCTGGGAGCCTGGCCTGTCTGCTGGGAGGCTGGCCTGTCTGCTGGAAGGCTGACATGACTGCTGGCATGACTGCTGGAAGGCTGAGATGTATGCTGGAAGGCTGGTATGTCTACTGGAAGGCTGGCATGTCTGCTGGAAGGCTGACATGTCTTCTGGAAGGCTAGCATGTCTGCTGGATGACTGGCCTGTCTGCTAGTAGACTGGCCTGTCTGCTGGCAGGCTGCCATGTCTGCTGGAAGGCTGACATGTCTGTTGGAAGGCTGACATGTCTGTTGGAAGGCTGTCATGTCTGCTGGAATGCTGGCATGTCTGCTGAAAGGCTGGCATGTCTGCTGGAAGGCTGACATGTCTGCTGGAAGGCTGGTCTGCCTGCTGGAATGCTGGCATGTCTGCTGGAAGGCTGGTCTCCCTGCTGGAAGGCTGACGTGTCTGCTGGAAGGCTAGCCTGTCTGCTGGAAGGCTGTCATATCTGCTGGAAGGCTGTCATGTCTGCTAGAAGGCTGACATGTCTGCTAGAAGGCTGACATGTCTACTTGAAGGCTGACGTGTCTGCCAGAAGGCTGTCATGTCTTGTAGAAGGCTGACATGTCTGCTAGAAGGCTGACATGTCTGCTAGAAGGCTGACATGTCTGCTAGAAGGCTGACATGTCTTCTGGAAGGCTGACATGTCTGCTAGAAGGCTGACATGTCTGATAGAAGGCTGTCATGTCTGCTAGAAGGGTGACATGTCTGCTAGTAGGCTGACATGTTTGCTAGAAGTCTGACATGTCTGCTAGAAGGCTGACATGTCTGCTAGAAGGCTGACATGTCTTCTGGAAGGCTGACATGTCTGCTAGAAGGCTGACATGTCTGATAGAAGGCTGTCATGTCTGCTAGAAGGGTGACATGTCTGCTAGTAGGCTGACATGTTTGCTAGAAGTCTGACATGTCTGCTAGAAGGCTGACATGTCTGCTAGAAGGCTGACATGTCTGCTAGAAGGCTGACGTGTCTGCTAGAAGGCTGTCATGTCTTGTAGAAGGCTGACATGTCTGCTAGAAGGCTGACATGTCTGCTAGAAGTCTGACATGTCTGCTAGAAGGCTGACATGTCTGCTAGAAGGCTGTCATGTCTGCTAGAAGGCTGACATGTCTGCTAGAAGGCTGACATATTTGCAGATAGGCTGACATGTCTTCTGGAAGGTTGACATGTCTGCTGGAAGGCTGGCATGTCTGCTGGAAGGCTGGAATGTCTGCTGGAAGGCTAACATGTCTGCTGGAATTCTGATGTGTCTGCTGGAAGGCTGGCCTGTCTGCTGGAAGGCTGTCATGTCTGATCGAATGCTGGCATGTCTGCTAGAAGGCTGTCATGTCTGCCAGAAGGCTGTCATGTCTGATCGAATGCTGGCATGTCTGCTAGAAGGCTGTCATGTCTGCCAGAAGGCTGTCATGTCTGCTAGAAGGCTGACATGTTTGCTAGAAGGCTGACATGTCTGCTTGAAGGCTGACATGTCTGCTGGAAGGCTGACATGTCTGCTAGAAGGCTGACATGTCTGCTAGAAGGCTGACATATTTGCTGATTGGCTGACATGTCTTCTGGAAGGTTGACATGTCTGCTGGAAGGCTGATATGTCTGCTAGAAGGCTGACATGTCTGCTGGAAGGCTGGCCTGTCTGCTGTAAGGCTGTCATGTCTGCTAGAAGGCTGTCATGTCTGCTAGAAGGCTGACATGTCTGCTAGAAGGCTGACATATTTGCAGATAGGCTGACATGTCTTCTGGAAGGTTGACATGTCTGCTGGAAGGCTGGCATGTCTGCTGGAAGGCTGGAATGTCTGCTGGAAGGCTAACATGTCTGCTGGAATTCTGATGTGTCTGCTGGAAGGCTGGCCTGTCTGCTGGAAGGCTGTCATGTCTGATCGAATGCTGGCATGTCTGCTGGAAGGCTGGCCTGTCTGCTGGAAGGCTGTCATGTCTGCCAGAAGGCTGTCATGTCTGCTAGAAGGCTGACATGTTTGCTAGAAGGCTGACATGTCTGCTTGAAGGCTGACATGTCTGCTGGAAGGCTGACATGTTTGCTAGTAGGCTGACATGTCTGCTAGAAGGCTGACATGTCTGCTGGAAGGCTGACATGTTTGCTAGAAGGCTGACATGTCTGCTAGAAGGCTGACATGTCTGCAGATAATTTGGCGTGTCGTTTGCAGTTGTGTTTTGACTTCTGTTAACTTGATCTGTCTGATTTTACACACACACACACACACACACACACACACACACATATATATATATATATATATATATATATATATATATATATATATATATATATATATATATATATATATATATATATATATATATATATATTATATATATGTATATATATATAAACAAAAAAATAGAAAAAGGAAATGCTAGAATAGCACTGAGGGTTCTAACCAGTAAGGGTACCATCGCCCCTAAGGACACCATTACAGCACAAACTCTGAAGGACAAACATCCACCCAGGACTCCCAGTACTAACATTGACGTCTCTGACATTGCATCAGGTGAAGAACATTTAACATAAGGGATGTTGATGTGTATAAATCCGCTGTCATTTACACTGGGCTTAGCAAGGCGTTTCTCCAGTTTAAGACCACAACATGATGATGTTTCAGAAGTTGCTGTCCGAATTTACCTAATTTTCCAATTTTCCAATGTGTTCCTGGCTGGCAGTGTCCCAGGCTACTCTTCTTTGGTGCCTCACTATGTGTCCTCCGGAAAAAGAATGGAGGAACCAAGCCCACTACAGTGGGCAACACTCTGGCACCTTGTCACCAAGGCTGCAATGAGAATAGTGAATCAAGAGGATGCCACAGTGTTGAAACCAACACAACTCGGATTTGGTGTTCAACCAGGCTGTGAAGCAGCTGTCCAGCAGCACAAGTATACATCGATAACATGTCATGTAAAAGCCTTGATCAGACTGGACTTTGCCAACGCATTCAACTTAGTCAGAATGGATGCTTCTCTTTGCGCATTTTCTGGACACTTCCCGGACCGAAACGTCGTCGTAAGCTTCTCTCTTTTATGTGCGGGTTATTTGTGTAATGATATTATATTGTTTTTCAGGTAAGTTTGTGGTGCTGTTTGACTCTAGTTTTTTTCATAAATTTGGTATCTCATTGGAAAACTTAAAAGATGTGAAAAATATATTAATCAGGCCGGGGTAACTTACAAATTACATTGAAATTATTTTGAATACCATGCAAAAGTCAAATCATATAATGTATATTATAGCACTTCATTCTATATAATAACAGATTAACATAGTAAGATAATTCACAAACCACAAATTACGATTTTCTTCTATGTTGGTCATCAGCACAGTTTTGTTGAGTGAGCAGTTGGAAGAGATGTATATTGATTACTAGTGTGCAATAAGATACATTTCAAGCTTCTAATGAAGCTGTCTATAAACAGCCGCCAATCTCATGGTCGATATTCGAGTCCCAGTCCAAGAAGAAGTCCAGGGATGTTATTGCAGTGTACAATTTCTTCATCTTGGCTGAAGTAAGGAAGGAGTTCAACTTCTCTTGTCCAGTAAGCTGTTATTTTAATGTCTTGTTGTAGAAAGTTCTTTTCTTTTAGTCTGGATGCTGAAAGTTCAGATGCTTGCTTTGACAGACTGGTCATGTATTAGATCATCGAGTTGTTCTTGGGAGAGCTGGGATGTTGAAAGCTTACTTCATATTCACATCCACTGCTATCACCTGTGTTACCTCCTAAACCCTGAGTTTCTTCATTATCTGACAACGGCAGGTCAGGCAGTGTTGTAAACACTGGTATGGTAACGTCTTCACTGTGTGTCACAGGTCTCCTTGCTGACTACAAATCAGGATATTCCTTCTTGACTTTCTTGTATCGAGTGAAACCTTCCACATTCACCATACAGAAATAACAGTCATCGTGGTGGTTTATCGAATCTTTCCACACCATAAACACATCGAGGTTCAATCTTTTCCTTTGCTTATTTTTCTGCTGTCGAAAGCATTCTACACAGGTTTTGCAAACCACATGGGGAGCCCAAGTCCTGTCTTGTTCTCTTAGCGCCACTCCAATATAAGCAAGATGAGTTTGTTTTACAAAACTTGTGATGTTCTATCTTTGTTTTTGCAAAGAGTATTCGCCAAAAATGTAGCAAAATGCGTTGGGATTGTTTAAGCAGACTCTTCGTGAAGAATTCATGTTTATCTGGAAAAAAATAAAGGTTACAATATTATCACATGGTCATTAAAACTATCTGTATATTCAAATTGTCACTATATATACACGTGTTATGGCTAATTTACGGTACCTATGCAATATCTAACAGACTAGAGCCGATTTCAAAAACCTTCTGCCATTATCGAATTCAGTAACCACAAAATAACTTAAATACCTTTAAATATCTTTGGCAGAAATAAACGAGTGTATACAGAGAAAGATCACAGTTAGCAGGATTCGAAATTACATCAGGGGAATCTGGCAAGGTTCCCCAAGTTACGCTCTACACCACTCTGCTACAGACGCCTCAAAAGCTTGCACACAGGGCTAGTCAACTGTTCAGGCATTTGCGGCCGGGTGGTCTCTTGAGGAACCGTGCCAGACGCCACTGATGTGGTTTCAAGTCCTTCTGGCTGCCTTCTTTATTTGTATAATATAATACTTATATATATATATATATATATATTATATATATATATATATATATATATATATATATATATATATATATGCAATAAGATCACAGTAAACAGGTAATTTTCGAATATGCAAAACAACCACTGTGAAAGAATAGAGAAATTCCAAGTGCTTTCGTGACTACTCACATTATCAAGGAACAATGAAAGTAAAGCATCAAAGGAAGGTATATAAAGGGGTAGCCCACACCTCACTATCAGATCCCACAACAAAAAAACACCTGACGCGCGACTCATAAGAAAGGGAACACTACAGAAGGCCTGCCGGCCCAACTAGACAGGTCCTTCATGCTTGGAATTTCTCTATTCTTTCACAGTGGTTGTTTTGCATATATAATATATATATATATATATATATATATATATATATATATATATATATATATATATATATATATATATATATATATATATATATATATATATATATATGTCGTGCTAAATAGGTAAAATTGGTCAATTAGCAAGAACTCCTTTAAAATTAAGTCCTTTCTAAAATTTTCTCTTATGCGTTTAAAAATATTTTTTTTATTTATGTTAATGTAGAAGTTAATAATTTTTTACCAAAAGAACCTTGGAAAACTTACCTAACCTTATAATAATAAGCGCAATTTAATTTAGCCTAATCTAACTAAATATATTTTAGACAAGTTTACAATAATTTAATAAACAAACATATGAACATAAGAACATAAGAAAGGAGGAACACTGTAGCAGGCCTGTTGGCCCATACTAGGCAAGTCCTTTACAATCCATCCCACTAACAAAACATTTGCCCAACTCAATTTTCAATGCTACCCAAGAATTAAGCTCTGATAACTCTATCTACTCATTTGCAAGTCCCACTCAAATCCAACCCCTCTCACTCATATATTTATCCAACCTAAATTTGAAACTACCCAAAGTCCTAGCCTCAATAACCCAGCTAGGTAGACTGTTCCACTCATCAACTACCCTATTTCCAAACCAATACTTCCCTATGTCCTTTCTAAATCTAAACTTATCTAATTTAAATCCATTACTGCGGGTTCTCTCTTGGAGAGATATCCTCAAGACCTTATTAATATCCCCTTTATTAATACCTATCTTCCACTTATACACTTCGATCAGGTCTCCCCTCATACAATGAAATGTATTTTATTTTGTTAGGTTCAGAATGATTTTTGAGAAATAAATGTATACACAAATTTTCACATGCCTTATTCGGCAAAGAGAATTGCTATTTAAACCAAAATCGCAAGTTTTACCTATTCGGCATATATATATATATATATATATATATATATATATATATATATATATATATATATAATTATAATAAAATATAGGGAAGTACCACCTCTATAGCTGGAATGGGGACCCTCATCCTCAGAGAAGACAATAAACGTACCTCAGGGAAAACTCAAGGTTCTCCCCGGAGCTGTTTGAATATTTTCTTCTCCTACCACCCCCTATATATATTATATTGTATGTGAACATTTATTAATAAACAGAATACATTTACAGAAAAAAAACATAAACATGAATTCAATGGCACAATGTATCAAAGATCATGAATTTCCTCCAGCTCCTCCGAGGCTGGACGCGAGCCAAGTATACAGCAAGCATTTCCCCTCTGGATGGCGACGCTGAGGCGCTGGAACATGAAAGTGGCTGTCCTTGGGTCCCTGGTGGTGTCGATGAGTCTGGAACCCAATTCTTTAAGGAAACGTGTGGCATTTTTTCCCCATGATCCCAAGGTCTCTGATCCCACTGGGACAAATTGATACTGTTGGCTTATGTCCCTGTACTTGCTGATCTTGTACTCCTCCCTGTGGTCAGCAGCTCCTCCCTGTCGCCCCACACTGTGATGGATATAGGTGTCAGCCAGTGTGGACACACAGGTATAGTCCCATGCTAAGAGCTTGCCATTCTTCCAAGGATAGATGGTGATCCTGTCGGGGCGGTTTGCTGGGTTGTGGGTATTGTTGGCTGCTAGTGATCGGGGCTCCCTCTCGGCTGGGCATCCAGCTGTAGCAAGGGTTCTCTTAATGATGTCGTTGACCTCATTGAGTCTTGCATGCCAGCCCTTGGTTTTGGAACGATTAAGACCATGTAGACCGTATTGGTCTGCTTGCACTTCGCCTCAAATACACGTATATTCTGTGTGAAATGGGGCAGCAAGGCGCAGAGCCACTGAAATACGGAGGGTCTTAGGGTCGAGTCGCGTTCCCATTGCCGATATGGGAACTGTTTGGAGGAAGTCCCCGGAGTGATGTGCGCTCACAGCCTGGAGACGGGCAATCTCCCTATCTGATGTTGCAGCCCTGAGCATGTTGGCAAGCACCTTTTCAGCAATCGGGCCATCCCAGCTTGACTGTTTGTGAGCCAGTGCTGCACTAGGGTTTGGTGCTGGAGCAGCAAGAGTCTCCCATTCGGTGATGGCACTGGCATAGCTAGGGTCTTCTATTCCTGCTGAGTCACTGATGGTATCAGGAAGAATTTGTCTTATAAACTCGTTTGATGCTATGAAAGAGGATAGTGCAGAACGCTGAAAAAATAGCAAAGATAAAAGCACTTTCGTGATTTCTGGCATTATCAAGGACAGTACAGTTTAGGGGGACAAAGACTACAAACCTCGCCCAAAGGCCCTTGGGGTGTATCAAATACCGAACACATCTCCTAAGGCGCACATCAACCAAATAACTGCTGCAGCATTTGGGAGCCTAACATAAGAATAGCATTCCGACATCTCAGTAAGGAATCGTTCAGGACACTGTACACCGTGTACGTCAGGCTCATACTGGAATAAGCAACACTGGTATGGAACCCACCTAGTCAAATACGTCAAGAAATTAGAGAAAGTGCAAAGGTTTGCAACAAGCCTAGTACCGGAGCTAGCCTAGTACCGGAGCTGAGGGGTGTCTCCTATGAGGAGAGCCTAAGGGAAATCATCCTGACAACACTGGAGGACAGGAGGGACAGGGAAGGGACACATAGCAACATATAAAATATTGAGAGGACAAGCTGTTCCACAGATGGGACACAGCAACAAGGGGTCACAACTGGAAGCTGAAAACTCAGACGAGTCACAGGGATGTTAGGAAGTATTTCTTCAGTCATAGAGTTGTCAGAAAGTGGAACAATCTTTAGAGTGATGTAGTGGAGGCAAGATGCATACATAGCTTTAAGACGAGGTATGATAAAGCTCATGGAGCAGGGAGAGAGGACTCAGTAGTGGTCAGTGAAGAGGCCGGGCCAGGAACTGAGTCGACCCCTGTAACCACAAATACGCGAGTGTACACACACACACACACACACACACACACACACACACTTACGACCAGACTGTAGATCACTTTGTTATAGTGCTTCTCATAACAAATTCGTAAAAAGAACAGGATTATCTCATCTAGGGGTCAACATACACTGGACTCACTCAGGGAGGAAAAGGAATCTTTCTAGTTTCTGTTTGTTTTATTAACATTAATAATCACTTAAGGATTCCATAATGGATTAAGTGATTCCATCTTTACAACAGATCTTCTCATATCACAAACGCTATGAGTATAACATTTATCACTAGCCTTATTACCACATCACTGTAATAAGTTAAATATTTACAAAAGGCTCTAGACAGTTTCTGGACTCATTCTCAGTGTCAAAAGATAAATATATGTACATACACAGGATTTTTTTAAAGCTTAAACGTCACACTGGTACCAACAATGGAGCTCTTCTTCGGGGACCATTCTACAGTAATCCCTTTTCCAGATCAGAGTCTGTAAATGGCGTAACACTTAGACTCGTTCACTTATTCTTATTTTCCCCAAGTGTTTCTCAACCGCCTTCTCCGACCGAGATATACCATTGTAAAGGGCTACCCAAAGTCCTGGTAACTTCTGGGGAGGTGTAAGGTGACTTAAAGCCAGACTCTCCACTAGACCCTTCCTAGACCAGTGGAAGGTGTAAACTGAACAAGGTAAGGCTTTATCAGCCAATCTTGACTCTGTCGGAGTAGGTATTGAATAGCTCAAATTGTCTGTTAGTGCTTAACCGCTGCACCAACAGTTTAGAATATTTAAACATCCTACCTATGTACAAAGCTAAACAATTTATGGCCAGATAATATTATGAAGTCGAGTAAATTCATTTAAGCTATTAATGGAAATACTCCTGAATATATTATTAAGTGAAAAAGCCGAAATAACACATAGAAATATGTCGTCTCATTCTTAAAATGAGAAATGGGCGTAAAGCACACACACACACACACAAACACACACACACACACACACACACACACACACACACACACACACACACACACACACACACACAGTGGGCGCCTGTGACCAGCGGGGTCCCACAGGGGTCAGTCCTAGGACCAGTGCTGTTTCTGGTATTTGTGAACGACATGACGGAAGGAATAGACTCCGAAGTGTCCCTGTTTGCAGATGACGTGAAGTTGATGAGAAGAATTTATTCGATCGAAGACCAGGCAGAACTACAAAGGGATCTGGACAGGCTGCAGACCTGGTCCAGCAATTGGCTCCTGTAGTTCAACCCCACCAAGTGCAAAGTCATGAAGATTGGGGAAGGGCAAAGAAGACCGCAGACGGAGTACAGTCTAGGGGGCCAGAGACTACAAACCTCACTCAAGGAAAAAGATCTTGGGGTGAGTATAACACCAGGCACATCTCCTGAAGCGCACGTCAACCAAATAACTGCTGCAGCATATGGACGCCTAGCAAACCTCAGAACAGCATTCCGACATCTTAATAAGGAATCGTTCAGGACCCTGTACACCGTGTACGTTAGGCCCATATTGGAGTATGCGGCACCAGTCTGGAACCCACACCTAGGTAAGATAAAGCTCACGGTTCAGGGAGAGTGACCTAGTAGCGACCAGTGAAGAGGCGGGGCTAGGAGCTATGACTCGACCCTTGCAACCTCAACTAGGTGAGTACAACTAGGTGAATAGACACACAAACACACACACACACACAGAAAAGGAGGACATAGAGAAAGAGAGAGAGAGAGAGAGAGAGAGAGAGAGAGAGAGAGAGAGAGAGAGAGAGAGAGAGAGAGAGAGAGAGAGAGAGAGAGAGAGAGAGAGAGAGAGAGAGTGAAGAGAGAGAGAGAGAGAGAGAGAGAGAGAGAGAGAGAGAGAGAGGAGAGAGAGAGAGAGAGAGAGAGAGAGAGAGGAGAGAGAGAGAGAGAGAGAGAGAGAGAGAGAGAAAGGGAGGGAGGGAGGGAGAAAGAGAGAGAAGAGAGAGAGAGAGAGAGAGAGAGAGAGTGAGAGAGAGAGAGAGGAATACTTCACCTTCAACATTATCCAAGGGAGAAAGGGGTCTTGAAGTAATGGAACGTATTTACTTACGAAGCTGAGTGCGCCAGGAAGACAAAAGGGGAAGGAAAGCCTTTGATAACAGCTAGAGCAGAGGAAAGTGCGAGAGATGCCTCTTCAAGACCTTTGAGAACAGCAAGAACAAGAAGGCGCTGGAGATGCCTCTTCAAGGCCTTTGAGAAGAGCAAGAACAGGAGGGCACTGGAGATGCCTCTACATGACCTTAGAGAACAGCAAGAACAGGAAGGCACTGGAGATACCTCTACATGACCTTTGAGAACAGCAAGAACAGGAAGGCACTGGAGATGCCTCTACATGACCTTTGAGAACAGTAAGAACAAGAAGGCACTGGAGATGCCTCTACATGACCTTTGAGAACAGCAAGAACAGGAAGGCACTGGAGATGCCTCTACATGACCTTTGAGAATAGCAAGAACAGGAAGGCACTGGAGATGCCTCTACAGGACCTTTGAGAACAGCAAGAACAAGAAGGCACTGGAGATGCCTCTACATGACCTTTGAGAATAGCAAGAACAGGAAGGCACTGGAGATGCCTCTACAGGATCTTTGAGAACAGTAAGAACAAGAAGGCACTGGAGATGCCTCTACATGACCTTTGAGAATAGCAAGAACAGGAAGGCACTGGAGATGCCTCTACAGGACCTTTGAGAACAGCAAGAACAGGAAGGCACTGGAGATGCCTCTACATGACCTTTGAGAACAGCAAGAACAGGAAGGCACTGGAGATGCCTCTACATGACCTTTGAGAACAGCAAGAACAGGAAGGCACTGGAGATGCCTCTACATGACCTTTGAGAACAGCAAGAACGGGAAGGCACTGGAGATGCCTCTACAGGATCTTTGAGAACAGCAAGAACGGGAAGGCACTGGAGATGCCTCTACAGGATCTTTGAGAACAGCAAGAACAGGAGGGCACTGGAGATGCCTCTACAGGATCTTTGAGAACAGCAAGAACAGGAGGGCACTGGAGATGCCTCTACAGGATCTTTGAGAACAGCAAGAACAGGAAGGTACTGGAGATGCCTCTACGAGGCTTTCAAATCTATACCAAAATGAATGAGGGAAGTAAAACAAGGGAAGGGAATTGATGCTTATGAAGAGCTCTGGATCCAGAGAATTGGAGCTACATTCCCTTTCCTCGGAGCTAACCAAATTATCTACTTTTCTAATTGATTCAGTAATCATATATTTTGCAATATTCTCACGTTTAGTTTTTAAATTTTCTTATTTTTTCATTAAAAAAGAGAAATACTTCAAAAGCATATACCGAAAAGATCCTAAAACTGTGATTTTTTTGGTAGTCGTGCACTTGCAGGAGACCTACTGGACCCCACGATGGCCCTGGACATCCATGAACACCCTGGAGAGCCATGGACCTCGTCCATTTCACCCACTTTCTCAGCGTTCAGGGTGCTGAGGCTTCCACAACTCCATCTATAGCGAGAGTTGTGGGGTTATAGCGCGACTCTAGCCTTGATTAGCTGCCTAGCACTTAGCATACTTTTTGCTATGATAGTTGTACCAAGTTACTTGAAATTCATCGGCATCTCACCAAGTTTATATGTTGCCACATACTTTCTAAGATGGTGTAGCCGACTGACTTTTTTGTTTGTACCATGCTGTTTGTACCATGCTGTTTGTACCATGCTGTAAGTACCATGCTGTGTGTACTGTGCTGCGTGTACCATGCTCTGTGTACTGTGCTGCGTGTGCCATGCTGTTTGTACCATGCTGTTTGTACCATGCTGCTTGTACCATGCTGTGTGTACCATGCTGTGTGTACTGTGCTGCGTGTACTATGCTGTGTGTACCATGCTGAGTGTACCATGCTGCGTGTACCATGCTGCGTGTACCATGCTGAGTGTAACGTGCTGCGTGTACCATGCTGCATGTACAATGCTGTTTGTACCATGCTGCATGTGCCATGCTGAGTGTACCATGCTGTGTATACCATGCTGCGTGTACCATGCTGTTTGTACCATGCTGCATGCACCATGCTGCATGCACCATGCTGTGTATACCATGCTGAGTGTACCATGCTATTTGTACCATGCTGCATGTACCATGCTGAGTGTACCATGCTGTGTGTACCATGCTGAGTGTACCATGCTGTTTGCACCATGCTGCTTGTACCATGCTGCATGTACCATGCTGTTTGTACCATGCTGCATGTACCATGCTGTTTGTACCATGCTGCATGTACCATGCTGAGTGTACCATGCTGTTTGTACCATGCTACATGTACCATGCTGAGTGTACCATGCTGTGTGTACCATGCTGAGTGTCCCATGCTGTGTGTACCATGCTGCATGCACCATCTGCGTGTACCATGCTGTATGTACCATGTTCTGTGTACCATGCTGTGTGTACTATGCTGCGTGTACCGTGCTGCGTGTACCATGCTGCGTGTACCGTGCTGCGAGCACCATGCTGCGTGTACCGTGCTGCGTGTACCGTGCTGCGTGTACCATGCTGAGTGTACCATGCTGTTTGTACCATGCTGCATGTACCATGTTGAGTGTACCATGTTGTGTGTACCATGTTGTGTGTACCATGCTGTTTGTACCATGCTGCATGCACCATGCTGAGTGCACCATGCTGTGTGTACCGTGCTGAGTGTACAATGCTGTTTGTACCATGCTGCATATACCTTGCTGAGTGTACCATGCTGTGTGTACCATGCTGTGAGTACCATACTGCATTCACCATGCTGCGTGTACCATGCTGTATGTACCATGTTCTGTGTGTACCATGCTCCGTGTACCATGCTGCGTGTACCGTGCTGCGTGTACCGTGCTGCGTGTACCATGCTGCGTGTACCGTGCTGCGTGTACCGTGCTGTATGCACCAAGCTCTGTGCACCGTGCTGTGTGTACCATGCTGTATGTACCAAGCTCTGTGTTCCGTGCTGCGTGTTCCATGCTGCGTGTTCCATGCTGCGTGTCCCGTGCTGCGTGTATCATGCTGTATGTACCAAGCTCTGTGTACCGTGCTGTGTGTACCATGCTGTATGTACCAAGCTCTGTGTACCGTGCTGCGTGTTCCACGCTGTGTGTACCATGCTCTGTGTACCGTACTGTGTGTACCATCCTCTGTCTACCGTGATGCGTGTACCGTGCTGCGTATACCATGCTGTGTGTACCATGCTGTGTGTACCGTGCTGCATGTATGGTGGTGCGTGTACGGTGGTGCGTGTACCGTGCTGCGTGCACTGTACTGCGTGTACGGTGGTGCGTGTACCGTGGTGCGTGCACCGTACTGCGTGCACCGTGCTGCGTGTACAGTGCTGAGTGTACCGTGCTGCGTGTACCGTGCTGCGTGTACAGTGCTTCGTGTACCGTGCTGCGTGTACCGTGTTGCGTGTACAGTGCTGGGTGTACAGTGTTGTGTGTACAGTGCTGCGTGTACAATGCTGCGTGTACAGTGCTGCGTGTACAGTGCTGCGTGTACAGTGCTGCGTGTACAGTGCTGCGTGTACCGTGATGCGTGTACCGTGCTGCGTGTACAGTGTTGCGTGTACAGTGCTGCGTGTACAGTGCTGCGTGTACAGTGCTGTGTGTACCGTGCTGCGTGTACAGTGCTGCGTGTACAGTGCTGCGTGTACCGTGCTGCGTGTACCGTGCTGCGTGTACAGTGCTGTGTGTACAGTGCTGCGTGTACCGTTCTGCGTGTACAGTGCTGCGTGTACCGTGCTGCGTGTACAGTGCTGGGTGTACAGTGCTGCGTGTACCCTGCTGCGTGTACAGTACTGCGTGTACAGTGCTGCGTGTACAGTTCTGCGTGTACCGTGATGCGTGTACCGTGCTGCGTGTACCGTGATGCGTGTACCGTGCTGCGTGTACAGTGTTGCGTGTACAGTGCTGCGTGTACAGTGCTGCGTGTACAGTGCTGCGTGTACAGTGCTGCGTGTACCGTGCTGCGTGTACAGTGCTGCGTGTACAGTGCTACGTGTACAGTGCTGCGTGTACAGTGCTGCGTGTACAGTGCTGCGTGTACCGTGCTGCGTGTGCAGTGCTGCGTGTGCAGTGCTGCGTGTACAGTGCTGCGTGTACAGTGCTGCGTGTACAGTGCTGCGTGTACAGTACTGCGTGTACAGTGCTGCGTGTACAGTTCTGCGTGTACCGTGCTGCGTGTACAGTGCTGCGTGTACCGTGCTGCGTGTACAGTGCTGCGTGTACAGTGCTGCGTGTACAGTGCTGCGTGTACAGTGCTGCGTGTACAGTGCTGCGTGTACAGTGCTGCGTGCACCGTGGTACATGACCGCAAAATATGGTGCAAACACCATATTTGGAGAACCATTAAGTTATCCAACCTTCACACGTCCTTAGAGACACAGCCTTACCGTGCCACGGACGCAGTGACCTTTTCCCGGACGGCTCGGCTTATGACTTTATCGTATCTGATGAAGCCTCGTAGATTGTGGTACTAATTAGGTTCTCCTCTCGCTATTTTATTTTATTTTATTTTTTTTTTTTGCTTAATCTTACTACGACGCAGATTTGTGCTGAGGGATTTTTTCCAGACGAACCAACAACGGGCTGCTAGAAAATCAAATGAGGTCATTAGTAAAAACGGGAAATGATCTTGTATTGTATTTTTTGATATTGGTCTAGCGCTTTTTAGTGAATAAATTAATAATAATAATAAAATAATAATAATAATAATAATAATAATAATAATAATAATAATAATTGGGAGTTTTCACAGTTGCTCTTTGCTGATGACACTGTGCTTTTGGGAGATTCTGAAGAGAAATTGCAGAGGTTGGTGGATGAGTTTGGTAGGGTATGTAAAAGAAGAAAATTAAATTGATGAGAGGAAAAGGGAGTCTGCAGAAACAGAACGTTATCCGTGGAAGCAAAGAGGGGAATGTATGAGAGTATAGTTTTACCAACCCTCTTATATGGGTGTGAAGCATGGGTGATGAATGTTGCAGCGAGGAGAAGGCTGGAAGCAGTGGAGATGTCATGTCTGAGGGCAATGTGTGGTGTGAATATAATGCAGAGAATTCGTAGTTTGGAAATTAGGAGGAGGTGCGGGATTACCAAAACTGTTGTCCAGAGGGCTGAGGAGGGGTTGTTGAGGTGGGTCGCACATGCAGAGAGGATGGCATGCGTGAGCGTATTTGATAGGAGTGAATGGAGACAAATGGTTTTTAATACTTGACGTGCTGTTGGAGTGTGAGCAAAGTAACATTTGTGAAGGGATTCAGGGAAACCGGCAGGCCTGAGTCCTGGAGATGGGAAGTACAGTGTCTGCACTCTGAAGGAGGGGTGTTAATGTTGCAGTTTTATAACTGTAGTGTAAAGCACCTCTCTGGCAAGATAGTGATGGAGTGAGTGATGAAAGTTTTTCTTTTTCGGGCCACCCTGCCTTGGTGGGAATCGGCCTGTGTTAATAATAAAAAATGAATAATAATAATAATAATAATAATAATAATAATAATAATAATAATAAGAAGAAGAAGAAGAAGAAGAAGAAGAAGAAGAAGAAGAAGAAGAAGAAGAAGAAGAAGAAGAAGAAGAAGAAGAAGAAGAAGAAGAAGAAGAAGAAGAATACAAAGAAGAAGAAGAAGAAAAAGAAAGCGAAGAAGATACGGAATAACAATCATCTCCTCTGTGAAATCATTGCCAGAGAAGTTGTAATTATGCTGCCTGACTCTACACTCAGAAGTAGAAAAAGTTGCTTTTGTTTTCCGAGATGTAAATTAACAAAGTAAGGGGAAATGCCACAAAAAAATTAATCTCACCATCACCTCTAAGTCAAAAGGTTAATTGGAAGTTGACCTTACCTGACCACCTGCAGTTGATGAAACTGACTCATTAACTTCTTGGATGAGTTATCAAGCGCTGGTTATATTGGAAAAACCTAACGTGGTATATCACGAAGTCTTTTCTGATCAGGCAAATGTTATTTACACTGTGATGCTGCATACTGTGTATAGTTTCTGGAGTGAGTGTGAACTAGTGTGTGGTGACTTGTTTGTAGTACTTACTGGAACAGAGTAATGGTTGAGGTGTTATATTTTCAGGGTTAACTGTTCAGTATTTTAATTTCCAGGTGCTACCTTCTCCTGCGTCGTATATGAGTTGTTTACAAAATTTCTAAGAGACATGTTTGCTTGTCTTCTTTTGCCACCATCCTGTTACCCCTGCTGATGCTTTCTAAATATCTTTTTTCTTCTGCACTCATTCACTCTCTCACCCACTCTCACTGATTTGCTCCCTCTCACTCCCACTCCGTCTCTCTCTCACTCTAAATACATTAACACTAGGTGTTCTTTTATCAATTTGGTAAATTAACTGTCACTACCAACATGTATATGCATGTCAGTGGTTTCTTCGGCGCTTCAACGTTCTCTCACGCTGAGCAGACCTCCTGTTTGCAAGGGTGTTAAAGGAATGTAAAGAGGAACTTAGCATACCTTCGGCTAATCTTTTTAACATATCACTACAAACTGGCATAGTGTCTGATAAGTGGAAAATGGCAAATGTAATACCTATTTACAAGACAGGTGACAGGTCCTTGGCTTCGAACTATAGACCAATAAGCCTTACCTCCATAGTGGGAAAATTTATGGAATCAATAATTGCCGAAGCAATTCGTAACCATCTTAACAGGCACAGATTGATTAATGATTCTCAACACGGTTTTACAAAGGGGCGTTCCTGTCTTACAAATTTACTAACTTTTTTCACTAAGGTGTTTGAGAAGGTAGATCATGGTAATGAATATGATATTGTGTATATGGACTTCAGTAAGGCTTTCGAAAGAGCTCCACACCAGAGGCTATTGAGGAAACTTAGGGCACACGGAATAGGAGGAGAAATTTTTTCCTGGGTAGAGGCATGGCTGACAAATAGACAGCAGAGAGTTTGCATAAATGGGGAGAAATCAGAATGGGGGCACATCACAAGCGGTGTTCCTCAGGGGTCAGTGTTGGGCCCGTTGTTGTTCACAATTTACAAAAGCGACATAGATTAGGGAATAAATAGCGACATAAGCAAATTTGCTGATGACACCAAAATAGGGCGTCCAATTCATTCTAATGTGGACATTAGAGCACTCTAGGATGATTTGAATAGACTGACGCAATGGTCGGAGAAGTGGCAGATGCAGTTTAATATTGACAAATGCAAAGTTCTAAATGTTGGACAGTTAAATAACCATGCCACATATAAACTAAATAATGTAGATCTTAATACTACCGATTGCGAAAAGGATTTAGGAGTTCTGGTTAGCAGTAATCTAAAACCAAAACAACAGTGCATTAGTGTTCTCAATAAAGCTAACAGAATTCTTGGCATCATATCTAGAAGTATAAATAATAGAAGTCCTCAGGTTGTTCTTCAACTTTATATATCCTTGGTTAGGCCTCATTTAGACTATGCTGCTCAGTTCTGGTCACCGTATTACAGAATGGATATAAATGCTCTGGAAAACGTACAAAGGAGGATGACAAAGATGATCCCATGTATCAGAAATCTCCCCTATGAGGATAGACTGAGGGCCCTGAATCTGCACTCTCTCGAAAGGTGTAGAATTAGGGGGGATATGATCGAGGTGTATAAATGGAAAACAGGAATAAATAAAGGGGATGTAAATAGTGTGCTGAAAATTTCCAGCCAAGACAGGACTCGCAGCAATGGTTTCAAGTTAGAAAAATTCAGATTCAGGAAGGATATGGGAAAGCACTGGTTTGGTAATAGAGTTGTGGATGAGTGGAACAAGCTCCCGAGTACAGTTATTGAGGATAAAACGTTGTGTAGTTTTAAAAATAGGTTAGATAAATACATGAGTGGGTGTGGGTGGGTGTGAGTTGGACCTGACTAGCTGTGCTGCTGGGTCTGGTACAGTGCCCCATCCTTGAGTGGGGATGACCAGACTGGGTGGGTCATTGGGATAATCTGGGGGGTGGGTCATTGGTCTAATCCGGGGGGGGGACCATGGACCTGCTCCGCGTGGGTCAGTAGGCCGGTTGCAGTGTTCCTTCTTTCTCAGCTCTGTGAAGACCTGTTTGCGCGCTCTCTACGAATTGAAGCAAGATGCCCTCCATTGAGCAACTTTACCAACAGCTTAAGAAAGAATTGAGGATGGCGAAGATGGAGATTCGGCGACTGACCGAGGAAAACAAGAAGATTCGTAGTAGTCCTCCTGTTTTGAGTCCTCAGGTCAAGAAAGGAAACTGGTCAGTGACTGGACAGCAGGGAGCGAAGTTGACGATCAAGAAGACGAATGGAAAGGTAGAAACGATGAAGAAGAAAGAGACTGCCGTGGAAACTGTTGTGGAAACATCTAATACATTCTCAGTGCTATCCGACGAATGTGAGTCGACTACTGGGAACGTCACGACGAACGACACCAAGGAAGGTAAGAATATTGTTGTTGTTGGGGATAGCCAAGTTAGGTGATAAATTAGACACATGTGCAACTCTTGGGTATCTTTATTGAGGAAACGTTTCGCCACACAGTGGCGAAACGTTTCCTCAATAAAGATACCCAAGAGTTGCACATGTGTCTGATTTATCAACATGTCGGTTCTCTGAACCATTCATCTACAAGCCAAGTTAGGAATATGGATAGGGCGTTCTGCTTGAAGGACAGGAGTAGGAGACAGAGGGTTTGCTTTCCTGGGGCTGGGATGGAGGATATTGTTAGCCGTCTGGATGACATCATGAGAGGTAATGGAAGCAATCCTATTATCTGTCTCAGTGCTGGAGGCAACGATGTTGGCAGACGTAGGAGTGAAGACCTGATTAGCAGGTATAGGTCAGCAATAGAAATAATTAGGAGGAAGGGTGGGAACCCTGTCATATGTGGTATTTTTCCAAGGAGAGGAGTTGGAAATGAATGGTTGTCCAGGGCAATTGGTGTCAATTGCTGGCTGGACAAATACTGTAAGGAAAATGCGGTAACATCCATTGACAACTGGGACCTCTTCTATGGCAGAAATGACATGTATGCCAGGGATGGGGTTCACTTATCTGGGTCTGGGGTGGGAGCACTGGCAACTGCAGTGCTCCCAGGGAGCTGTTAGGACTTTAAACTAGGAATAGTTAGTGGTATGGGTTTTGGCAGGAAAACAGTGAAGTCCCAGTGTAGTAATATTATGAGTTCTAGGGGAACTAGTAATAAGCAGAACGAGGTAGATATTGAAAAGCCAGTGACACTGAGTGATAAGGACAGTAATAGGTGTAGTAGAAAAACAGAAATGAGCAGGAAGGGTAAAGAGAAAGGAGAGTCTTTCAATGTTTATTATGCTAATAGCCGTAGTGCTAGGATTAAGATGGACGAGTTGAGATTAGTTGCTATTGCAGGTAACATTGATGTATTTGCCTTAACTGAGACATGGTTTAATTAAAAAAGTCGGGACATTCCTGCGGAATGTCACATTCAGGATTTTAAATTGTTCCAAGTAGATAGAAGTATCGGGAAGGGGGGTGAGGTGGCATTTTATGTCCGAGATCGCTTGAACTGTTGCATAAAAACGGGTATTAAGTCTGAAGTAACACATACAGAGTCTGTTTAGATAGAATTTTCAGAGGGGCATGAAAAACTGATTTTAGGTGTGATATACCGTCCCCCAAACTTAGATAGGGACCAAGGGAGACTACTATGGGAGGAAACTGTTAAGGCCACAAGGCACGATAATGTAGTAATTCTAGGAGACTTTAACTTTAGTCATGAACATTAAAATGATATAAAATACCGACAGGTTGTTAGGTAAGACACATATGCAACAGTTAGGTATCTTTATTTCGAAGCGTTTCGCCTACACAGTAGGCTTCTTCAGTCGAGTACAGAAAAGTTGATAGAAGCAGAAGAGACTTGAAGACGATGTAATCAGTCCATCACCCTTAAAGTTTTGAGGTGGTCAGTCCCTCAGTCTGGAGAAGAGCATTGTTCCATAGTCTGAAACAATATGGAGTTGAAGTGACAGGATGGAGCCTTATATAGCGCCAGGAGGTGAGACGTAGGTCACTAGTAGAACGCAGATATTGGGAGGTCAGGTCCCTCTCAAATCCAGCCGTTCTCACTAGTAGAGGTTGTCGAAGTTGATTTCAGGTCTGTACCAAGATACACTTGTGTTGCAGTGTCTGACAGATTGAACATTAAAATGGTATAAAATACCGACAGGTTGTTAGGTAAGACACATATGCAACAGTTAGGTATCTTTATTTCGAAACGTTTCGCCTACACAGTAGGCTTCTTCAGTCGAGTACAGAAAAGTTGATAGAAGCAGAAGAGACTTGAAGACCTAGTGACCTACGTCTCACCTCCTGGCGCTATATAAGGCTCCATCCTGTCACTTCAACTCCATATTGTTTCAGACTATGGAACAATGCTCTTCTCCAGAATGAGGGGCTGACCACCTCAAAACTTTAAGGGTGATGGACTGATTACATCGTCTTCAAGTCTCTTCTGCTTCTATCAACTCTTCTGTACTCGACGGAAGAAGCCTACTGTGTAGGCGAAACGTTTCGAAATAAAGATACCTAACTGTTGCATATGTGTCTTACCTAACAACCTGTCGGTATTTTATACCATTTTAATGTTCAATCTGTCAGACACTGCAACACAAGGGTATCTTGGTACAGACCTGAAATCAACTTCGACAGCCTCTACTAGTGAGAACGCTGGATTTGAGAGGGACCTGACCTCCCAATATCTGCGTTCTACTAGTGACCTACGTCTCACCTCCTGGCGCTATATAAGGCTCCATCCTGTCACTTCAACTCCACACACGTTAGACGCAGTATTCAACTTCAGCATCACAGTCCAGCACCACGTGGACAGACACATGGCTTCTGCCGAAAGGAAGAGGTCACGATGTTCCAGGGACCCGACGGATGACTCGGATTTAGAAATAGACGACTCGGATTTAGAAATGAACGACTCGGATTTAGAAATGTGGGGCGCAATCCTAGCGAAGAAGTTGCGTGACCACTCCGTGTCATCAGAGGAAAAGTCTCCAGTTCTGACAAGCCTAACCATGCAGCCAGAGAATACGGAAGGATGGATCAATGTGAACAGTAAGACACGCCGTCCCTCCAAGGAGCAGGTAAACCAGCTCAAATCACCTTCCAGATTCAAGGTAAAGGCTTATGGGGAACACAAAACCCACTATGGCGTGGTTACACACCTGGAAACACAGCACAAACTGAGGTTCAAGATATGGTTCAACCTGAGGGGAGAACCAATACTGACTCCTATCAACAGGGAAATGCATATCCCCTTTAAGAAAGTCATGGAGACAGACCGCTCCTTTACCCTGGAGGAACTGGATTCTCGGCAGAAGGTCACCAAGGGTGTAGTGATGCGATACCCGCTGATGATGCCCATCGAGGCAGTAGCAGCTCATCCCAGTGTCGTGTCAGCTCAGCGTCTCAAGGCAAAATCGGCAGGCAATGCACCAACCCGGCAGGTCCTCATTCAGCATGTAGGACCGCTACCATCCCAGCTGGACCTTGGTTCTTGGGGCAGGTACGATGTTAGGACCTTCACGGCAGAACCAGTTCGCTGTTTCAAGTGCCAGCGTTACGGACACCTGGGTGCACTCTGTCCGAACAGAGTAATCTGCGGTGTCTGCAGCCAGCCCCACGCTACCGAGGAATGCATCACTAAGCTGAAGAATGCATCGCCACCCACTCCACGATGCCCGAATTGCAGGCAGAAACACCATGCCTGGAACCCTCGATGCCCTGAGAGGCTCACTAGAATTCGTGAGGCCTGGAAGACATCAACGACGAGACTGATTACCTCATCTTTTGTATATAGTTCTACTGTCTTCCTATTATGTCCTAGAATCTGTATTGATAAAGCCACTGGATGGCGAAACGTCTACAATAAAGATATCCAGATGTTGCACATGTGTCTTAACTTTCACACCTCTGCTACTCCCTTGTGAGTTCCTTGTGAGCGGAGAAGGTAGCAGTTAAATTTGTTGAGTTTGAGATGACTCGCAACATTGTACACATTGGACTGAAGACTCCTCTTTAACAGTAGAATACGTGCCGTGGTCCTACTGCAGGGCGTCTGCGACGACTGTAACTCACAGAGGCAGCGATGCCGGGCCCATCACCATAGGGCTGCCCCGCCCATAGGGCCATGAACATAAGAACGAAGGAACACTGCAGAAGGCCTACTGGCCCATGCGAGGCAGGTCCAAGTCTTCTACCGGCTTAAGCCAATGCACCCAACCTAGTCAGGTCAGGTCACATTGACTTAAGGAAGGAACACGGCAACCGACCTAGTAGCACAAGCTTTCAGGTGCAACTCACACCTACCCACATCCACTCATGTATTTATCCAACCTATTTTTAAAGCTACACAACGTTCTGGCCTCTATAACTGTACTTGAGAGTTTGTTCCACTCATCCACAACTCTATTACCAAACCAGTACTTTCCTATATCCTTCCTGAATCTGAATTTTTCCAACTTAAAACCATTGCTGCGAGTTCTGCCTAGGCTAGATATTTTCAGCACACTATTTACATCCCCTTTATTTATTCCTGTCTTCCATTTATACACCTCAATCATATCCCCCCTAATTCTACGTCTTACTAGAGAGTGCAGGGCCCTTAGTCTATCCTTATAGGGAAGGTTTCTGATACATGGGATCAACTTTGTCATCCTCCTTTGTACATTTTCCAGAGCATTTATATCCATTCTGTAATACGGTGACCAAAACTATGCAGCATAATCTAAATGAGGCCTAACCAAGGATGTATAGAGTTGAAGAACAACCTGAGGACTCCTATTATTTATGCTTCTTGATATGAAGCCAAGGATTCTATTAGCTTTATTGCGAACACTTATGCACTGTTGTCTTGGTTTCAGATTACTGCTAACCGGAACTCCTAAATCTTTTTCGCAATCCGTAATATTAAGATCTACATTATTTAGTTTATATGTGGCATGGTTATTGTCCTGTCCAACATTTAGAACTTTGTGTACGAATGGTATACAATACACGACTACGACAACTACTACTACAACTACTACTACAACTAACCCATCTCTTTGGGAAGGACCTACTTCCACTGGGGAATCCCGCCTACCAGTGAATATGCCCTCGTCTGCTACACCTGACGTTACTATATAAGCGCCAGGATCCTTTCTTCTGCTTCAGAATCTCCATGACTATGGTGCTCTTCGCACCTACTCCTAGGTTGAGGGACTGATTACCTCATCTTCTGTACATAGTTCTACTGTCTTCAAGTTATGTCCTAGAATTTGTATTGATAAAGCCACTGGATGGCGAAACGTCTACAATAAAGATACCCAGATGTTGCACATGTGTCTTAATCTCATTTAGAACTTTGCATTTGTCTATATTAAACTGCATCTGCCACTTCTCCGACCACTGCATCAGTCTATTCAAATCTTCCTGGAGTGCTCGTCAGAATGAATTCGACGGCCTATTTTGGTGTCATCGGCAAACTTGCTGATGTCGCTCTTTATGCCCTCATCTATGTCGTTTATGTAGATTGTGAACAGCAGGGGGCCCAACACTGACCCCAGTGGAACACCGCTCGTGACGCTTCCACACTCTGATTTCTCCCCATTTATGCAAACTCTCTGCTGCCTATTTGTCAACCATGCCTCTATCCAGGAAAAATTTTTTCCTCCTATTCCATGTGCCTTAATTTTCCTCAATAGTCTCTGATGTGGGACCCTGTCAAAAGCCTTACTGAAGTCCATATACACAATATCATATTCATTACCATGATCTGCCTCCTCAAATACCTTAGTGAAGAAAGTTAATAAATTCGTAAGGCAGGAACGCCCCTTTGTAAAACCATGCTGAGATTCGTTGATTAATTTATGCTTTTCAAGGTGGCTACGAACTGCCTCGGCAATTATTGATTCCATAAATTTTCCCACTGTGGAGGTTAGGCTTATTGGTCTATAGTTCGAAGCTGAGGACCTGTCACCTGCTTTGAAAATAGGTATCACATTTGCCATTCTCCACTTATCTGGCACCATGCCAGTTTGTAGTGATATGTTGAAAAGATTAGCCAAAGGTTTGCTAAGCTCCTCTTTACATTCCTTTAGAACCCTTGCATACAGTTCATCAGGGCCTGGGGATTTGTTAGGTTTTAATTTATCTATTTGCCTAAGGACCATGTCACTTGTGACCCTAATCGTGCACAGTTTATTATCGTCCTGTTCCACATAATTTATCATTTCTGGAATATCGCTGGTATCCTCCTGTGTAAAAACTGAGAGGAAGTATGTGTTAAAACTTCTACACATTTCCTTATCACTGTCAGTGAGCTGACCCGAGGAACTTTTGAGTGGGCCTATCTTGTCCCTGATCTTACTACTGTATACCTGAAAGAATCCTTTTGGGTTAGTCTTCGATTCTCTTGCAACTTTAACCTCATAATCTCTTTTTGCTTTTCTAATTCCCTTTTTTTATTTCTCTCTTTAACTGAATATATCGATGTCTTAATTGCCCCTCTCCTCTTTTGATTTGCCTATATATGCCTTTCTTTTGACCAATCAGATATTTTAATCTATTGTTCATCCATTTAGGATCATTTTTATTTGATCTGGTTTCCCTATTTGGAACATAACTTGACTGAGCAGCTAGAACTATGCCCTGGAAAGCGTCATATCGGCAATCATCACCACCTACCTGACCCTTAGTCAGGTTATTCCAGTTCAGCCCACCTAAGTAATTTTTCAGTCCTATGAAATCAGCCAAGCGAAAGTCAGGGACGGAGACTTAATTGCCATTATTAGGGGAATTCCATGATATATTAAAACTGAGTGATTTGTGATCACTTTCCCCAAGTTCATCATTAACCTCAAGATTATTAATTAGTGTTTCCCTACTGGCAAGAACCAAGTCAAGGAGGTTATTTCCCCTAGTTGGCTCTGTCACAAACTGTTTTAAAAAACAATCCTGGATCGTATCAAGAAAGTCACCTGACTCTAAATTTCCTGTCAAATTGTTCCAGTCAATCTGTTTATAGTTGAAATCTCCCATTAGCACAACATTTTCGTATGTAGATGCCTTACGAATTTCGTCCCATAGAAGTTTACTGCACTCCCTATCAAGATTTGGGGCCCTGTAAATCACACCCAAAATTAGTTTTTCTCGGCCCTCGAGAAGCTGTAACCAAACAGATTCAGTGGCTGACGCTTCTACTTTTATATCTTGTCTAACACAACAATTTAAATTGTCTCTGACATACATCGCTACTCCACCACCCTTCCTGTTGACCCTGTCAGTGTGGAATAATTTATAGCCTTGTATGTGACATTCAGAGGGCATCTCTCTATCTTTCAGATTGAGCCAGGTCTCTGTTATAGCAATAATATCTATGTTTCCTGCACTTGCAATTAATCTTAGCTCATCTATCTGATTTCTTACACTCCTGCTATTAGTATAGAAAACCTTAAGGGAGCTAGTCCCTTGCTGCCCTCTGCTGTCCCCCTTTGTTTGCTGACCTGATCTATTGTCTTTATTTATAACTTCATGCTGAATGCCTTTTATACATTTACTGTTTCCAACCCTAGTGTTGCAACCTGCTTGTTTCCCACACACACCCATACCTCTATCTTCTTTCAATTTAAAATCATAGGCATTTCACCAATGGACTTCTCAATTGAGTTTGCAAGTGCTACCACCCCAGCCCCAGAGAGATGTACCCCATCCCTTGCATACATATCATGTTTGCCATAAAAGTTGTTCCAGTCGTCAATGAATGGGATTGCAAGTTCCTTGCAGTATCTGTCTAGCCAGCAATTTACACCAATTGCCCTAGACAACCATTCATTTCCTACTCCCCTTCTAGGCAAGATGCTACATATGATTGGGACCCCTCCCTTAGACTTAATGAAATCTATAGCTGACCTGTTCTTATCTAGCAGCTCTTCTCTCCTACCCTTCCCAATATCATTTCCACCAGCACTGAGACAGATAATGGGCTTGTTCCCATTGCCTGACATGATATTATCCAGCTTGTTAACTATGTCCCCAACACCAGCTCCAGGGAAGCACACTCTATCTCTCATCTTCTTATTCCTATTACAAAAAGCACGGTCAATATATCTTACCTGCCTTAGGGATGCTCCTACCATGGAACTGCAAACGTACCCAAACTTGAACCGAAGTAGTAATACCTAATCCTACCACAGAGCTGTAAAAGGAACCCGCACCTTTACAAACTCCGACACTCCTTCGTCAGGACTGAAGGTGATGTCCTGCCAGAATCCATTGTCTTTAATGTAATTCTTTCAAGCATTTTATTTATATATTCTGCAACTCTGCTTGATTGAATCTTCAGCTTAACTGGTCAGTGTTGTTCCATTCTCTTGAGTGGACTTGGTGTCGTCTACTGTGTTAATGTGTATCTTCTTGACGATGTTGGGGAATGCATTCCCTTCTTTCCTCACATTAGTTTTCTTTTCTTCTTGATTCATCTGGGAAAACCTTTTATTTCTTGGTGTTTGCCTTTCTTATTTTGTGTGTTTATCGCGTGTCTCTGCTGTTTTTATGTGTTGTTGTTTGTAATTCTCATTTTACTTTATTTGAATTTCTACTTAAAATGCGGGACGGCAGTCAAATAAGTAACGCGGGTAATCTTATTCTCTGTAATTTTGTGATCTGAACTGACTAAATGTCAGCTGCTGGTAAACAACGCATCAGCAGCGTGTGTAACAACCCAGCCTCCCACACACAGCCTTAAAAGACTTGCTAAGCCCAGTGAGGCAGCAATATCTAGCTGACTGCAGCAGTGGTGACTGGACGTGGTAGGAGGGTTGACAGAGTTGGAAATATCCTTGCCTCCACCACACCAATAATTGTTACTAGCATAACCATAGCTAAAACGATCACCACCAAAACCACAATGATCACAACCACGACAACTACAAACATGACGACCATGAGTGCCATCAACGACACTCGTCGCTGCCTCAAGCTCTGCGTAGACAGGGTAAGAAGACTTTTGTCCAGGTCATACAGGTACTTCTGTAAAGATAAACTGACAACTTACAAGTTAGAAAACGACTCACTGTTAGCGGACAGAGGATCGAGCCCCCACCGCTCTTTTTTCCCCCTAACGACCCTGATCATGACTCACACTTTAGACTTCACAGAGGAAAAGTTGGTAGAAGACACAATTCTGGGTCGTTGCTGCACAGACAGACAACTTTCTGTGTTTCCAGGTAACGGGGAAAAGGTCACTGAACTTAGTTTTAATGCTCCTCTGGTCCGATACATTTAATACAGTCTTCATGTAAACTAAAATAAAAATTATTGTTAGAATTATAATGTTAAAATATTCTATGAGTTATCGTTAAACTTTGTAAATTGTAGTTACAACTCTCAGCGAGTCAGTGTTGTAAGTCAGTAGCCAGGTGTGTGACCTCCCAATAACTGAGTCAGTAGTCAGGTGTGTTAGAGTGTGATCTCCCAATAACTGAGTCAGTAGTCAGATGCGTTTGAGTGTGACCTCCCAATAGCTGAGTCAGCAGTCAGGTGTTTCTGAGTGTCACCTCCCAACAGCTGAGTCAGCAGTCAGGTGTGTTAGAATGCGACCTTCCCGTAGCTGAGTCAGCAGTCAGGTGTTTCTGAGTGTGACCTCCCAATAATCGAGTCAGTAGTCAGGTGTGTTTGAGTGTGACCTTCCTATAACTGAGTGAGAAAATCAAGAAATGTCGACACAGACATGGCAACTTCTAACAATCATAATCCACTGATCCAGTTACTACTGACCTGACAATTACACTGACCAACAAAGGTTTCCATTCACGTTTCAAAGCAAGCATTACTAAGTAATTTCCAAACTCTGAATTCAAATCTGAACCTAACTAGGCTCCCACACGTACAGTGTCTATAGAATAGAACCCTGAATGAACATTAAAATGGTATAAAATACCGACAGATTGTTAGGTAAGACACATATGCAACAGTTAGGTATCTTTATTTCGAAACGTTTCGCCTACACAGTAGGCTTCTTCAGTCGAGTACAGAAAAGTTGATAGAAGCAGAAGATACTTGAAGACTGATTACATCGTCTTCAAGTATCTTCTGCTTCTATCAACTTTTCTGTACTCGACTGAAGAAGCCTACTGTGTAGGCGAAACGTTTCGAAATAAAGATACCTAACTGTTGCATATGTGTCTTACCTAACAACAGAATAGAACCCTAGGGTGGACGATTTCACCAAGACAGCCAACATGGAGAAGAGATATCGGGAAACCTAGCGATCAGTTTGATGGTCCACTACTGCTGGACACTGACCATTACGATTAGTTTTTGTTATTGCAAACACCACACTTAATATCCATACATAAAATAAAAGAATACCTATGATTTTCGGGTGACTTATATCATGTGGTTCTTGAACCTTAAAGAGTCAAAATATTGTAAGATATGTAAAAATGTTACATAAGCACATAAGAAAGGAGGAACACTGCAGCAGGCCTGCTGGCCCATACTTGGCAGGTCCTTCACAATACGCGTTAGAGACTACAGGAGCTCAAATGCATAATCAGCGGAGCAAATTTAGCTTAAAACAACCAGTGTGGTTTCTAAACGGGATTAAAAAAAAAAGAGTTGAATTTTGATGACTGTTGTTACTTTTTCAATCACGAGAAATGTGAAGTGTTTAGGTTCGATCCAAGGAAGGGGAGAGTACCTTGAGTTCCTTAGATCAAGAGCCCATGATCTAAATCAAGGATTTCCTTCCTTTCCCGTAGGGGTCGTACAGCGTCTGGGGGTAATGGAAGGTAATCAGGCTCGATCCAAGGAAGGGGAGGCCAGGTTTATTATTATATTCAAAATTAAGCTCTAAACCCACAAGGGTCATACAGCTCTGAGGCCAGATTTAATTCTTTCCATCAAGACAGGCATCAAGAACAAGCATCAAGAACAAGAATAAAAAACAGGCATCAAGAACAAGAATCAAGAACAGACATTAAGAACAAGAATAAAAAACAGGCATCAAGAACAGGCATCAAGAAATTTGCTCCTCGAGATGATATAAGATCCTGTGTTCTTCTTTGGGAATAATCTCCACCTTGGTGATTATTGTTATTATTTGTTATTATTGTTAAGGTAACAGAAACACCTCAGTTTCACACTTTCGTAAATCTAACAAAATTTGTAGATGAAAGAGTAACAGTGTATAACATATCTACTGCAGGTTTTATATATATTATATATATATATATATATATATATATATATATATATATATATATATATATATATATATATATAATATATATATATATATATATATATATATATATATACTAATGTCCTTTCATCTATATTGTCAGTATATTTATACTTTCTACTTTCATTCGTATATACAAAAAAAGAAGATTTCTGCTAATTTAAATTATTTGTTTTTGTTCCCGGTGTGATGACTGACACGGTGTGGGGTGCACCCTGTGTGATGACTGACACGGTGTGGGGTGCACCCTGTGTGATGACTGACACGTTGTGGGGTGCACCCTGTGTGATGACTGACACGGTGTGGGGTGGCAGTGGTGGCCTCATATATACGTCGAGGGCAAATCTCCACCCTACCGTGTGCATGGAGCGATGGTAGACATTATGAGTCTCCTGACGGACAAGCTTGGCTTCTGGTGAGTCTTGTGCTGTGTGTGTGTGTGTGTGTGTGTGTGTGTGTGTGTGTGTGTGTGTGTGTGTGTGTGTGTGTGTGTGTGTGTGCGTGTGTGTGTGTGTGTGTGTGTGTTAGTGTGTGTGTGTGTGTGTGTGTGTGTGTGTGTGTGTGTGTGCGTGTGTGTGTGTGTGTGTGTGTGTGTGTGTGCGTGTGTGCGTGTGTGTGTGTGTGTGTGTGTGTGTGTGTGTGTGTGTGTGTGTGTGTACCCTTCCATTTGTACCCACCTGTTTATGGTTACAGGGTTCGATCCATAGCTCCTGGACCCGCCTCTTCGCAGGTTGCTACTAGGTCCACTCTCTTCTTTCTCCATGAGCTTTATCGAACCTCTTCTTAAAGCTATGTATGGATCCTGCCTCCACTACATCACTCTCCAGATTGTTCCACTTCCTGACAACTCTATAACTGAAGAAGTACTTTCTGACATCCCTGTGACTCATCTGAATTTTCAACTTCCAGCTGTGACCCCTTGTTGCTGTTTCATCTCTGAAACATTCTATCCCTATCCATAGTGTCGATTCCTTTCAGTATTTTAGATTTTATCATGTCTCCCCTAACCCTTGAATGACTCGAAATCCTATTCTTAGATTTGCCAGGCGCCCGTATGCTGCAACAGTTATTTAGTTGATGTGCACCTCAGGAGATGTTCTCAGTATGATGCTCACCCCAAGATCCTTTTCCTTGAGGAAGTTATGCAGCCTTTGACCTCCTTAGGCTGTACTCCGTCTGCGGTCTTCTTTGTCCTTCCACAAACTTCATAACTTTGTACTTCCCGGGATTAAACTCAAGGAGCCATTTATCGGACCAGGCTTGCAGCCTGTCCAGATGTCCTTGTAGGCTTACCTGATCCTCGTCCACTTGTATTTTCATCATTAGTGTCACATCGTCTGCGAACAGGGGCACCTTTGACTCTATCCTTTCTGTCATGTCATTCACATATACTAGAAAAAGCACCGGAAGCACTGACACTTGTGGAACCCCACTCGACATATGCACCCACTCTGACACCTCGTCACATACCAACACACGTTTTCTTCCTCTCAGTATTCCCTGATCCGTTGTAGTACTCTCCCGACTATTCCTCCCTGTTCCTCTAGCTTTTCAACCAGTTTCTTCTGTGATACCGTATCGAAAGCCTTCTTATAGTCCAAGAAGATGCAGTCTACCCATCCCCCTCTCTCCTGTCTTACTTCTGCTACCTTGTCATAGAACTCTAGTAGGTGTGTGATACAGGATTTCCCTTCTCTGAAACCGTGCTGGTTATGCTGAATGAGCTCATTCCTTTCTAGGTGCTCCACCACTCTTCTGATAACATTATGTAACACTGTAACTTTGTTTTTGGGGCTTACAGGATGAATTTTTGACAAAAAATGGCTAAATTTCAATATTGTTTGCTAGTTTTGGATGTAAAACAAAAACATATAACAAATAAACAAAATTTACATAAATAAAATCAAATTTACACAAATTTTATTTTAAACTTTCTGAAAACATATTTACAAAGTTAAAAATGAGCAGTTTTCCTAGATTTGAGAGCAACAACAAATCACTTTCCCGTTTAAGCCCCCAAATGTAGTTTCCGATCATGTTTCCACTATAAGATCCCTGATATCGGTGTTCAAAGTCTTGGTGGAAGCGCTCCCCTTGCTCCTCTGAACATGCTCCCATATTCTCCTTGAAATTGTCAAGATGACCATCAAGGATATGGACCTTTAGGGGCATTCTACAGCCCATCTGACCAAAACTTTTTACCAAGGTCAACACAAGTTCCACATAGTTGTCATCCTTGTTGTTGCCCTGACAGCCCTGTGCTACAGCAACAAAACTCTCCCAGGCTTCCTTTTCCTTCTTTGTGAGCTTCTTTGGAAATTCTGAGTACCTCAGTTTTCGTGACTTGTGGTCCAGTGAAGATGCCAACCTTCACCTTTGCCTCTGATAGTTTGGGAAAGAAGTCTTGAAGATACTTGAAGGCTGTAAACTCTTTGTCAAGAGCTATAACAAACTGTTTCATTATCCCTAGTTTGATGTGTAATGGAGGGAACAGAACCTTCGGAGGATCCACCTATGGTTTATGTTTGATGTTATGTCTTCTTACTGAGAGCTCAGTCCTTTGAGACCAGTGCTTCCTCTGGTCATGTGCTACTCTGTCTCTACTATCCCAGTGATAGAGATAACAGGGAAACTTGGTAAAACCTCCTTGGAGCCCCATCGAAAATGCCATCATTTTGAAGTCTCCAATAACATCCCAGCCATACTTATCATAGTTCAAAACTTCCAGTAGAAGTTTGACACTCTTGTAGTCTTCCAAGGGAAAAGATGAATCCTTGTTCCCATTGTGCAGAATTACACCTTTTAGGCTTCTGGAGGAGCTGTCAATGAAGAGTCTCCACTCATCTGGATTGCATGTAATTCCATTTCCATAAAACAGTTCTAATACATCATTAGAGTAGCACAACCTGTCTTCATTAGTGAAGAAGCTAGAGAAATGTTGGTGACGTTTACTTTGGCTTGTCACTTGCACACTTTCATCCACCAAGTCCCACTTCTTGAACCTTGACTGTGTCAAACCAAGATCTCTGATAAGGTCGCTGAGGTCTGTTTGGTTTGGATAGTAAGGATTCCTCCCAACAGCTGCATCTGTGAGATCATAGTCTTGTTCACTGTGCTCTTCGTTTTCTGATTTGCTGCTTTCTTCTTCTGACGGTTGACTTCTTTCTGGAGGTGAAGGTACAAGATCAGCACTGTGTGGTACTGGTGCAATAGAAATAAGAAATAGAAGGTGCATTTTTCTCAGTTCGGCGTCTGGTAGGATCCACCAGGCAGAAGTAGCAGTTGGTTGAGTGATCAGTGGGTTTACGTCATATTCTAGGAACACCAAACATCATGGCTCTTTTTTCTCCTCTATATCATCCTGTAACAGAACAAAAGAATTAGTTTCTGTTACATACAATTTATTTAAAAAATGTTCGTATTCAAGATTTTACCCTTCATATAACTACTGACTTTCTTACCTTCCAATATTTTCTTACAATGTTCACAGCAACAAGAGGCGCCCAGATCTTGTATTGGTCCACAACTTCCATGACAAAATATGCTTTGTAAGCCTCACACATTTTTAGATGCTGTTACAGAGAACTTCTTTGCGCTTGTCTTAATAAATTGACCACATATGTAGCAAAATGCATCTGGAGAATGACTGCAGCCTCTTGATGCCATTTCACTTCTTCTGATGTGTCTTCTCAGGCAGCCAGAGCTGAACTGAATGCTGGTTTGTGAGCCGCTGTTTATATATTTACCAAGCAAAGCCCTAGAACATAATAGTTTTACATCAGTCTTTCTTGAAAGTGTTCCAGAAGTGTCCTGACCACAAAAGCAAAGTTCTGGAATCAAAATTGCTTTTTTTTTAATTTTGTTTAGTTATAAAGAGTTGGGAAATGATGTTTATTTCCCAGGAACACGACAATAATGAAATTTTGTCACATTACCTGGAGTTTACCTGGAGAGAGTTCCGGGGGTCAACGCCCCCGCTTCTCCATAACTTTACATACTACACATGTCACCAACATAGGTTTGTACTGTCTGTGTATGTACTCACCTATTTGTACTCACCTATTTGTGGTTGCAGGGGTCGATTCATAGCTCCTGGCCCCGCCTCTTCACTGATTGCTACTAGGTCCTCTCTCTCCCTGCTCCATGAGCTTTATCATACCTCGCCTTAAAACTATGTATGGTTCCCGCCTCCACTACTTCACTTTCTAGACTATTCCACGACTTGACTACTCTATGACTGAAGAAATACTTCCTAACATCCCTTTGATTCATCTGAGTCTTCAACTTCCAATTGTGACCGCTTGTGTATGTGTCCCATCTCTGGAACATCCTGTCTTTGTCCACCGTGTCTATTCTGCGCAGTATTTTATATGTCGTTATCATGTCTCCCCTGACCCTCCTGGCCTCCAGTGTCGTCAGGCCGATTTCCCTCAACCTTTCTTCGTACGACAATCCCCGTAGCTCTGGGACTAGTCTTGTTGCAAACCTTTGCACTTTCTCTAATTTCTTGACGTGCTTGACTAGGTGTGGATTCCAAACTGGTGCTGCATACTCAAGTATGGGCCTGACGTAAATGGTATACAGTGTCTTGAACGACTCCTTATTGAGGTATCGGAACGCTATCCGTAGGTTTGCCAGGCGCCCGTATGCTGCAGCAGTTATCTGATTTATGTGCGCCTCAGGAGATATGCTCGGTGTTATACTCACCCCCAGATCTTTTTCCTTGAGTGAGGTTTGCAGTCTTTGGCCATCTAAACTATATTGTGTCTGCGGTCTTCTTTGCCCTTCCCCAATCTTCATGACTTTGCATTTGGCAGGGTTAAACTCAAGGAGCCAGTTTCTGGACCAGGCTTGTAGCCTGTCCAGGTCTCTTTGTAGTCCTGCCTGATCCTCATCCGATTTGATTCTTCTCATTAACTTCACATCATCTGCAAACAAGGACACTTCTGAGTCTATCCCTTCCGTTATGTCGTGTGTGTGTGCGTGTGCGTATGTGTGTGTGTGTGTGTGTGTGTGTGTGTGTGTGTGTGTGTGTGTGTGTGTGTGTGTGTGTATGTGTGTGTGTGTGTGTGTGTGTGTACTCACCTATTTGTGGTTGCAGGGGTCGAGTCCTAGCTCCTGGCCCCGCCTCTTCACCGGTTGCTACTAGACCCTCTCTCTCCCCGCTCCATGAGCTTTATCAAACCTCGTCTTAAAACTGTGTATGGTTCCTGCCTCCACTACGTCATTTTCTAGGCTATTCCACTGCCTTACAACTCTATGACTGAAGAAATACTTCCTACTATCTCTCTGACTCATTTGTGTCTTCAACTTCCAATTGTGGCCTCTTGTTTCTGTGTCCCCTCCCTGGAACATCCTGTCCTTGTCCACCTTGTCTATTCCACGCAGTATTTTATATGTCGTTATCATGTCTCCCCTGACCCTCCTGTCCTCCAGTGTCGTCAGGCCGATTTCCCTTAATCTTTCTTCATAGGACATTCCCCTTAGCTCTGGAACTAACCTTGTTGCAAACCTTTGTACTTTCTCTAGTTTCTTGACGTGCTTTATCAAGTGCGGGTTCCAAACAGGTGCTGCATACTCCAGTATGGGCCTGACATACGCGGTGTACAGTGTCTTGAATGATTCCTTACTAAGGTGTCGGAATGCTGTTCTCAGGTTTGCCAGGCGCCCATATGCTGCAGCAGTTATCTGATTGATGTGTGCTTCCGGAGACATGCTCGGTGTTATACTCACCCCAAGATCTTTCTCCTTGAGTGAGGTTTGCAGTCTTTGGCCACCTAGCCTATACTCTGTCTGTGGTCTTCTGTGCCCTTCCCCTATCTTCATGACTTTGCATTTGGCAGGATTAAATTCGAGAAGCCATTTGCTGGACCAGGTGTCCAGTCTGTCCAGGTCTCTTTGAAGTCCTGCCTGGTCCTCATCAGATTTAATTCTCCTCATTAACTTCACATCATCTGCAAACAGGGACACTTCTGAGTCTAACCCTTCCGTCATGTCGTTCACATATACCAAAAATAGCACTGGTCCTAGGACCGACCCCTGTGGGACCCCGCTCGTCACAGGTGCCCACTGTGATACATCATTACGTACCATGACTCGTTGTTGCCTGCCTGTCAGGTATTCTCTGATCCATTGCAGTGCCCTTCCTGTTATATGCGCCTGATGCTCTAGCTTCTGCACTAATCTCTTGTGAGGAACTGTGTCAAAAGCCTTCTTGCAGTCCAAGAAGATGCAATCAACCCACCCCTCTCTCTCTTGTCTTACTTCTGTTATTTTATCATAAAACTCCAGAAGGTTTGTGACACAGGATTTGCCTTCCGTGAATCCGTGCTGGTTGGCATTTATACTCCTGTTCCGTTCCAGGTGCTCCACCACTCTCCTCCTGATAATCTTCTCCATAATTTTGCATACTATACACGTCAATGACACAGGTCTATAGTTTAGTGCCTCTTTTCTGTCTCCTTTTTTGAAAATGGGAACTACATTTGCCGTCTTCCATACCTCAGGTAGTTGCCCAGTTTCCAGGGATGTGCTGAGGATTGTGGTAAGTGGTACGCACAACATATCTGCTCCCTCTCTAAGGACCCATGGAGAGATGTCCGGTCCCATTGCCTTTGAGGTATCGATGTCCCTTAGCAGTTTCTTCACCTCCTCCTCATCTGTATGTATGTCGTCCAACACTTGTTGGTGTATTCCTTGTTGGTGTCCCCATCTGGTCTGTCCTCCCAGAGTCCTTCCTGTCTCTATGTAAATACTTCCTCAAATCTCGTGTTGAGCTCCTCACATACCTCTTGATCGTTTCTTGTGAGTTCTCCACCTTCTTTCCTCAGCCTTATCACCTGGTCCTTGACTGTTGTCTTCCTCCTAATGTGGCTATACAGCAGTTTCGGGTCAGATTTGACTTTCGATGCTATGTCGTTTTCATACTGTCGCTGGGCCTCCCTCCTTATCTGCGCATACTCGTTTCTGGCTCTGTATGTTGTCTTGTAATACTTCTTACACTAAGTTATTCTACAGCACACACCATGATGATGGTACGAGCCTCGACACAGGTAGTAGAGACATCATTAAGAGTCTTACCAAAATATGCATTAAGTAGCTTATGGTAATTTTGGTTACTACAGAGCACAATCAGTACATATTTAACTTATTTAATTATATGAAACATTAAACAATTAGGAGTCAATCAGTGCAAAGAGCTGTCAAGAAACACGTTTCCAACCTGTACACACCGGCATTACATAGCTTGCAATCATTTTAGACAATAGCTTATCCAATTGATGCAAAATGTGGCAATTAACAACAGGCAATTAACTACTTGTTGTCTAATAAGATATCTCACACTTTAAAACTTTCTTGACTGCCGTCTTGTGTCTGGCCGCAGCTACGAGTTTGTGGTGCCAAAAAATCATGAGTTTGGCATGAAGTTGAACAACGGTTCCTGGACCGGCATGATGAAACTCCTTATCAACAAGGTTAGTCCCTGTTGCTCTATCGTACCTTTCCGCTGTTCCACCACGTCTCTAATGTTCCACCACACCTCTGTGTTGTTCCACCACACAATTTTGTTTCCTCACTAGCCTCTGTTGCTCCATTACCCATCTCTATTGTTCCACAACACATTGCTGTTGTTCCACCACACGTCCTTATTATATCACCACACATATCTGTTGTTCCACTACACATGTTTGGTGTCCCATTACCCCACACACAACAATAAGTACAGTAACAACAACATCCTCACATTCAAATCATGTAATGCCGACAGCAGTGATGACAGCACACACAACAACAGCTTCCACTACGACATTTCGAACATCCAGTGCCATTATCAAGTCAGTTCGAGCGAAACACTGAGGTTAACGAAGGTACCCACTACGCTAGACAAAGGTTCTGGCCAATAATGATATATGTGACTACATGTCTGTTAGGTGAAAAATGGAAGGGAAGTGGAAAGAAAAATGTAAATATTAGAATATGAGGTTATTTAAAGGGGAGAATAAAGTGTATTAAGAGTAGTTTAACGATCAGCATAAAGGGGAGAATAAAGTGTATTAAGAGTAGTTTAACGAGCAGCATAAAGGGGAGAATAAAGGATAATATGAAAGATAACATAGAAAGTATAAAGGATAGTAGAAAGAGTAGCATGAAACGACTTATACCGTTATACCGACTTATACCACTGTATAACGGAAGATAAATCTTCCGCTATACAGTGGCCTGCCCACTGACGGCTTTATGAAGTACTAATAAAATCCCAGTGGAGAAACTGTGCACTAAACCCCAATGGGTGAAACGTTGCCTATATGAAATGTTCATTGCTATAAGTATTTTTATATCATTATATCTCGTCATGAACATTGAATATATGTAACCTCAGAACCTGTGAATCCTCAGAACCTGTGAATCCTCAGAACCTGTGAATCCTCAGAACCTGTGAATCCTCAGAACCTGTGAATCCTCAGAACCTGTGAATCCTCAGAACCTGTGAATCCTCAGAACCTGTGAATCCTCAGAACCTGTGAATCCTCAGAACCTGTGAATCCTCAGAACCTGTGAATCCTCAGAACCTGTGAATCCTCAGAACCTGTGAATCCTCAACACCCCGTGGAATCCTCAGAACCTGTGAATCCTCAGAACCTGTGAATCCTCAGAACCTGTGAATCCTCAGAACCTGTGAATCCTCAGAACCTGTGAATCCTCAGAACCCGTGAATCCTCAGAACCTGTGAATCCTCAGAACCTGTGAATCCTCAGAACCTGTGAATCCTCAGAACCTGTGAATCCTCAGAACCTGTGAATCCTCAGAACCTGTGAATCCTCAGAACCCGTGAATCCTCAGAACCTGTGAATCCTCAGAACCTGTGAATCCTCAGAACCTGTGAATCCTCAGAACCCGTGAATCCTCAGAACCTGTGAATCCTCAGAACCTGTGAATCCTCAGAACCCGTGAATCCTCAGAACCTGTGAATCCTCAGAACCTGTGAATCCTCAGAACCCGTGAATCCTCAGAACCTGTGAATCCTCAGAACCCGTGAATCCTCAGAACCTGTGAATCCTCAGAACCTGTGAATCCTCAGAACCCGTGAATCCTCAGAACCCGTGAATCCTCAGAACCTGTGAATCCTCAGAACCTGTGAATCCTCAGAACCTGTGAATCCACAGAACCTGTGAATCCTCAGAACCTGTGAATCCTCAGAACCTGTGAATCCTCAGAACCCGTGAATCCTCAGAACCTGTGAATCCTCAGAACCTGTGAATCCTCAGAACCTGTGAATCCTCAGAACCTGTGAATCCTCAGAACCCGTGAATCCTCAGAACCCGTGAATCCTCAGAACCCGTGAATCCTCAGAACCCGTGAATCCTCAGAACCCGTGAATCCTCAGAACCCGTGAATCCTCAGAACCTGTGAATCCTCAGAACCCGTGAATCCTCAGAACCTGTGAATCCTCAGAACCCGTGAATCCTCAGAACCTGTGAATCCTCAAAACCCGTGAATCCTCAGAACCCGTGAATCCTCAGAACCTGTGAATCCTCAGAACCTGTGAATCCTCAGAACCTGTGAATCCTCAGAACCTGTGAATCCTCAGAACCTGTGAATCCACAGAACCTGTGAATCCTCAGAACCCGTGAATCCTCAGAACCTGTGAATCCTCAGAACCTGTGAATCCTCAGAACCCGTGAATCCTCAGAACCCGTGAATCCTCAGAACCTGTGAATCCTCAGAACCTGTGAATCCACAGAACCTGTGAATCCTCAGAACCCGTGAATCCTCAGAACCTGTGAATCCTCAGAACCTGTGAATCCTCAGAACCCGTGAATCCTCAGAACCCTTAACTCTTAAGAACCTGTGAATCATCACATGTGAATCTATGTAACCTTAATACTTGTGAATCACTGGATTTTCTGAACACCGGAGTTTTTATGACGCCAGGAGGTGGACATGTCTGGGGTGATCTTCTCCGTGGACGAGGAACGCAACTCGGCCGTCGACTTCGGTGTTCCAATCTTCATGAACGAACACGGGCTCCTCTACAAGCGTCCCAGATTGTCTTCAGATATAGCCGGCTTTGTCAAGCCTTATACCATCGAGGTGAGTTGCTGCCCCACTTTTCCCGCTACCCGGGGCTACCCACTCATCCGGCTTCCCAGGGCTACCCCATTCATCCCGCTACCCATGCGCTGTGGGATTCTCATGGGCTCCGAGATCCGAAAAAGATGTCCCCCGCATTGCATAACCCGAGCCCCTTATACGCGACAGGAATAGTGCAGAGTGCGTATAAGTTTATGATGCGTTGAAATTTTTGAGGCAAATCAGGACATACACAGCAAAAATCTAATTTAGATTATCCACTGTGAATCACCAGCCTCATATCACCAATATCCTAAAATACACTGTCATTCTAAGCTTGCAGCCGCTCGCTTAGAAGTTGAATTATCAAATTATCAGCGCTGAGAGGTTGAATTCAATTGGATGACTAACTCAGAAATTATCGCATAAAGAACAGTATTTCATTTTTTTTCCAATTTATTCAATAAAAAGCGATATTGGTATTTACATCAAAATTAATCCAGTATTTTCTCTAAGAAGGAGCGGCCAGTGTTTAAAATATAAGTTAATACGTAAGTTATATTTATATTTTCGGCACATAACTTACCAATTTTGCACAATGATGTTGATGGCTCAGGGATGTTAAGTGCACACCTATGATAACCTAGGATAACCTATGATAACCTAGGATAACCTAGGATAACCTAGGATAAGCTAAGATAATCTAATAAGGTCAATCACTGACTTATTTCTTATCAGAGGAGACATTATCTAGTTATTTCATAGAAATTAATTAGATTAATAAAATAGGCACATTAAAACTTTCTCACCCTGACTCACGAAATCGTAATGACACGATTACAAACAAACCATAACACGGGTGGGGTTAGAACCCGCGGTCAGAGAGTCATAAAACCCCAGACCGACGCGTTAATGGATAACGCGTCGGTCTGGAGTTTTGTGACTCTCTGCTAAACGAAACATGTTGGGAAGATGTCTTAAATGACATGGATCCAAACCAGTGCCTTGAAAGGATCAACTTCCTGGTAGCCGAAGCATGTTCTAGGCATATTCCCCTAAGAAAGAAGAAGAGCAGGAGTAAACTGGAGAGAAAAAGACGCTCCCTCTACAGAAGACGACGAAGAGTCACTGAGCTCCTCAGGAGTGCTAGAATATCTGATACACGAAAGGAGGCGCTGACCAGGGAAGTGGAAACTATCGAACTTAAGCTAAATGACTCTTACATGAACCAGGAGAGGCAGGAGGAGCTTAAAGCTATTAGTGAAATTGAAAGAAATTCAAAATATTTCTTTCATATGCCAAAAACAAGGCAAATACCACATCTAGTATCGGGCCCTTACTCAGACAGGATGGGACTACACAGATGACAACAAGGAAATGAGTGAAATATTGAAATCCCAGTACGACTCTGTGTTTAGTGAACCACTAATCGGTCTGAGATCGACGACCCAAATGATTTCTTCATGAATGAGCCTCAAAACTCCATAAATGTATGCCAGATTTCCGACATTACCCTAACTCCGATAGATTTCGAAAAAGCCATTGACAACATGCCTATGCACTCAGCCCCGGGCCCAGACTCGTGGAACTCTGTTTTCATTAAGAACTGCAAGAAACCCCTCTCGCGTGCCCTAAGTACACTATGGAGGAGGAGCTTGGACATGGGTGAAATTCCACAGTCACTTAAAACAACGGATATAGCCCCACTCCATAAAGGTGGCAGCAAAGCATTAGCTAAGAACTATAGACCAATAGCTCTGACGTCCCACATAAAAATCTTTGAAAGAGTGCTAAGAAGCAGGATTGCAAATCACCTGGATTCCCAAAATCTGCACAATCCAGGGCAACATGGGTTCAGGGCAGGTCGCTCCTGCCTCTCACAACTACTGGATCACTATGACATGGCCTTGGATGCACTGGAAGAAAATCAGAATGCAGATGTAATATACACAGACTTTGCAAAAGCATTTGACAAATGCGATCATGGCGTAATAGCCCATAAAATACGTGCTAAAGGAATAACTGGGAAAGTGGGGAGATGGATCTTCAACTTCCTAACAAATCGAACACAAAGAGTAGTGGTCAACAGAGTTAAATCGGAGGCTGCCATAGTGAAGAGCTCTGTTCCACAAGGCACAGTACTCGCCCCCATCTTATTCCTTATCCTCATATCAGACATAAACAGAGATATACACCACAGCACCGTATCATCCTTTGCAGATGATACTAGGATCTGCATGAGGCTGTCATCTGCTGAGGACGCGGTTAACCTCCAAGAAGATATAAACAAAGTTTTCCAGTGGGCAACGGTAAACAATATGATGTTCAATGAGGACAAATTCCAACTACTCCGTTATGGAAAACTGGAGGAGATAATAACTAGAACAGAGTATACTACTGACTCCGGCCATACAATAGAGCGGAAAAATAATGTAAGGGACCTGGGAGTAGTAATGTCTGAGGATCTCACTTTCAAGGATCACAACAGTGCCACGATCGCACGTGCAAAGAAAATGATAGGATGGATAATGAGAACTTTCAAAACGAGAGATGCCAAGCCAATGATGATCCTTTTCAAATCACTTGTTCTCTCTAGGCTGGAATACTGCTGTACATTAACATCTCCATTCAAAGCAGGTGAAATCGCAGATCTAGAGAGTGTACAGAGATCCTTTACTGCACGTATAAGTTCTGTCAAGCACCTTAACTACTGGGAACGCTTGGAAGCACTTGACTTGTACTCGTTGGAACGCAGGAGGGAGAGATATATCATAATCTACACTTGGAAAATCTTGGAAGGAATGGTCCCAAATCTGCACACAGAAATCACTCCCTACGAAAGTAAAAGACTGGGCAGGCGATGCAAAATGCCCCCAATGAAAAGTAGGGGCGCCATTGGTACACTAAGGGAAAACACCATAAGTGTCCGGGGCCCAAAACTGTTCAACAGCCTCCCATCAAGCATTAGGGGAATTGCCAATAAACCCCTGGCTGCCTTCAAGAGAGAGCTGGACAGATACCTAAAGTCAGTGCCGGATCAGCCGGGCTGTGGCTCGTACGTTGGACTGCGTGCGGCCAGCAGTAACAGCCTAGTTGATCAGGCCCTGATCCATCGGGAGGCCTGGTCATGGACCGGGCCGCGGGGGCGTTGATCCCCGGAATAACCTCCAGGTAACCTCTAGGTAACCCGTGGTATGGTTTCTCAACCTGTAATCAAGGGGAAGGAAAACACAGCAGCATAAGTTTGAAGTCGACCCCTAGAGACATTTTCCAGTTTTGGCACAGAATCAAACAAAAGTTACACCTATATAGACAAAAAAAAACAGAAACATTTCTTTCATTTCATTAAGTAAATCAGTCATTACTTAAGTACGGGAAAGCGCTGCACCAGTAGGGGTCATGTACCACTTGTTGCATATAAGTCATTTCAAATTCGATCCAAGGAAGGGTAGAATAAGCCCAGATCCTCGAATGAAGATTCAGTAGCATCAACTCAAAAAAATGTAAAAGGGTTTAATACCATTTCGCGCAATTAAAAGTGTCAGAATCACACCTAAACATTCTAACGTCAATACCAACATTCATCTGAGAATGTTAAAGGAATGTTGAAATTTTTTTAGTTTATCAAAAAGGGGTTTTCAAAGTTGACCCCCGGAAATCATTTTCAATAATGTTTAGTATAAAACTGAGCAGAAGTCACCCGTGTTTGTCAATTGTTCTACAAACCTTCCCATTGTTATAGCTGACCTGAGCTGAAATTTTGAAGACAGTAATAAAAAGCGTTTTGAAGTTATAAACCCGACCCAGTGGAAATACGTTACATTTCTGGGGTAATCCTATGTAATTTACATATATGTTACTATGTACGATAATTGTACTCAGGTGTACTTGTACCTAAATTAACATACGACGCTAGTAAAACATCGACACCATGCCTAACCCTTCTAGGGTAGGGTAGGTGCCTGAGCCCGAGCTTTTAATTCATAAGACTGTCATTCCCATTTGCCCCCTTGGGGCGGGGATGGCAGACCAGAGAGGCCTAGCTTGTGGCTAGGTCTGGGGACAGTTGGTCCCAAAGATGAGGAGGTACTTGTGCCTCCTCCCATGGGAGACTTAGGTCTCAGACACTCCCTAAAGAGGGAGCCAAGGCCGGGCCACCACTTGGAAAAGGCCCGGGCCGGGAGAATACCGGCTAATATTTAATAATAATAATAATAAGCTAGTAAAACATCGACACCATGCCCAGCCCTTCTAGGGGAGAGTAGGTGCCTGAGCCCAAGCTTGTAGCTCACAAGACTGCCATTCCCGTTAGCCCCCTTGAGGCGGGGATGGCAGACCAAAGGCCTAGCTTCTCCCTACGAGCCCCACGAGGGCGGGGAATGTAGCTAGGCCTGGGGACAGTTGGTACCAACGACGAGGAGGTACTTGTACCTCCTCTCATGGCAGACATAGGTCTGAGATACTCCCGAGACAGGGGAGCCAAGGCCGGGACACCACTTGGAAAAGGCCCGGGCCGGGCCGGGCCGGGCCGGGAGAATACCGGCGAATCAAGAAGAAAAAGCTAGTAAAAAAGACACTAAAACTGTTCATGTTCAGTCGTTGTGGCATAGATTTTAAGGGCTCACTGAACTCGAAAAAATTTGAAAAGCCATAAAAAAAAGGCGAGTTTCTAATATTTCTCATTTTGTTTTGGCATTTCTGTTCTAGTTAAAGTTCTTCACAGTCTTAAGAAAAATATTTGATTTTTTGTCTTATATAGAAAAAATCAATAAAATTAGAAAATTAGCATATACAGAGCGCAAATTCAATGCATAATCTTCCAATTAAGATACATCAGTACTAATAATTGAAGTCAGCCAGAAGAGGCTGTCTCTAGCTGTTACGCTGAAAGCAGTTTGTTTAATAAAACTAGTAAATTAAAAATTACACAACACAGTGAAAGCCAAGGTTTCAGACACTATATATACCCATATGTACACCAACTCTGAGGCACCCACACCATGGTATGTCCTCGGATCACGGTACAACACCTAGCTGTGCTGGGTGCGTGATTCTTGTAGGATTGTATGGTCCAGTGAGTTAGAGCGTCGTGAATTTTCGCCCACCATGAGGCAGGCTAAAACAACACGGGTTCGATCCCCCTGCTAGTCGCAGTGCTATTGTTGATTAAATACCATTTGTTCTTGGTTACATTACTATATATATATATATATATATATATATATATATATATATATATATATATATATATATATATATATATATATCATTTTTTTTATTATCACACTGGCCGATTCCCACCAAGGCAAGGTGGCCCGAAAAAGAAAAACTTTCACCATCATTCACTCCATCACTGTCTTGCCAGAAGGGTGCTTTACACTACAGTTTTTAAACTGCAACATTAACACCCCTCCTTCAGAGTTCAGGCACTGTACTTCCCATCTCCAGGACTCAAGTCCGGCCTGCCGGTTTCCCTGAACCCCTTCATAAATGTTACTTTGCTCACACTCCAACAGCACGTCAAGTATTAAAAACCATTCGTCTCCATTCACTCCTATCAAACACGCTCACGCATGTCCGCTGGAAGTCCAAGCCCCTCGCACACAAAACCTCCTTTACCCCCTCCCTCCAACCTTTCCTAGGCCGACCCCTACCCCGCAATTGCGCACTGATCAGTGTGATATTCGAAAAGTGTGAGGCATTAGTTTCAGTACATTTCAGATACTCACTGTATCCGATATTAACTATCTTGGAATAACATTTTTTTTCTGCATAAGTAGATTCGATTTTCTTCCTTATAACTATAAATATGAGGGTAAGTGAAGGTTGAATTATCCCGGTGAATCTGATGAGACTTTCAGTTCATGTGTTTAAGTCGAGAATATCCACAAGTTGCTCTCAGTCTGACCAGTTAAACTGCATTACAAGCCTTACAATTTATAACCACCTGTGCGTTCTAAGTTATTTTTCTTCGGTAAACTTTCACTGATTCGTTACATATCTTGCTTAAGTAACTAAAGCTTTACTGTAAGGAATTGCTATGTGTATTTAAAAATAATCTCCTGTTGTCTAAAGCAAAGAAAATAACTCATGAAATTTGGTGAAAGATAACTGAGCGAATGCTCACTAACATTCCTTTTTTCCAGGAAGATACAATAGAGCTTCCGATTCTGTACACTTAGTCAAAATATCATCCAAGGAGAGTTACCATTAACGTGTTAACCTTGACAGATCTGGGTTCTGGTGCTGGCGACGCTGCTGGCGATGTTCTGTGTCATCTACTGTATACAGCGAGCCCATCTCACCTTCCTGTGTAGACAGGAGGGAACGAGGTCAGGAATGGTGGAGGCGGGGATGAAGAGGTCAGGTCACAGCGAGGGGTTAGTTCAGGGTGAGGCAGTGAGACTCAACCAGCTGTGGTGGTCGTCGTGTGAGTGGGTCTTAGCTGGACTACTTGCACAGTGTAAGTTGTAATTCCAAGTCAAAACTCACATGTCTAATCTGCATAATTAATTACCTTTAAACTTTAAAAAAGAACTTGTAAACTTTTGTTTTTTTTGTTGGAATTCGCAACTCCTTTAGTTGAATTTAAAACGAATCTGCAACAAAGGGTAAGAATATTGTTTTTTTGTTTTTTTTAGGACAAATTTTTTTGTGTGTTTCCACAGTCAGAGGATCCTCGAGTTTTAGTAGACACGAAATTCGTTTCTTTTTTATTTTACTCTTAATGGATTACATTTATTTGTTAATAATAGTTAAGAACCAGTTACCTGGAATTCACCTTCAGTCGTTTCCAAACGTCACGGCCCCCGTGGCCAGGTCCCTGACCAGTCCTCCTGCATCGATCAAGGTCTCTCATGTATGCACCACCACCCGGATGATCAGGAACTATTTTGAGGAATCTGTCGAGTTCTCTCTTGAAGGCAGCCAGGAGTTTGTTGGTAGTGAGATACCGCTCTCCCGGAGGGTTGGCTAGTGTGGGTGAACCTTGATCACCTGGGTAGCAGCTGACCCCTGATAGAAGGTTTTAAATTTTCCGTCCTTAATGCTATTGCAGGTCTTCCATTACACCCAGGGGCATGGTTAGGGCCTATTTGTAAAATAAACCAAATGACAGTATGTTATTATTTATTATCCAATTTGTAATTATGATGACCCAGCCATAATTATTGCTGGGAGGGAAAGGGGGTTCTGCCTAGGTCTGGTCTCACCTTTATGCACTAGTGCATTATTTTTATGTATAATAAACTAGCCACTAACGTCGTACCTTACATTTTTTTTTTCATATACACCAGTGAATTTTAAATTAAATTAGGAATATTTGTTTATGTTCACTTGGATGGTCGACCTGACCCTGTAGCCAACCCCCCCCCCCCCCCGGGGTATGATAACATTCCCTTGATCAACTAACATCTGCAGTTAAATTTCCCTGAACAGTAAAGGGATACATAAAAAATTGTAACAACAGCAGAAGTGGAAATGAGGTAGTAGCAGTAGTTGTGGTAGTATAAGTAATAGTATATTGTGTAGTATTAATGACCCTAAAGTGTAAAGAATAACAACACTTTTTTGGCTTATTTTGGGTAATTTAAACTATGTATGATAATTGTGGAAATTTATTGAGACCATAAGATTCCAACGTCGGCGGGATTCATTTGTAAATAATTTGATGCGTAGTCGCAAGGCCCCTTAACACATCCTTCCACCAAAACAAAATAGTGTACCTATCGTAAGATTTACATTATAAAAATGAGATAGGTAGGCTTAAATAGTAAATAATATTAGCATTAATAATGTAGCCTTAGACCTTAATATTAGGTAATAAGAGGGTAGCTAGCATCTTACTCAGAGCAATAGGAAATTGGGGGACGTTAGCTCGTTCTTCTGGCACCAGGACCCATGGAGACAACAATTAAGTGGGAGCTCTTAAGATCAGTGTCCCATGTCGCTTACATAAGAACATAAGAAGGAACACTGCAGCAGGCCTACTGGCCCATGTGAGGCAGGTCCAAGTCTCCCTTCCGGCTTAAACCAATGACCCACCTAGTCAGGTCAAGTCACATCTATTTAAGGTATCAGACCTATTAGCACAAGCTAGCCAGGTCCAACTCACACCCACTCATGTACTTACCAACCTATTTTTAAAACTACATAACATCTTAGCTTCTATGAAAGAGAGAGGTCAAAGATGTCTAGATTGCGTGGGTAGAATAAGGGGATTTCTAGTTAGCATAGCCTCCACAACCAAGTAAGTCAGTTTTAGTTTGTGCATGCATATAGGAGTTTCTAGCATATTTTAGTACTCTTAAACGAAGTGTACCTTAGGGGTCACCTGTGAGAACGGGATTTCAGGAGTCTAGTGTTGTCTGTGTCAACAGCGACTGCCAGAGTGGTCATCTCACAGGTACCCACAATAATTGTATTTATGTGTATATGTGCTTAAATAAACTTAAGTGCCTCCTGGGCAGCATGTTCGTGGTGGGCGCGGCGAGATACTACCCGAGTAGCCACTGCTCTGTGGTTAATGACTTCCTTTGTGCTGGCCACTGTCTACCGGTCCAACCTGACAGCCGTGCTCATCCTGCCTAAGCTGCATCTGCCCTTCGACAACATGGAGCAGCTGACTCACACCTCCATACCTACCTTCATGTCTCCGGGAAGTATGCTTTTACGGGCCGTCATGGTAAGGCGTTTACAGTGGTAAATCATTTATCACAGTGGTATACACACCTAGATGTGTACATGGTTTAGAAAGACACATAAACAAACTCTAGGATAAATTAGAAAACGTTTCGGTCCTGGGACCTTGATCACTTCTAACACAGTTTAAAAGTAACAAAATACATATAAGAATATAAGAAACAAGGAACACTGCAGCAGGCCTACTGACCCATGCGAAGCAGGTCCAAGTCGCCTACCGGCGGCTTATGCCACTGACCCAGCCTAGTCATGCCCAGGTCACATCTACTTAAGGAAGGAGCACGCCATCAGACCTAGTAGCACAAGCTGGTCAGGCCCAACTCATACTCACCCACACCCACTCATGTATTTTTCTAACCTATTTGTTAAAACTACACAGCGTCTTAGCTTCTATAACGGTACTCGGGAGTTTGTTCCACTCATCCACAACTCTATTACCAAACCAGTGCTTTCCCATATCCTTCCTGAATCTGATTTTTTCCAGCTTAAAACCATTGCTGCGAGTCCTGTCTTGGCTAGATATTTTTAACACGCTATTTACATTCCCTTTATTTATTCCTGTTTTCCATTTATACACCTCGATCATATCCCCCCTAATTCTACGCCCTTCGAGAGAGTGCAGATTCAGGGCCCTCAGTCTATCCCCATAGGGAAGATTTCTGATAAATGGGATCATCTCTGTCATCCTCCTCTGTACGTTTTCCAGTTATATCCATTCTATAATACGATGACCAAAACTGTGCAGCATAATCTAAATAAGTCCTAACCAAGGATATATAGAGTTGAAGAACAACCTGAGGACTTCTTTTATTTATGCTTCTTGATATGGAGCCAAGGATTCTGTTAGCTTTATTGCGAACACTTAAGAACATAAGAACATATGCAGTGTTGTCATGGTTTAAGGTTACTGCTAACCAGAACTCCTAAATCCTTTTCGTAATCAGTAATATTAAGATCTTCATTATTTAGTTTATATGTGGCATGGTTATTTTCCTGTTCAACATTTAGAACTTTGCATTTGTCTATATTAAACTGCATCTGCCACTTCTCCGACCATTGCATCAGTGTATTCAAATCATAAACCATACCCCGGCTGGGATTGAACCCGCAGTCATAGAGTCTCAAAACTCCAGCCCGTCGCGTTAGCTAGTGGCTAACGCGACGGGCTGGAGTTTTTGAGACTCTATGACCGCGGGTTCAATCCCGGCCGGGGTATGGTTTGTTTGCAATCGTGTCATTACGATTTCGTGAGTCATATTCAAATCATCCTGGAGTGCACTAATGTCCTCATTAGAATCAATTGGACGCCCTGTTTTGGAGCCATAAGCAAATTTGCTATGTCGCTATCTATTCCTTCCTCCACAGGGGCCCAACACTGACCCCTGAGGAACACCGCTTGTGACATGCCCCCACTCTGATTTCTCCCCATTTATGTAAACTCGTTGCTGCCTATTTGTCAACCATGCCTCTACCCAGGAAAAAATTTCTCCTCCTATTCCGTGTGCCTTAAGTTTTCTCAACAGCCTCTGATGTGGAACTCTTTCGAAAGCCTTACTGAAGTCCATATACACAATATCATATTCATTAGAATGATCTACCTCCTCAAATGTCTTAGTGAAAAAAATTAGTAAATTCGTAAGGCAGGAATTCCCCTTTGAAAAACCGTGTTGAGAGTCCTTTATCAATTTATGCCTTTCAATTTATAATTGCCTCGGCAATTATTGATTCCATAAATTTTCCCACTATGGAGGTAAGGCTTATTGGTCTATAGTTCGAAGCTAAGGACCTGTCACCTGCCATTTTCCACTTATCAGGCACTATGCCAATTTGTAGTGATATATTAAAAAGATTAGCCAAAGGGTTGCTAAGTTCCTCTTTACATTCCTTTAACACCCTTGCAAACATATCATCAGGGCCTGGGGATTTGTTAGGTTTTAGTTTCTCTATTTGTCGGATTACCATGTCACTAGTTACCCCAATCGTGCTTAGTTCATTGCTTAGTTCATTTCTGGAATTTCGCTAGTATCTTCCTGAGTAAAAACTGAGAGGAAGTAGGTATTGAAAAGTTCACACATTTCCTTATCACTGTCAGTGATCTGACCAGAGTTACTTTTAAGTGGGCCTATCTTGTCCCTAATCTTACTTCTATATACCTGAAAGAACCCTTTTGGGTTAGTCTTCGAATCCCTTGCGACTTCAGCTTCATAACCCCTTTTTGCTTTTCTTATTCCTGTTTTTATTTTTCTCTTTAATTGAATTTATTGATTTCTTAACTGCCCATCTCCTCTTTTGATACGCCTATATATGCTTCTCTTTTGACCAATGAGATGTTTTAAGCTATTGTTCATCCATTTGGGATCATTTTTGTTAGATCTAATTTCCCTACTCGGAACAAAAGTTGTCTGGGCAGCTAGAACTATGGCTCTGAAATACGTCATACTGGCAATCATCACCACCTACCTCACCCATACTTCAGGTCATTCCAGTTCAGCCCACCCAGGTAATTTCTCAGTCCCATGAAACTGGTCAAGCAAAAGTCTGGAACAGAGATTTGATTGCAGTTATTTGGGTAATTCATGATGTATTGAAAGCAAGTGATTTGTGATCACTTTCCTCAAGCTCATCATTAACCTCAAGATTAATAATTAGTGATTCTTTGTTGGCAAGAACCAAGTCAAGTAGGTTGTTTCCTCTAATTGGTTCTGTCACAAACTGTTTTAAAAAGCAATCCTGAACCATATCAAGAAAATCACAAGACTCAAGATTTCCTGTCATATTGTTCCAATCAATTAATATAAAGTTAAAATCTCCCATTAACACAACATTTTCATATCTAGATGCCTTATGAATATCGTCCCATAACAGCTTACTGCACTCTCTATCAAGGTTTGGGGGACTATAAATCACACCCAAAATTAATTTTTCAGGGCCATCTAGAAGCTATAGCCAAACAGATTCTGTGTTCGATGTTTCTAATCTTATATCATGTCTAACACAACAATTTAAATTATTTCTGACATATATTGCTACTCCACCACCCTTCCTGTTGACCCTATCAGTGTGGAATATTTTATGTTGTATTCAGAAGGCATTTCTCTATCTTTCAAGTTGAACCAGGTCTCTGTTATAGCAATAATATCTGTATTACCTGCACTTGCAAGTAATCTTAGTTCATCTATATTATTTCTTAGACTCCTACTATTTGTATAGTAAACCTTAAGGGAGCTAGTCACTCGTTGCTCTCTACTGTCTCTCTTTGTTAGTTGATAAATTGATTTGCGTCTTTTGTCTGGCCTAATGTAATTAAAAGTGGTAGTGTTTTCATATTAAGTTATGTAACCTACTCAAGCGTTACCTAACCTAATCTAACCTAACCTAACCTAACCTAACCATACCCAAGCCTAACCTAACCATAACCACATCTAACGTAGCCTAACTTAACCTATTTTCTTCAATACTGTATCTCCCAAAATATCAAGTCACACAAAAAATACTTATTCAATCACGTAGATAGGCTGTATGTAATGTTAAGGCTTCTACCATTTAATTATCGATAACTGTAGCACTGATTTACCCTATAAAATAACTGTGTATTCTATTAACACTCTTTTACATTATAAGTGCAAGTTTTAGACTCACCTCTATTAAAAACCCGTGTTGGAGCAGACCAGCGATCCCAACTCTTCGCTCTACAACCTCAGGAAACAGGTTCGCTATTACGAGGACGTTCTTCTAGCGCTTGAGAGGTTACTCCAGGGAGTCGAAGCGACCTTTCATGACAAGAACATTCTTCTCGCCATCATACATAACATTTATTCACAAGTAAGAACGCAAAAAAATAATTATATAGGATTTTTTGTGATCTAATTTAAAGTTCCATCTTCATTTTTTTTTTTGTTTACAGATGGTGTTTTCAGGGTGATTTTTTTTTCATAGTTTTGATACATATTTTGAATTTTTAATATGTTTTACTTAGTGTATTTGTAATTTCATTTATTGGAAGACTTCAGGTTATGATGAGAATATAAAGCTTCTCTAAATTTTGTAGGGAAAAAAAATCAGTCGATATTGACTCACGAAATCGTAATGACACGACTGCAAACAAACCATACCACGGGCGGGGTTTGAACCCGCGGTCTTGAGTTTTGAGACTCTCTGACCATGGATTCAAACTCCACCCGTGGTATTTGTTTTTTTTCGGTCGATTTTGTTTTATGGATTATGTTATTTATAATACTTGTTGGATGTTTGTTGAACGTCAACTGCATCTGCTACTGTCAGTCGAGCAGCTGTCTTCATCAGACCAGTTTTTGTTACTGAGGTTCTTTATTATCCTCTCCTCCCCAAGCACACACACACACACACACACACACACACACACACACACACACAAATATGTAAAAAAAGGCTTATGTTTCACATCACAAACACGACTATCAACATCCTCTCATTTAACCGTTTCTCTCTCTATACACTGCGGCAACAGACAAAGCAGTGTCCTCTCTACATAGCCTCAGAGATGGTGCTGGGAGGGACCAGCATGTCACTCGCCTTCCCTAAAGGATCACCACTCAGGCCAATGTTCGACCCAATGTAAGTCTCTTCCCTATTCACTTCTCTATTACATTATTACTGAATAAGAAACATGTACAGCACATGGGTATCTTTATTTTGTAGATGTTTTGCTAAGCAGTAACTTTATCAGTACAAAACAGATACATATACGTAAGAATGTGGAAGAGGTAATCAGTCGAAATTAAGACATGTGCAACATCTGGGTATCTTTATTGTAAGTGTCTGACAAGTTGTATAAGAATGGTATACAACTTGTCAGACACTTACAATAAAGATACCCAGATGTTGCACATGTGTCTTAATTTCATCTTGTCGGTATTGTATACCATTCTTGTACAAAAGGTAATCAGTCCCTGTGTACAGAAGAGTAAAGAAGATAAGGCAATCAGTCCCTCAGACACCGTTGACTTGATAATACCACTGCCTGAATAACTTAGACGGTGCACATGTGTCTGATTCATGAACTTATCGGGTACATTATTGCTGTATTTCCAAGGAAGCGTTAACTCTATGTGTTTTTATTAAAAATTAGTGCTGGAGGTTCGATCCTCCTTCCGCTTATCGTGATAAAGACACGCTTTAGAAATGCAGAATTCAATTCATAAGAATCACAGTTTGCCTGAGGAATGAGTTGGGAGGAAGTTATATTGATTGATTCCTCGGATTCCTGAGATGAAGAGCCTTTGGCCAACATTTATGATATCAACTGCTTGGGAGGTGTTAGGATTTATTATCAAGACAATAACGCGGGGGTGCTGATCCCCGGAATACCCTCCAGGTAGACGAACACTCAGCGTGTGACGGGAGAGCGTTGCCTACCAGGCCAGGGACTGGGCTTTGCGTCCCAATCCCTAGACCCATTATGTAACTCTGTAATCCTGTGACTACCGTGTGATAAATGGTTTAGAAAACCGACAAGTTGAACCTTGAGACACTTATGCAACATATGGGAATCTTTATTAATGAAGATTCCCATATGCTGCATAAGTGTCACAACCTTTCTACTACCGCCCACAGGATGGGTATGGTGTGCATAATAAAAATGTTAAACTAACTACCATGCCGACTTGTATAACTGTACTCGAGTGAACTTGTGTAACTGTACTCATATGCCGGGCCTACCTAAACTTACTAATACTTTGGAATTTCCCATATACGGCACTACCGAAGGTGGAGAGCAATCTCCGCTGGGCGAAGCATGTGGAACAGTCAATCATAGTTTGCCCTCCGAGCGAAACCAAAGAAAATGAGCGCTAACAAATGTATAGTCTCTCCTGCACCACACAAGACATATTATACCTCATTCTATTCTATATACTATAACCTAGATAGACGGGATGGGGGAAATATTATGGACACGTATCGCCCATCCTGTCCACCTGGGTCTTAGTATAGAGAAACCATGTGGTGTAACATGTTTTAAGTGGTACAGGAGAGACAATACTTTATAAGCTATAATTTTCTTTGGTTTCGTTTGGAGGGGAAGACTATGAGAGACTGCTCCACACATTTCGCCCTTCAGAGACTGCGTTTCACCTTCGGTAATTGCGTACCACCTTCTGCAGTGCCGCATATGGGGAATTCCTTAGTATTAGTAAGTTTGCGTAGGATCGGCATATGAGTCCAGTTGGCTCGCGGACAGATGGCCGACGGACATTTGGCCGACAGACATTTCACCGACGGACATTTTTACCGAACTGACGAAATGGCATTCGTCACATAACATAACATAATTTTCCGCTCGGTGAAATGTCCGTTTGGCCAAATGTCCGTCGGAGAAATGTCTTTCGGCCAAGTGTACGTTGGTCATCTGTCCGGCCGCGGTACAGTTATAAAGGTTTAAGTGACTACAGCTTACATGATACATACATGCGAGTTTCTCAGGATAGCCTAGGGAAGGCAGGTAAAGTGATTTGCTGCTTCTGGTGTCCAAGTGTGAAGAAAGAGTACAATTTTAATGGAGCAGAATAGGTAATAATAGGTATGTATGCTGTCTCCTTCAGGTATATTCTTACGTAGGATAGCATAGCTTATTATTATTATTAAAGATTCGCCGGTATTCTCCCGGCCCGGGCCTTTTCCAAGTGGTGACCCGGCCTTGGCTCCCTCTTTAGGGAGTGTCTGAGACCTAAGTCTCCCATGGGACGAGCACAAGTACCTCCTCATCTTTGGGACCAACTGTCCCCAGGCCTAGCCACAAGCTAGGCCTCTCTGGTCTGACATCCCCCCCCCAAGGAGCTGTAAGCTCTGGCTCAGGCACCTACCCTACCCTAGAACGGTTAGGCATGGTGTCGATCGATCTAGCATAGCTTACCAACTAGTTAATAATAATAATAATATCTTTATTTCTACAAGTACATGTACAAGGTATACAGTCCTAGCTGACATCAATGACATACTACTTTATTGAAAGTCCCTTGTTATGCTGAGCATTTCGGGCAAATTAGGTCAATTTTGTCCTGGGATGCGACCCCCACCAGTCCACTAACACCCAGATACCCACTTTACTGATGGTTGAACATGGACAACCGGGCAAACATCAACAACCGGGTGATCATGGACAACCGGTGATGGAAACACGCCCAGTGTTTCTACCCTCGCCGGGAATTGAACCCGAACCCTCACTATGTTGAAGCAAGAGCACTAGCCACCAAGCCAAGGGCCACCATGCGAGAACATACGTGCTCGTCTGGGGCTCCACGACCACGTATGTTCTCGCACCAGGGAAAACACACTCAGTTGCACTTAAGCGACTGGTGTTTGAGAATTGTTGGTCCAGTGGATAGAGGGAAGCATACATTTTACTGTTCTCACAGGACAACGTACGCATAATATATATATATATATATATATATATATATATATATATAATATATATATATATATATATATATATATATATATATATATATATATATATATATATATATATATATATATATATATATATATATATATATATTTCTTTCTTTCAACACACCGGCCGTATCCCACCGAGGCGGGGTGGCCCAAAAGGAAAAACGAAAGTTTCTCCTTTTACATTTAGTAATATATACAGGAGAAGAGGTTACTAGCCCCTTGCTCCCGGCATTTTAGTCGCCTCTTACAACACGCATGGCTTACGGAGGAAGAATTCTGTTCCACTTCCCCATGGAGATAAGAGGAAATAAACAAGAATAAGAACTAGAAAGAAAATAGAAGAAAACCCAGAGGGGTGTGTATATATATGCTTGTACATGAATGTGTAGTGTGACCTAAGTGTAAGTAGAAGTAGCAAGACGTACCTGAAATCTTGCATGTTCATGAGACAGAAAAAAGGACACCAGCAATCCTACCATCATGTAAAATAATTACAGGCTTTCGTTTTACACTCACTTGGCAGGACGGTAGTACCTCCCTGGGCGGTTGCTGTCTACCAACCTACTACCTATAATATATTATATATATATTATATTTTATATATAATATATTATATATATATATTATATATATATATATATATATATATATATATATTATATATATGTCGTGCCGAATATATAAAACTGGTCAATTAGCAAGAACTCATTTAAAATTAAGTCCTTTCTGAAATTTTCTCTAATACGATTAAAGATATATTTTTTCATTAATGTTGATGTAAAAGTTTATAATTTTGCACCAAAAGAATCTTAGAAACCTTACCTAACCTTATCATAACCAGAACAATTTATTTTAGCCTAACCCAACTAAATATATTAGATTTGTTTACAAATAATTTAATACTAAACAAACACAGAGAAATACATTTTTTCGTAGGTTCAGAATGAAAATTTGGCGAAATTTATTGCATACCACAAATGTTCGTGCTTGTCCTATATGGCAAGATGAGCGTTTTGCTATTTCAGCCAATATAGCAAGTTCTGCCTATCCGGCAACGACATATATATATATAATATTATATATAGACATATGTCGTGCAGAATACATAACATGCCATCTGGCTTAAATAGCAAACGCTCATCTTGCAAATCGGAACAAACGTGAAATATTTGTGTATGCCATATTTCGCCAAAATCATTTGAACCTCTAAAGAAAAAAATATATTCCACTGTGTTTGTTTATATTAAAATATTTGTAAACGGATTTAAAATATATTTAATTGGGTTAGGTTAAATGAATTTGCTCTTGTTATAATAAGGTTATGTAATTTTCTAAGATTCTTTGGTGCAAAATTAAAAATTTTTAACATTAACATTAATGAAAAAAATATATCTTTAAAACGCATAGAGAAAATTTCAGAAGGGCTTAATTTTAAACGATTCTGCTAATTGACCATTTTTACAAATTCGCACGACACACACAACCACACACACCACACACACACACACTCACACCACACACCCCACACACACACACACACACACACACCACACACACATATATATATATATATATATATATATATATATATAATATAATATATATATATATCTATGCAATAAGAAGTCACAGAAAAACAGGTTGATGTCAGAATATGCAAAACACCACTCTGAATCGAATAGAGAAATTCCAAGCGCTTTCGTGACACTCACATTAACAAGGAACTATGAAAGTAAAGCATCCCAGGAAGCTATGAAGGGGTCAGGCCAACACCTCACAATTAGATCCCACAAACGGTTAAAAACACGTGACGGACGAGACGCGCGCCGACCCAACCTTGGATAGTCCTTTGCACAACTCACAAACCACAAACTATTCTAACCCAAGAAGAAATTTAAAAAATATTATTTGTCCCATGTATTAATAACTTCTTCCCCAAAATTACTATTAAATTAAATGAACTAATTTAAATAATCAAAGGAAATATTCATATTATTGTCAAAACTGCTTTTATGAAACAATATTCAATTAGATCCTGTCGACCATGGACTAGCTTGATACTACTTTCATCAAACTTTTTGAAAATCAATTGGATGGTTATAATCTCTTACATTGAATAAATCGAGCATTGGAATCTTGTCCAGTTCAATGCTATATTTATGTTGTTTTAAACTTAGTTCGAGATTTTTAACATTTGATCGAAATAACTTTATCGCAAATTTTACAAGGACTCCTTAAAAGAAAACATAAAGAACATAAGAACGAAGTAACACTGCAGAAGGCCTACTGGCCCATGCTAGGCAGGTCCTAAGTCTCCAACCGGCTTAAGCCAATGCACCCAACCTAGTCGGTCAGGTCACATTGACTTAAGGGAGGAACACGGCAACCAACTGTTAGCACAAGCATCAGGTCAACTCACTACCCAGCCACATCTACTCATGTTATTTAGCCAACCGATTTTTAAAGCTACACAACGTTCAGGCCCTCACTAACGGTACTTGGGAGTTTTTCACTCAACACCAACGCTATTACCAAACAATACTTCCTATATCCTTTCCTGAATCTGACTTTTTTCCAACTTAAAACCATTGCTGCGAGTCCTGCTAGGCTAATATTTCAGCACCACTATTTACATCCCTTATTTATTCCAGTCCTCATTTATACACCTCAATCATATCCCCCCTATTCTACGTCTTTCTAGAGAGTGCAGTTCAGGGCCCTTAGTCTATCCTCATAGGGAAGGTTTCTCTTCGATACAAGGATCAACTTTGTCATCCTCCTTTGTACATTTTTCAGAGATTTATATCCATTCTGTAATACGGTGACAAAACTGTGCAGCATAATCTAAATGCGGCCTAACCCAAAAGGATTACTAGAGTTGAAGAACTACATCCTGAGTACTCTATTTAATGCCTTCTTGAAATGAAGCCAAGGATTCTGTTAGCTTTATGCGAACACTTTATGCACTGTTGTCTTGGTTTCAATTACTGCTAACCAGAACTCTAAATCTTTTTCGCAATCCGTAATATTAATATCTACATTAATTAGTTTATATGTGGCATGGTTATGTCCTGTCCAATCATTTTAGAACTTTGGCATTTGTCTATATTAAACGCATCTGCCACTTCCTCCGACCACTGCTATCAGTCTATTCAAATCTTCCTGAGTCTCGAATGTCCACGTCAGAATGATTCCGAACGCCTATTTTTGGTGTCATCGCATACTAGCTGATGTCGCTCTTATGAATGGCCCTCATCATTCTTTATGTAGATGTGAACAAGCAGGGGGCCCAACACTGACCCCTGTGAACACCGCTCCGTGACGCATCCCCCACTCGATTTCCTCCCATTTATGCAAACTCCTGCTGGCCTATTTGTCAACCATGCCCAATCCAGTAAAAAATTTCTCCTCGCTATTCCCTGTGCTTAAATTTTTCCTCAATATCTCGATGTGGGACCCTGTCAAAAGCCTTACTGATGTTCCATATACACTAATATCATTTCTTTACCATGATCTACCTCCCACAAACCTTAGTGATAAAGTTAAAAATTCGTAAGGTCAGGACGCCCCTTTTTCAACCATGCTGAATTCGTGATTAAATTATGCTTTTTCAAGATTGCTACAACTGCCGCCTCGGCAATTATTGATTCCATAAAATTTTCCCATTTATTTACTATGGAGGTTAGGCTTATTGGTCCTATAGTTCGAAGCTAAGGACACTGTCACCTGTTTTGAAAATGGTATCACATTTGCCATTTTCCCACTTATCTGCACCATGCCATTTGTAGTGATATTTGATAAATTAGCCAAAGTGGGCTAAGCTCCTCTTTACATCTTTAGAACCTTGCAATACAATTCCATCAGGGACTGGGGATTTGTTTAGGTTTTTTTTGTATTTTTTTAATTTATCTATTTGCCTAAGGACCCTGTCACTTGTGATCCTAATAGGCACAGTTTATTATCGTCCTGTTCTACATAATTTCCCTCATTATGGAATATCGCCAGTATCCTCCTGTGTAAAAATCTGAGAGAAGACGGTTTAAAAATTCTACACATTTCCTTACACTGTCAGTGAGCTGACCCGAGGAACTTTTGAGTGGGGCCTAATCTTATCCCTGATCTTACTTCTGTATACCTGAAAAGAATCCTTTGGGTTAGTCTTCGATTCTTTTGCAACTTTCACCTCATAATCTCTTTGCTTTTTTCCAATTCCCCTTTTTTATATTTTTTCTCTCTTTAACTGAATAATCGATTTCTTAATTGCCCCTCTCCTCTTTTGATTTTGCCTATATATCATCTCTTTTGACCAATACAGATATTTAATCTATTGTTCAACCACTAGATCATTTTTTGTTTGACTGATTTCCCTATTTGGAACATAATTAGGACTGAGGTCATTAGAAACTAGCCCTGGAAAGCATCAAATCGCAACCAAAACCACCTACCTGACCCTTAGTCAGGACATTCCAGTTCAGCCCACCTAAGTAATTTTTCAGTCCTAGAAATCAGCCAAGCGAAAGTCAGGGACGAGACTTGATTTGGCCATTAAAGGGGAATTCCATGATATATTAAAAAACTGAGTGATTTGTGATCACACTCCCCAAGCTCATCATTAACCTCAAGATTATTAATTAGTGTTTCCCACTGGCAAGAACCAAGTCAAGGAGGTTATTCCCCGAGTTGCTCTGTTCACAAACTTTTTAAAAAACAATCCGGGATCGATCTCAAGAAAGTCACCCGACTCTAAATTTCCTGTCAAATTGCTCCAGTCAACTGTCTATAGTTGAAATCTCCCATTAGCACAACATTTCGTATGTAGAGCCTTACGAATTTCGCGTCCAAATAATTTATTAACGGCACTCCCTATCAAGATTTGGGGCCCTGTAAAATCACAACCCAAAATTAGTTTTTCTCGGCCCTCGAGAAGCTGTAAACCAAACAGAATCAGTGCTGACCTTCAAATTTAATATCTTGTCTAACACAACAAATTAAATTGTCTCTGACATACATCGCTACTCTACTTCCACCACCTTTCCTGTTGACCCTGTCAGTGTGGAATAATTTTATAGCCTTGTATGTGACATTCATGATTCATCTCTCTATCTTTCAGATTGAGCCAGGTCTCTGTTATAGGCAAAATATCTATGTTTCCCTGCACTTGCAATTAATCTTAGCTCATCTATCTTATTTCTAACATCCTGCTAATAGTATAGTAAACCTTAAGGAAGCTAGTCCCTGCTGCCCTCTCCTGTCCCCCTTTTGTTTGCTGACCTGTTCATTGTCTTTATTTAAACGAACATGCTAATGCCTCTTTATCTTACATTTACTGTTGTCCAACCCCTAGTGTTGCAACCTGCTTGTTTCCCACACACACCCATACCTCTATCTCCATCATTTTAAAATCATAGCATTTCACCAAATGCCCTTCTCAATCGATCTGCAAGTGCTACCACCCCCGGCCCCAGAAGATGTACCCCATCCCTGTGCAAACAATCATGTTTTTTGGCCATAAAAGTTGATCCAGTTGTCAATGAATGGGATTGCAAGTTCTTGCAGTATCTGTCCTAGCCAGCAATATACACCAATTGCCCTCGACAGACCATTCATTTCCTACTCCCCTTCTAGCAAGATGCTACATATGATTGGGATCCCTCCCTTAGACTTAATGAAATCTATAGCTGAACTGTAACTTATCTAGCAGCTCTCTCGCCTACCCTCCCAATAACATTTCCACCTTATAGACACAAGTCCTGCAGCATTTGGGGGGAATTCTTTATCAAAAATTTTTTTTTACTGTATCAAGATTTTTTGAAAAAAATACAACTTTAATATTAAAAGTCTTAAGAAGAAGAAAGCTTTATCAACCAAGTTTTCATGTAAGGGAGAACCACATATTTTTAGTTGAAATAAGCTGTTGTCCCTTTTTGGATTGTAAAAAGTATTTCTAGCAACTTTAAAGAGATTTATCACAATTACCATTTCTTGGTATTTTAAATCATTACCTTTTCATAAATTTTGGATAATTTCCTCATCTATGAACTCAAGTACTACAATTCGTAAAGCTCACAAAAAACATTGATGAGAAAACTGACAGTTTTGACTCTATCTTGATGCGCGAATAATATGGACATAGGAACAATTATTTGTAGTTTTCTGTTAATTTTTTAATTTGAATCATTAGTACCCTTAATAATTTAAAACATCTGAAGAAAAGGCAATGAGTTATTTTTCTTCAAAGCTCAACAGTAAAGTTTATAGAATGGCTAAGCTATTAATTTTCCAAGGAATGGTGTATATCTACATTTTTGGGCATAAGACACACAAAATATCATCAACATATCTGAACCATTTAGCTCTATTAGGTAGATTGTGTTTAAGCAACCTGTTCAAAAAAATTCCATGTTATAGTTACTAAGAAAAGGTGAAAGAGGATTCCCATGCCATACCAAACTTCTGAGTGTAAACTTATCATATAAATACAAATATTTAGCATCAACCAATGCAATTTTAATAAGTTTAATGATAGTAGGAAACTGCAAAGGAAATCAAAGTTTAACGAAGTTGCCTTCAGATAAGAAACTAATAAATCATCAACAGGAACGTTCCGTAAACAAGCAGTATCTCAAAACGAACCATGTTAAAAACATTTAATCCAGCTTAATTTATCAACCAAGTCGATGTTTGGTATTTAAACAATAAAGTTAGAAATTTTGCCAACAATAGGGCTCAAAATTCAAAAAGCCATTTGATTAATTTATATAAACTGACCTATGGAGCAATAATTGGTCTGACTGGATTCCCTTGTTTGTTGTTTTTATATCCCACTATTTCAATTAAAATGTCTAATTTTCTTTGTATTTGCTCTTGAGTTCATTACAAATTCTTCTGAGTTTATTAAAGCAATGATCCAACATACTGTGTTCCATTCGAATGGAAAGGCCCTGATTAAAAGAGTATTTTTTTGTTCTCAATATTTTTGAATGCTTGGCCCTATCTCCTGTAAGTTAGCTTGTTTTCAGATACGGAGATAGCGAGAAGAAGACGCTAAGATAATCGTGCACGATGAGGGACGTACACCGAGATATCAGTTATAAGGTCATGGACACGTATGACAGAGTTCTGAAGATATCTGAACGGCTGAGCGGGTCACACATACACAAGCTATATAGTTAGACAATTTTAATTGAAAATAGTGGATTGGACCACAGCATGCTATTAACAATTTTTGTAATTAACTTATCATGTGAAAATTTTAGACAACCATTTCAACTGCTGCTCTAGGATATTGCCTAATTTGCAACTTTCAAAAAATTAATAATGTTGAAATTGCAAAAGCCTTTTTGAAACTTTGAAAAATTTTCCTGATTTAACCTCCTGACGAAATTAATATTAGTAAAGGAAATTGTAAATACACTATGTTTTAAACCAACATTCCAGTGCCCTCAAAGACTCTTTAAGTCTTCATGATACACTTAATAACAATAAAATTTGCGCCTTACTAAAGCAGACAAAATAAATGCAATATACTTATGAAAGAAAATGATTACCAAGAAAAAAAGTAATAACTCTTAGATGAACTGAAACCTATTCTAAACTTAGGAAAAATCCCCAAGAAACCGTTAACAGCAATTTTCAATAAAACAATAAATCTTCTACGGAAAGGCAAAAAGATGAATTAGTCAAACAATTTACTTCCACTAATCCATCTTTACCTTACATTATGGCCTACTAAAACACAAAACCAGGAATCCCAGTCAACCAATTATTAGCTCCTAGGTCAGTTCATAATAATTATCCAAACTGGCTTGTTGATATTTTGAGCCCTATTGTTGGCAAAATTTTTAACTTTAATGTTAAAAACAACATAGAATTGGTTGACAAATAAAGCTCATTGACTGGCTTAAATGATTTTTAACATGGGTATTTTGATGATACTTCCATGTTACGAACGTCCTGTTGATGATTTTATTAAGTTTCTATATCTGAAGAACTCGTTAACTATGATTTACCATTGCCCATTCCTACTATCACTAAACTTATTAAACTTTGCATTGTTCAGCAAAATTTGTATTAATGATAAGTTTTACACTCATATTTGGTATGGCATTGGGAAATCCACTTCACCTGTTCTTAGTAACCTATACATGGAAATTTTGAAACAAGGGTCTTAACACAATCTCCTAATAGAGCTAAATGGTTCAGATATGTTTATGATATTTTGGAGTATTATGCCCAAAAATGTAGATATACACAATTTCCTTGAAATAAAATAGCTTAGCCCATTCTATAAACTTTACTGTTAGTTTGAAGAAAATAACTCAATGCCTATTCAGATGTTTTAATATTAAGTTTAATAAGAATTCCAATTAAAAATTTACAGAAAACCTACAAATAAACTGTTTTCCTATGTCCCTATCATTCCTGGCATCAAGATAGAGTCAACCTGTCTGGTTTTTTCATCAAAGTTTTTGAGAGCCTTTTACGAAATTTGTAGTCCTGAGTTCATAGATGAGGAAATATCCAAAATTAATGAAATAGTAATGATTATAAAATACCCAAGAAATGTAATTGATAATCTTTTAAAGTTGCTAGAAAATACTTTTTATCAATCCAAAAAGGGACAACCAGCCTTATCAACTAAAAAAATGTTGGTTCTCCCTTACCATGAATAACTTGGTTTTATGCCTTCTCTTCTTAAGACTTTTAAAATTCAAGATTGTAATTCAAAAATCTTGATACAGTAAAAAACTTTTGATAAAGAATTCCCCCCAAAATGCAGATGGATGTGTCTATAAGATTTCCTTGTAAAATTTGCGATAAAGTTTATTACGCCAAACTGGTAAAAATCTCGAACTAAGATTAAAACAACATACATATAGCATAGAAACGGGCAAGATTCCAATGCTCTATTTATTCATGTACGAGATTTTAACCATCCAATTGATTTTTCAAAAAGTTGATGAAGTAGTATCAATCAATCCATGTCAACAGGAATATAATTGAATCTTGTTCATAAAAAGCAGTTTTGACAAAAATATGAATATTCCTTTGGTTTTATATAAATTAGATCCATTTTTATTAATATCATTTGGGAAGATAATTAATACTACACTGGACCAAATAATAATTTTTCAATGATTCTTGGGTAGAATAGCATTGGGGTGTGAGTTGTGCAAGACCTATCCAAGTTGTGGGGTCCCGCGCGTCACGTGTTTTAACCGATTGGGGATCTGATAGTTGAGTGCTGGCCGACCCCTTATAAGCTTCCTTGATGCTTTACTTTCATATTCCTTGATAATGCGAGTATCACAAAGCGCTTGGAATTTCTGTTCTATCTTTCAGAGTGGTTTGTTTTGCGCATATATATATATATTAAAATTATATACAAATATATATAAATATATATATCTATATTCGGTGGTTGTCGGTTGGGAGACAGCAACCACCCAGGAAAGTACAACCGTCCTGCCAGATGACTGTGAAACAGAACCATGTAACTGTTTTGCATGAAGGGAGGATTGCTGGTTTCTTTTTCTGTCTCATAAACACGCTAGATAACAGGATATCCTGCTACTCCTACTTACACTTTGTCACACTTCACAGAACACGCACAGCATATATATATACATACATCTAGGTTTTTCCTCCCTTTTTCTAAATAGCTCTTGTTCTTCTTTATTCTTTATTTGTCCATGGGGAAGTGGAAAAGAATCTTTCCTCCGTAAGCCATGCGTGTCGTATGAGCGACAAAATCCGGAGCAATTGGGCTTAGTAACCCCTTTCTCCTGGTAAACATTTACTAAAACCAGAGAAGAAGAAAAACTTTATAAAAGGATGCTAAATGGTGCGTGGATGGTAGTTGCGGAGACAGAAACAGATGTTGCTGATGTTATAATGAAAAGAGTTGGATTTTCCTGGCCCGTAGCGAAACAAAGCTGAAGGGGATGGGGGGGGGGGTGGGGGGAGTATCGGTGGGGGAAATAAATGGGATTAAATCTGAGTATCTGAGAGAGTTAGAGCAAAGGAAGGGGTAGCAGAAATGTAGAAGGATCAGTTATGGAAGGAGAAAAGAGAATATGAATGGTAAATTTCAAGATATGTGGATTAAAGTAAAGATACGGATGCGAAAAGTGGGTCCATATAAGCGTGTATGCACTTGGAGAAGAAGGAATGTAAAGAGAGAGAGAGATTTTGGAGATGTTTGTAATGTATAGGAGCCTTTGAACCAAGTGAAGAGTAATTGAGGTAGGGTACCGATGCTATAGAAGGAGAAACTTTATGAGAGGGTGTGGTAGGTAAGTTTGGGGTCCAGGTGTAAATGAATAATGAGGCCCTTTGATAGAACTTTGTTATAGAACGGGGTTTAGTTATAGTTAATACATATTATAAAAGAAACAGAGGATAAATAAGTATACAAGATATGATATAGTGCGAAATACTGTATTTGTTGGATTATGTATAGGTAGATATAAGACTGTTGTGTAGACTTCAGGATGTATACTTTTTTAAAGGGCCACAGATATATCAGTCATTTCTCGTTGTAGCTACCACTGAGAGTAAAAGGTAGAGGGATACAGGAGAATAGAAGCATCAGGGAAGAGGAGGTGAAGGTTTTAAACTAAAAGAGGAGGCAGTTAGGGTAAGATAAAAACAGCTAATGGAGGATAGATGGCTAATATGAGCATAGGCACTGGGTTCGAAGAGTTAAGGGTAGGTTTAAAAAATGTAAGTTAGAGTGTTCAGCAAAGTTTGTGTTTACAGGAAAGCGGTGAGGGAGGAAGAGACGATTGGTGGAATGATGATGTAAAGAGAGTAGTAAGGGAGAAAAAGTTAGCATAATGAGAATTTAACAAAGTAAAGGATGCAAGAGGGAAAGAGATAAAGGAGAAAAAGGAGAGGTTAAGAGATGGTGAAGCAAAGTAAAAAGAGAGCAAATGAGAAGTGGTGAGATTTGTTATCAACAAATTTTTGTTGAAAATAGAAAAAGTTTTGAGTGAGATTAACAAGTTAAGGAAGCCTAGAAACAAATGGATTTGTCAGTTAAAAAGAAGAGAGTAGAAGTTATTAAATGGAGAGTTTAACGAGCTGGGAAGATGGAGGCATATGTTGAGGATTTGTTAAATGTTTGATGAAGATAGGGAAGCTGTATTCGTGTAAATAGCAAGAGGAATAACATCTATTAGAAGTGAGGAAGGAGCCATTGTGAGTGTGGGGAAGTTCTGAGGCAGTAGGTAAAATGAAAGGGGTAAGGCAGCCGGGATTGATGGGAAAAACGATAGAAATGTTAAAAGCTGTGGGGATATAGTATTTGGAGGGTTTGGCAATTATTTAATAAATACCACAAATAACCCGCACATAAAAGAAGAAGCTACGACGACGTTAGGTCCGACTTGGACCATTGACAAATCACACTAACCATAAGTGGAGCAGGACGGCTACATATAGGAAAAAAAAAAAATTGGGGGAGGGGGGGGAAGAGTGGTGGTAGTAGCAGCAAAAAAAATAGATTAGTACCAAGAATGGTAAATAATACCGACAGGCACAAACCGCACTGGAACGATACACAAAAAACCCCACGGTCCTAGTCGGACCGAAACGTCGTCGTAAGCTTCCTCTCTTTTTGTGCCGGGTTATTTGTGAATCGTTCCAGCACGGTAATATGCCTTTTTTTGTTATTTTATTTAATAATTATTGAAGAGGTAGGGTGGTTATGTAATAACCTAGGATTGGCAGAGAGCATGCATAGTTCTCTTTGATAAAGCAAAGGGGACACAAGAGATGGCAAAATAATAGGGGATAAGTCTGTTGAGTATATCGGGTAAAGTGTAATGGTAGAGTTATTATTGAAATAATTAGAGTAAGACGGAATAGGAAAGCAGATGACAAGGAGGCTTTAGGAAAGGTAGGGGGTGTGTGGACCCGGTGTTTACAGCGAAACATATAATTGGAACAGTATTTAGAATAAGGCTAAAGAGGTCTTGTGCATTTGTTGGATTGGAAAAGGCGTAGACCGGGTGATAGGGTGCAATGTGGCAGAGTTGCAGGTGTATGGTGTAGAGGTAGTTACGAAAGCAGTGAAGGTTGTTACGAGGATATGAGCCTCAAGTTAGAGTATGTAGAAAGAGGGAATTTATTCCCATAAAAGTAGGCCTTAACAAGGAAGTGTGATGTCACCGTGGTTGTTAATATAGTATAGATGGGTTGAAAGAGAAGTAAATGCGGGGGCTTGGCAAAGCGTGGAGTTAAAAATAAAGAATCACACAAAAAGGGGGGATTTGTCACAGTTGCCTTTTCTGAAACCCTGTGCCTTTTTTAGATCGAAAGAAGTTGCAGAGATTGGGGGATGAATTTTGGGGGGCAAAAGAAAAAAATTTAAAATGAATACAGGAAAGATAAGGTTAGAGGAAACAAAAAAAGGGGAGAAAAGATTGGATATCAATTGAGGGAGGAAATATGGAGGAGGTAATTTCAAATTTGGTAGTGGACGTGTCAGCGATGGGGTTTTGAAAGATGAGGTGAAAACATAGAAATTTTTGAGGGGAAAAGGTAGTGGGCCTTTGGAGTCTGTTTAGACAAAGAAAATTTTCCTTGGGGCAAAAAGGGGGAAAGTATGAAGATATTTTTACAAATGCTCTTTTAGGGGTGAAGGTGGGTGAGAAAGTTGCAGCGGGAAAGGCTGGAGGGAGTGGAGATTCAGTTTAGGGGAATGGTGGTTAAAAAAATCAGAGAATTCGAGTTTTTTAAGTTTGGGGAGGTGCGGGGTTACCCAAACGTTGTCCAAAGGGCTGAGAAAGGTTGTTGAGGGGTCGACAGAGAGAAGGAGCGAAACAAGGACTTCAAAGGCATCATCTGAGGGAAGGAAGGCGGGGGAGGGGTGGGCCCAAAAGGTTGGGGGGAGGGGGAAAGGGGGTTTTGTGTGCAGGGGCTTGGACTTCCCCCGAGGGATCGGAGCGTGTTTGATGGGTGAAGGAGAAAATGGTTTTTTTTAATACTTGACGTGCGTTAAGGTGAGCAAAGTAACATTTATGAAGGGGGTCAGGGGAAAACCGGGAGGGCCCGACTTGAGTCCCGGAAGGTTGGACAGTCTCACTCTGAAGGAGGGGGGTTAATGTTCAGTTTAAAAACTGTATGTAAACCCCTTCTGGCAAGACTTTATGGGGTGAAAGATGGGAAAGTTTTTTTTTTCGGCCACCCTGCCTTGGGGGGAACGGCCCTTG
>NC_069402.1:17270927-17332914 GCF_026875155.1 Cherax quadricarinatus
TATTTTTCAGTAAGAGATTTTAACATCCAATTGATTTTCAAAAAGTTGAGAAAGTAGTATCAAGCAAGTCCATGGTCAACAGGAATATAATTGAATCTTGTTTCATAAAAAGCAGTTTTGACAATAATATGAATATTTCCTTTGGTTTATATAAATTAGATCCATTTATAATTAATATAATTTGGGAAGAATTTAATAATACACTGGACAAATAATAATTTTTCAATTTTCTTGGGTAGAATAGCTTGGGGGTGAGTTGTGCAAGGGACCTATCCAAGTTGGGTCGCCGCGCGTCACGTGTTTAACCGTTGTGGGATCTGATAGTGAGGTGCTGGCCGGACCCCTTATATAGCTTCCTTGGATGCTTTACTTTCATAGTTCCTTGATAATGCGAGTAGTCACGAAAGCGCTTGGAATTTCTCTATTCTTTCAGAGTGGTTGTTTTGCGCATATATATATATATATATATATATATATTATATATATATATATATATATAGTAGGTTGGTTGGTAGGTTGGTAGACAGCAACCACCCAGGGAAGTACTACCGTCCTGCCAGATGACTGTGAAACAGAAACCTGTAACTGTTTTGCATGATGGTAGGATTGTGGTTTCTTTTTCTGTCTCATAAACACGCTAGATAACAGGGATATCTTGCTACTCCTACTTACACTTTGGTCACACTTCACAGACACGCACATGCATATATATATACATACATCTAGGTTTTTCTCCTTTTTCTAAATAGCTCTTGTTCTTCTTTATTTCTTCTATTGTCCATGGGGAAGTGGAAAAGAATCTTTCCTCCGTAAGCCATGCGTGTCGTATGAGGCGACAAAAAATGCCGGGAGCAATGGGCTAGTAACCCCTTCTCCTGTAAACATTTACTAAAACAGAGAAGAAGAAAAACTTTATAAAACTGGGATGCTTAAATGTGCGTGGATGTAGTGCGGATGACAAGAAACAGATGATTGCTGATGTTATGAATGAAAAGAAGTTGGATATCCTGCCCTAAGCGAAACAAAGCTGAAGGGGTGGGGGAGTTTCGGTGGGGGGAAATAAATGGGATTAAATCTGGAGTATCTGAGAGAGTTAGAGCAAAGGAAGGGGTAGCAGTAATGTTGAAGGATCAGTTATGGAAGGAGAAAAGAGAATATGAATGTGTAAATTCAAGAATTATGTGGATTAAAGTAAAGATTGGATGCGAAAAGTGGGTCATAATAAGCGTGTATGCACTTGGAGAAGAGAGGAATGTATAGGAGAGAGAGAGATTTTGGGAGATGTTAAGTGAATGTATAGGAGCCTTTGAACCAAGTGAGAGAGTAATTGTGGTAGGGGATCTGAATGCTAAAGTAGGAGAAACTTTTAGAGAGGGTGTGGTAGGTAAGTTTGGGTTCCAGGTGTAAATGATAATGGGAGCCCTTTGATTGAACTTTGTATAGAAAGGGGTTTAGTTATAGGTAATACATATTTTAAGAAACAGAGGATAAATAAGTATACAAGATATGATATAGGGCGAAATGACTGTAGTTTGTTGGATTATGTATTGGTAGATAAAAGACTGTTGAGTAGACTTCAGGATGTACATGTTTATAAAGGGGCCACAGATATATCAGATCACTTTCTAGTTGTAGCTACACTGAGAGTAAAAAAGGGAGATGGGATACAAGGAGAATAGAAGCATCAGGGAAGAGAGAGGTGAAGGTTTATAAACTAAAAGAGGAGGCAGTTAGGGTAAGATATAAACAGCTATTGGAGGATAGATGGGCTAATAAGAGCATAGGCAATGGGGTCGAAGAGGTATGGGGTAGGTTTAAAAATGTAATGTTAGAGTGTTCAGCAGAAGTTTGTGGTTACAGGAAAGTGGGTGAGGGAGGGAAGAGGAGCGATTGGTGGAATGATGATGTAAAGAGAGTAGTAAGGGAGAAAAAGTTTTGCATATGAGAAGTTTTTACAAAGTAGAAGTGATGCAAGGAGGGGAAGAGTATATGGAGAAAAAGGGAGAGGTTAAGAGAGTGGTGAAGCAATGTAAAAAGAGAGCAAATGAGAGAGTGGGTGAGATGTTATCAACAAATTTTGTTGAAAATAAGAAAAAGTTTTGGAGTGAGATTAACAAGTTAAGGAAGCCTAGAGAACAAATGGATTTGTCAGTTAAAAATAGGAGAGGAGAGTTTATTAAATGGAGAGTTTTGAGGTATTGGGAAGATGGAGGGAATATTTTGAGGAATTGTTAAATGTTGATGAAGATAGGGAAGCTGTGATTTCGTGTATAGCGCAAGGAGGAATAACATCTTGTAGGAGTGAGGAAGAGCCAGTTGTGAGTGTGGGGGAAGTTCGTGAGGCAGTAGGTAAAATGAAAGGGGGTAAGGCAGCCGGGATTGATGGGATAAAGATAGAAATGTTAAAAGCAGGTGGGGATATAGTTTTGGAGTGGTTGGGGCAATTATTTAATAAATACACAAATAACCCGCACATAAAAGAGAGAAGCTTACGACGACGTTTAGGTCCGACTTGGACCATTGACAAAGTCACACTAACCAGAAGTGGAGCAGGACGGCTATATATAGGCAGGAAGAGGTGGTGGTAGTAGCAGTAGTATTAGTACAAGAATGGTATATAATACCGACAGGCACAATACCGCGACTGGAACGATACACAAATAACCCGCACGGTCCAAGTCGGACCGAAACGTCGTCGTAAGCTTCTCTCTTTTATGTGCGGGTTATTTGTGTATCGTTCCAGTCACGGTATTATGCCTTTTTTTTGTTATTTATTTAATAAATGTATGGAAGAGGGTAAGGTACCTAGGGATTGGCAGAGAGCATGCATAGTTCCTTTGTATAAAGGCAAAGGGGACAAAAGAGAGTGCAAAAATTATAGGGGGATAAGTCTGTTGAGTATATCTGGTAAAGTGTATGGTAGAGTTATTATTGAAATAATTAAGAGTAAGACGGAGAATAGGATAGCAGATGAACAAGGAGGCTTTAGGAAAGGTAGGGGGTGTGTGGACCAGGTGTTTACAGCGAAACATATAATTGAACAGTATTTAGATAAGGCTAAAGAGGTCTTTGTGGCATTTGTGGATTTGGAAAAGGCGTATGACAGGGTGGATAGGGGGGCAATGTGGCAGATGTTGCAGGTGTATGGTGTAGGAGGTAGGTTACTGAAAGCAGTGAAGGGTTGTTACGAGGATAGTGAGGCTCAAGTTAGAGTATGTAGGAAAGAGGGAAATTATTTCCCAGTAAAAGTAGGCCTTAGACAAGGATGTGTGATGTCACCGTGGTTGTTTAATATATTTATAGATGGGGTTGTAAGAGAAGTAAATGCGAGGGTCTTGGAAAGAGGCGTGGAGTTAAAAGATAAAGAATCACACATAAAGTGGGAGTTGTCACAGTTGCTCTTTGCTGATAACACTGTGCTCTTGGGAGATTCTGAAGAGAAGTTGCAGAGATTGGTGGATGAATTTGGTAGGGTGTGCAAAAGAAGAAAATTAAAAGTGAATACAGGAAAGAGTAAGGTTATGAGGATAACAAAAAGATTAGGTGATGAAAGATTGGATATCAGATTGGAGGGAGAGAGTATGGAGGAGGTTGAATGTATTCAGATATTTTGGTAGTGGACGTGTCAGCGGATGGGTCTATGAAAGATGAGTGAATCATAGAATTGATGAGGGGAAAAGGGTGAGTGGTGCACTTAGGAGTCTGTGGAGACAAAGAACTTTGTCCTTGGAGGCAAAAAGGGGAATGTATGAGAGTATAGTTTTACAAATGCTCTTATATGGGTGTGAAGGATGGGTGATGAATGTTGCAGCGAGGAGAAGGCTGGAGGCAGTGGAGATGTCATGTTTGAGGCAATGTGTGGTGTGAATATAATGCAGAGAATTCGTAGTTTGGAAGTTAGGAGGAGGTGCGGGATTACCAAAACTGTTGTCCAGAGGGCTGAGAAAGGGTTGTTGAGGTGGTTCGGACATGTAGAGAGAATGGAGCGAAACAGAGTGACTTCAAGAGTGCATCAGTCTGTAGTGGAAGGAAGGCGGGGTAGGGGTCGGCCTAGGAAAGGTTGGAGGGAGGGGGTAAAGGAGGTTTTGTGTGCGAGGGGCTTGGACTTCCAGCAGGCATGCGTGAGCGTGTTTGATAGGAGTGAATGGAGACAAATGGTTTTTAATACTTGACGTGCTGTTGAAGTGTGAGCAAAGTAACATTTATGAAGGGGTTCAGGGAAACCGGCAGGCCAGACTTGAGTCCTGGAGATGGTTGGTACAGTGCCTGCACTCTGAAGGAGGGGTGTTAATGTTGCAGTTTAAAAACTGTAGTGTAAAGCACCCTTCTGGCAAGACAGTGATGGAGTGAATGATGGTGAAAGTTTTTCTTTTTCGGGCCACCCTGCCTTGGTGGGAATCGGCCAGTGTGATAATAAATAAAATTATATATATATATATATATATATATATAATATATATATATAATATATATATATATATATATATATATATATATATTTATATTATATATAATATATATATATATATATATAATATATATAATATATATATATAATATATATATATATTTATATATATATATATATATATATATGCACGCAACACACACACATAAATATATATACATATTATATATATATATATATATATATATATATATAATATATATATATATATATATATATATGTATATATATATATATATAATATATATATATATATGCAATAAGATCACAGTAAACAGGTGATTCAGAATATGCAAAACAACCACTCTGAAAGAATAGAGAAATTCCAAGCGCTTTCGTGATCTACTCACATTATCAAGGAACTATGTTCCTTGATAATGTGAGTAGTCACGAAAGCGCTTGGAATTTCTCTATTCTTTCAGAGTGGTTGTTTTGCATATAGTATATATATATATATAATATATATATATATATATATTATATATATATATATATTATATATATATATATATATATATATATATATATATATATATATATATATATATATATATATATATATATATATATTAATATATATATATATATATATATGCAATAAAATCACAGTATATAGGTGATATCACAATATGCAGAAGAACCACTGTGAAAAAATAGCGAAATGCCAAGTGCTTTCGTGACTTCTCACAATATCAGTGAACTAGTTCCTTGATAATGTTGGAGGGAGGGAGTAAAAGAGGTTTTGTGGGTGAGGAGCTTGGACTTACAGCTAGGGTGCATGAGCGTGTTACATAGGCGTGAATGGAGACGAATGGTTTTTGGGACCTGACGAGCTGTTGGAGTGTGAGCAGGGTAATATTTATTGAGGGATTCAGGGAAACCGGTTTTTTTTTTATATAGCCGGCTTGAGTTCTGGAAATGGTAAGTACAATGCCTGCACTCTAAAGGAGGGGTTTGGGATTTTGGCAGTTTGGAGGGATGTATAATAGGACGGTATATATATAATTGGGACACTGATATTGTAATTATTTCAGGTCACTTTTTATATCGTATCTTTATATATACTTCTAAACTGTTGCATCTGGGCACCCCTGCAAAAAACAGTGATTATGTGTGAGTGAGGTGAAAGTGCTGAATGATGATGAAAGTATTTTCGTTTCTGGGATTTTCTTTCTTTTTTGGTCACCCTGCCTCGGTGGGAGACAGACGACTTATTGAAATATATATATATATATATATATATATATATATATATATATTATATATATATATATATATATATATATATATATATATATATATATATATATATATATTATATATATATATATATATATATAAGCATATTGCGAGACATTACATCTGATATATAACGATTATTAACCTGTCTTCAAGACGTTTCCAAAATATTCGATCACTTTTAAAGCGATTCTTAAGGTTTTATTATCTTGGATGTAATATCCAAACGGTAGTTAATTCATATCTGTATTCATAAATCTGCTTTAACACAGATATACAGAAAGTAACAGCAACTAATTTTGTCAATCACTCACCATCGTCGTCACAAACTGCGTTAATATGCTCAGGAAAATAGTATTTTCTTCTCTGTTTACTTTGGTTGAGTTGCTAGATACCATCACTTGTGCAGAGTAGAGATTGCTGGGAAAGAATCTTCCCTAAATGTACATTTTTCTTCTTTTCTTGACATTTGACAGAGTGCTCAGACTGCAGGAGTTTGGCATCCTGGACTACATATTACATCAACGTTTGAGGTACGCATCCATCTGTCTCAAGGCAGAAGCTGCCACCAGACGCGGTAAAGGCAAGAGGGCTTTAGATCTTGAGGACTTCCTGGGAGTCTTCTTTCTTTACTCTGCGGGTAAGACAAAATTGTTGGGTGTGTTGAGAAATGGTTTACCAGCTAAGGTTATAGATTAAATATAGAGGAAACTTATCTGATAAGACAGCTATCGCCCACACAGCCACCCCTGCAGGCGAGGTCTTGAGAAGCTGTCTTGACCACTTCTCAACGGGCTGAAATAAAGTATACTAGGTATGATTATAAATTCCCCCTAGGGGGTGTTATGTCAGCATATATCAAACACTGATGGCTGACAACAGTTACTTGTGTGGACTCAAAAGTCTACTTGTCACCGGGGTTTATGATAAGTGACTTAATACTCAACTGCGCAGTCAATAGTAGTACATCACGAGTTAGAACACTTACCTGGGTATATGTATCTGACCCGTAGTTACGCCCGGATATCCGATGAGTTGATTGAAGAATAGTGTTCTTTGAAGAATGTCGCACTACACTCTGTTGGATCGCAACACTCGTTGTTACACTGTTCATCAATAATTGTTCACACCATAATGTCACTAAAGAAGCTGATCACACTTCTCTGTAAGTGTTTATTGAGATTCTTTTGTACAAAACGCGCGGAACATTGTTCTTTGTTGGTTATCCCTGCACGTCAATGTCTCTCTCAGTAGAGTCAAAAGTAATCTGAAGACGCCACGGCCTCCTACGCCGTCACTACCCCTAGCACATAAAGGAAAAGCTGACCTAGTACTTTTTGCTTCCTTGCTAAACTTCCACTATAAAGCAAAGCAGAATTCTTGATTCTTGCTGTCTTAAGCATAGACAACAATGTACACTATCTTTACCATGGTAATAAAGTGGGAGCAGGATTTTCCTTAATTGTCCTGCTGAGGTAAGAGATGGACTGTCTTTTATTAAACTACACTTTGCAACACTGGACTCTTGCAAGGAATGGCGGTCGCTTGACCACGTCACATACTCGTATTGCATCTGGGATCAATTACTTGCTGTAGCAGTAAACAAGATATTTGCCCCTTCTGAGAGGGCTGGTCCCATCAGGGCTGAAAGGGGCTGAAAGGGGATGAAGGGGGCTGATATCCCCCTCCTGGAGAAAATTTCTCCACAAGTGAATGGAAATTTTTAAGACCCCTGTGAGTCGAACTCTGAGAGTGAACTTAGTGACCTGAACTCTGAGAGTGAACTTAGTGACCTGAACTCTGAGAGTGAACTTAGTGACCTGAACTCTGAGAGGTGATCGTCTCTATGTGAACTGGTCTCCACCTCAACAGTCTGAACTACAATAACCTGAGCACCCTCCACTACAAGACCCTCCACCACAACACCCTCCACTACAAGACCCTCCACCACAACACCCTCCACTACAAGACCCTCCACCACAACACCCTCCACTACAAGACCCTCCACCACAACACCCTCCACTACAAGACCCTCCACCACAACACCCTCCACTACAAGACCCTCCACCACAACACCCTCCACCACAGCACCCTTCACCACAGCACGCTCCACCACAGCACCCTTCACCACAGCACCCTTCAAAATAGCACTCCACCACAGCACCCTCCACAACAACACCCTCCACCACAGCACCCTTCACCATAGCACCCTCCACCACAACATCCTCCACCAGAGCACCCTATACCAAAGCACCCCCACCAAAGCACCCTCCACCAGAGCACCCTATTTCACAACACCCTCCACCACAGCACCCTTCACCACAGCACCCTCCAACACAGCTCCCTTCACCACAGCACCCTTCAACACACCACACTTCACCCTCCACCACAGCACCCTCCACCACAGCACCCTCCACCACAGCACCAGCACCCTCCACCACAGCGCCCTCCACCACAGCGCCCTCCACCACAACACCCTCCACCACAACACCCTCCACCACAGCGCCCTCCACCACAACACCACCAGAGAAGCACACAATGAGACATTAGTACCGCAGCATCTTCTTACATCATTACAACAACGATCTTTCAGGCATCTATAGGAGATAAACTCGCTAAACCCGATGTATGAAACAGTGCCTTAGGAATACGAAAGGTAATCATATTTGATCTGAGTACTGGAAGAGTGGTTCCAATTTTCTTGGATGATGAGACTGTCACCATCATCAACACAACCCCATGATACGTCAAGAGATAAAATGGGCAGTTGACAAGGACACAGGAGAGTTTCTCATGTCTTTGTCATACTTGTCAGCTTTCTCTTTGCTTCCTGGGTCTTCTTAATGTATTTGTCAGGTCTCTCTCTGCTTCTAGCAGCATAGGCAGCAGTTGCCAGGCAACGACACATATATCGTCTCTCTCTCTCCATGACAGGGATGCTGACAGCCACTCTCATCTTCTTTACGGAATTGCTCTCAGGATACCGCAAGGACCTGCGCGCCTCTCCTTCTACAGGACCCCGCCGCAGTTTTATGTAGAGACAGAAGGATCTCACAAGATGACCTTATTTACGCAAAATCAAGACGACATTTCGGTTCATCCTGGACCGTTTTTAAGTCACCAAGGTCAAGGACGTACTGAAACGACGTCTAAACTTGTGAGTATTCTTGAGCAGAGAAGTTTGTTGCTACGTAGGACATCGCTTTTCTTCACTGTTTTGTTTGTGTTATGCTAAATTACTTTAGGAAAAATCTTTCTTTGTAACACGGAAAAGAAGGACTGTTTTATGTATTAAGAAAATGTATGAATTTCTCCCGGGCGAATGACACTGAAAAGAGAGAGCGTTTCGCTCATTACGAAATAATGAATGAGTTCCTGACGTGGGTGTCAGGCATGTGATGATGCACACCTTGGAGCTACTGGCCGTGTCACCGAGGCCTTCCACTTGCTTACCGGTCCAGCCCACCAAAAAATAGTTACCAAAGCATGAGATATGATGTCCCAGGACACAGGTGACGCACATAGGATCGCCACACACTAGTGTCCCAGGACATATGTGACATATAGGAGGATAACCATACTCTAGTGTCCCTGGAAACAGGTGACATACATAGGCTTACTACGCACTAGTGTCCCAGGACACAGGTGACATACATAATTTCACCATACAGTCCTATACCAAGACTTAGGTCTCTTGTTCAGTGTTACATAGGTATTACCTCAGCACTCTTGTCCAGTGTTACAGTGGTGCCACCTGTGTAACGCTTTAATAATTATTTGTGAGTTATTAAAGTTTTCGTTCATTGCGTATTTTTCAGGACAGTGACAAGTGCCATAGAAGTAACAGGAGCTAGAGTTTGTCAGTGGCTGTTGCTGTAGTAAGTAGCAAAGAAACAAGCCATTCACTAGTCATCATATGGAAACTAATAAGCAAATTTCTTCAGTAAAAATAGCAAATTGGGGCAAAAAAAAAAAGAGCCTAGAAGTAATTCCAATAAGTATCCCAAAATAGAAAAGCTTATTAAGCTTGAAGCCGCTCAGAAATTGCATTAATTAAGCTATGACCACGAATGAGTTGAATTTAATTAGATGCAACCTTCAGAAGTTATCGCATTATAAGCATTTTTTTTTTATTTTCCCATTTTCTTCCCAAAGTACAAATTAGGGTCTAAAATCAATCCAAATTTTTCCTCTAAGACTGATCGGCATTTAAGAAAAATCACAGTAAGTAAAGTATTTGTATTCTTAATGTACATAACATAAAATTTTTAAACAATAGTCCGGAGGCTACGTATTTGTTATAGACACATAAATATACATTATATTTATTTAAGGTAGGATAACTAAATAAAATCAGTGTGACTTATTTCTGATCAGAATGATAATGTTTATTTTATTTCAGCATGATACAATGTTTGTACAAAGTAGAATGAGATTTGGGTGTACATTCCGCCAGCCAGACCTAGTGGCCTGGCTGGCAAAGCTCTCACTTCACACTAGGAGTTTCCGGATTCGATTCCCAGCAGGGGTGGAAACATTGGCTATTTTTCCTTACACCCGTTCACGTAGCAAGTAAGTACCTGGGTGCTAGTCGACTGGTGTGGGCGGCATCCTGGGGGACAAGTTTGAGGACACAGTGGAAATAAGACAGACAGTCCCTCGATGACACACTGCCTTACTTAGGTTATCCTGGATGGCTAACCCACCAGGATTAAAAATCTTATCTTAGCAATTCAGGTCTATTACTTTCTTTACTCGTTGCTAAGTAATTCATTTGCAAATTTTCAAACAATTCAGTGCAACAATTCTTCTAATTTTGGTCAGGTTTAAAGTGTAGTTTCCTAGTTTAAATTGTACTGAATGATAAAAATAAATATATTGAACAATATGCCTGATATTAAACGCAGTAAAATATATTCTGAGACTAAACTTCTTTCGTTAATTGTAATCTTCCTGGATTTCTGATTGATTTAGTGTAATAAATTTTATGTATATGTGGAAATGTAACTAATGGTATTACAGAAAGTCCTCACTTAACGTCGTTGATAGGTTCTTGGAAACTGCGACTTTAAGCGAAATGACGTGTCAAGCTAATTTTACTATAAGCAAATTGATAAACAAGAGTTAAGTTGCTAGAGCAAGGGAGAGCTGAGAGGGAGGACAGTAGTGCTGCAGATGCCATGGCTATGGGAGAGCTGAGTAGGGACGCCGATGCCATCACTGTGGAATAAGTCGCTCTGGGACGCTATAAAGTCGTATATTTACTCTATTTTTGACATTTTTATTATTTTAGATCTCACATGTTTTTCAGATTTATATAAGAAACACGTTACATACCATTAAAACCGAATACAAACAGCCATAAGGAAGGAAATTGACATTAGAGAAGATAGAAAGTAGAGACGATGCATGTCCTCCATCCTGGCCAGGAATTTATTTTTTCCTCGTCAACGTTATAACGAAATGACGTTGAACGAAGCGACCTTAAGTGAGGACTTCCTGTATTGTGCATTGTTCATGTACTTATATTTAAATACAAAATACGAAGTAATTCAAGAAAATAACAAATATACAACATCTCAAGTAATTATAATTTGTTATTTTTCCGATGATGTAATTGCAACTGTAAATGGAAATCTGGAAGAGTAATTAAAATTGTAAATGTTATTATAACTGAGTTTGAATTATGTAATTATTCCAGGTCTGGTAGTATCTAATATTATTGTTATTCAGTGTCTGTTCATCACCATTTAGAAGGACGTAAAGTTTTGACCAACACCTCACACATCATGCAACACCATGACAAGTTTTGACCAACACCTCACACATCATGCAACATCATGACAAGTTTTGACCAACCCTCACACATCATGCAACATCATGACAAGTTTTGACCAACACCTCACACATCATGCAACATCATGACAAGTTTTGACCAACACCTCACACATCATGCAACATCATGACAAGTTTTGACCAACACCTCACACATCATGCAACATCATGACAAGTTTTGACCAACACCTCACACATCATGCAACATCATGACAAGTTTTGACCAAACACCTCACACATCATGCAACATCATGACAAGTTTTGACCAACACCTCACACATCATGCAACACCATGACAAGTTTTGACCAACACCTCACACATCATGCAACATCATGACAAGTTTTGACCAACACCTCACACATCATGCAACATCATGACAAGTTTTGACCAACACCTCACACATCATGCAACACCATGACAAGTTTTGACCAACACCTCACACATCATGCAACACCATGACAAATTTTGACCAACACCTCACACATCATGCAACATCATGACAAGTTTTGACCAACACCTCACACATCATGCAACATCATGACAAGTTTTGACCAACACCTCACACATCATGCAACACCATGACAAGTGTTGACCAACACCTCACATATCATGCAACATCATGACAAGTTTTGACCAACACCTCACACATCATGCAACATCATGACAAGTTTTGACCAACACCTCACACATCATGCAACATCATGACAAGTTTTGACCAACACCTCACACATCATGCAACATCATGACAAGTTTTGACCAACACCTCACACATCATGCAACATCATGACAAGTTTTGTCCAACACCATGACAAGTAATTCCATCTTCCTGCTTCATTATTGGAACAAATCAATTTATTTCATGTATACTTTTATTGATAATTCCCAAGATTCTCAAAAAATTATTTATCAATTTCTCTCCTAGTCCGGCTAATACGTTTTCTATTAGCAAAAATAAAAGAAAATGTAGAAAACTCTAGATGAGAAACTAATGTAATTTTGAGACAAATCCCTGACATATAACAGCCTGGTCGTTAAAAAAAAACTTTATGGGATCTTGATACGAGGAACTGGGTTCACCCGAATAAGATTAAGTCACTGACTTTTTTGGGACATTATCTTAGTTCCTGGGTAATTTACACATATATTATTATATATGATAATTATACTTACGTGTTCCTGTAGTTAAATTATCTTAATTACTTGCATGATTTTTCTCCAATAGTTTAGCGCTCACCCATGAATGGTTTTATTTCTATTTTTAGATGATTCGCCGGTATGGATCCCGGCCCGGGTCTCTTTCTATTTGGTGACACAAACCATACCACGGGTGGGGTTAGAACCCGCGATCAGAGAGTCTCAAAACTCCAGACCGACGCGTTAGCTAACGCTTCGGTCTGGAGTTTTGAGACTCTCTGATCGTGGGTTCTAACCCCCACCTGTGGTATGGTTTGTTTGCGATCGTGTCATTGCGATTTCGTGAGTCATCTTGGTGACACACGCATATACAACAGGCCTAGTGTCTAGCCGACATGTGCCTAGGACAAAATGGTAACTAACCCGGCACTGGCTCCCCGGGTAGGGCAGTGTTTACCTGGAGTTTACCTGGAGAGAGTTCCGGGGTTCAACGCCCCCGCGGCCCGGTCTGTGACCAGGCCTCCTGGTGGATCAGAGCCTGATCAACCAGGCTGTTGCTGCTGGCTGCACGCAAACCAACGTACGAGCCACAGCCCGGCTGATCAGGAACTGACTTTAGGTGCTTGTCCAGTGCCAGCTTGAAGACTGCCAGGGGTCTGTTGGTAATCCCCTTATGTGTGCTGGGAGGCAGTTGAACAGTCTCGGGCCCCTGACACTTATTGTATGGTCTCTTAGCGTGCTAGTGACACCCCTGCTTTTCATTGGGGGGATGGTGCATCGTCTGCCAAGTCTTTTGCTTTCGTAGTGAGTGATTTTCGTGTGCAAGTTCGGTACTAGTCCCTCTAGGATTTTCCAGGTGTATATAATCATGTATCTCTCCCTCCTGCATTCCAGGGAATACAGGTTTAGGAACCTAAAGCGCTCCCAGTAATTGAGGTGTTTTATCTCCGTTATGCGCGCCGTGAAAGTTCTCTGTACATTTTCTAGGTCGGCAATTTCACCTGCCTTGAAAGGTGCTGTTAGTGTGCAGCAATATTCCAGCCTAGATAGAACAAGTGACCTGAAGAGTGTCATCATGGGCTTGGCCTCCCTAGTTTTGAAGGTTCTCATTATCCATCCTGTCATTTTTCTAGCAGATGCGATTGATACAATGTTATGGTCCTTGAAGGTGAGATCCTCCGACATGATCACTCCCAGGTCTTTGACGTTGGTGTTTCGCTCTATTTTGTGGCCAGAATTTGTTTTGTACTCTGATAAGATTTAATTTCCTCATGTTTACCATATCTGAGAAATTGAAATTTCTCATCGTTGAACTTCATATTGTTTTCTGCAGCCCACTGAAAGATTTGGTTGATGTCCGCCTGGAGCCTTGCAGTATCTGCAATGGAAGACACTGTCATGCAGATTCGGGTGTCATCTGCAAAGGAAGACACGGTGCTGTGGCTGACATCCTTGTCTATGTCGGATATGAGGATGAGGAACAAGATGGGAGCGAGTACTGTGCCTTGTGGAACAGAGCTTTTCACCGTAGCTGCCTCGGACTTTACTCTGTTGACGACTACTCTCTGTGTTCTGTTAGTGAGGAAATTATAGATCCATCGACCGACTTTTCCTGTTATTCCTTTAGCACGCATTTTGTGCGCTATTACGCCATGGTCACACTTGTCGAAGGCTTTTACAAAGTCTGTATATATTACATCTGCATTCTTTTTGTCTTCTAGTGCATTTAGGACCTTGTCGTAGTGATCCAATAGTTGAGACAGACAGGAGCGACCTGTTCTAAACCCATGTTGCCCTGGGTTGTGTAACTGATGGGTTTCTAGATGGGTGGTGATCTTGCTTCTTAGGACCCTTTCAAAGATTTTTATGATATGGGATGTTAGTGCTATTGGTCTGTAGTTCTTTGCTGTTGCTTTAATGCCCCCTTTGTGGAGTGGGGCTATGTCTGTTGTTTTTATAACTGTGGGACGACCCCCGTGTCCATGCTCCCTCTCCATAGGATGGAAAAGGCTCGTGATAGGGGCTTCTTGCAGTTCTTGATGAACACAGAGTTCCATGAGTCTGGCCCTGGGGCAGAGTGCATGGGCATGTCATTTATCGCCTGTTCGAAGTCATTTGGCTTCAGGATAACATCGGATGGGCTTGTGTTAATCAAATTTTGTGGCTCTCTCATAAAAAATTCATTTTGATCTTCGACTCTCAGTCTGGTTAGCGGCTTGCTAAAAACTGAGTCATATTGGGACTTGAGTAGCTCACTCATTTCCTTGCTCTCATCTGTGTAGGACCCATCTTGTTTAAGTAGGGGCCCAATACTGGACGTTGTTCTCGATTTTGATTTGGCATAGGAGAAGAAATACTTTGGGTTTCTTTCGATTTCATTTATGGTTTTTAGTTCTTCCCGCGATTCCTGACTCCTAAAGGATTCTTTTAGCTTAAGTTCGATGCTTGCTATTTCTCTGACCAGTATCTCCCAAACGCATTTCAGATATATTGACCTCTTTTAGCCGCTCTTTTTATTCTTTTCCGTCGCCTGTAAAGGGAGCGCCTGTCTCTTTTCTATTTTACATCTACTCCTCCTTTTTCTTAGAGGAATAAGCCTTGTGCATACATCGAGTGCCACCGAGTTAATCTGTTCTAGGCATAAGTTTGGGTCTGTGTTGCTTAGTATATCTTCCCAGCTTATATCGGTTAGGATTTGGGTTTACTTGGTCCCACTTTATGTTTTTGTTATTGAAGTTGAATTTGGTGAATGATCCCTCGTGGCTAGTCTCATTATGTCGGTCTGGGGCTTCACGCATACATGTCTGAACCTCAATTATGTTGTGATCTAAGTATATTGTTTTTGATATGGTGACATTTCTTATCAGATCATCATTGTTAGTGAAGATGAGGTCTAGTGTATTCTCCAGTCTAGTAGGCTCTATTATTTGCTGGTTTAAATTGAATTTTGTGCAGAGATTTAAAAGCTCGTGTGAGTGTGAGTTTTCATCAGAGCTGCCTCCTGGTGTTATTACTGCAACAATATTATTGCTATATTCCTCCATTTAGGTTCCTTAAGTTGAAATCCCCCAGAAGCAAGATGTTGGGTGCAGGAGCTGGAAGATTTTCCAGACAGTGGTCAATTTTTAACAGCTGTTCCTGGAATTGCTGGGATGTTGCATCTGGAGGCTTGTAGACTACCACAATGACTAGGTTTTGGTTCTCGACCTTTACTGCTAAAGCTTCCACTACATCATTTGAGGCATTAAGCAGTTCTGTGCAAACAAGTGACTCTGCAATGTACAGGCCAACCCCACCCCCCCTTTTGCCTGTTCACTCTGTCACATCTGTATAGGTTGTAACCTGGGATCCATATTTCGTTGTCCAAGTGATCCTTTATGTGGGTCTCAGTGAAAGCCGCGAACATTGCCTTTGCCTCTGCAAGCAGTGCACGGATGAAAGGTATTTTGTTGTTTGTTGCTGGCTTTAGACCCTGTATATTTGCAAAGAAGAATGTTATTGGACTGGTGGTATTGTTGGTACTGGGGGGGGGGGGGTTTCCGGCATTAGTATCTGTATCTGTTGGTTTGGAGTGGAGGCCATCGACTGTGGTTCCACTCCAGGAATGACTGGATTTGGTGTACGATTTCTGCCATTTCCTGCCAGTTTTTTTTCCTTCCTGGCACTAAAAAACCTCTCCCTCTTGAGTTGCTGTGGCTACCCAGGTTTTCCCATGGCCTGGATGTTTTGTATCTTTTTGTCCCCTTTAGATGGTATGCCTGGCAATTTAAGTTATAGCACAGTCTTTTCCTGTACTGAAGAGGTAACCAGTTCAGGGTGAAAAAGCTTACAGAAGGGAGTTTGCATTTTCCTGTTGTCATATGGGCATGGCATTTTCTAGGGTGGTCATAGTTGCACGTTCCATCTGTTTTTCCAGATTTCCCATGCCTGCAGATACCAAGTGCATAGTATGTGCACAGGCTTGGTTTCCGTTTGCCTTGGGTTTCTGTGACTGTATTCCCTGTTGGTGCATGTTTTCCCTGTCTTACTTCTATCCTCCCTAGCACCAACAATGGAGCTCCCACCAGTTGTTTTTGGTAATATATCCTCACTATTGCTAGTGAGTCCTCTTGTTTGCTATTTCCTGCGGTATTTCTAGTTTGCAATATGGTTTATCTTATCTTTGACTACACTTGTTTTCCCTACTATGGCTCCTTCCCCTATGAGGTCATTTATATGTATTCCTTCCTGCGTATAATTCCCGACTACCTGGACAAAATCTCCAGCTTCACCATTACTGTCTCTCAGGACAGCATCTCCAGCTTCACCATTACTGTCTCCCAGGACATGCACCTCCAGCTTCACCATTACTGTCTCCCAGGACAGCACCTCCAGCTTCACCATTACTGTCTCCCAGGACAGCACTATCAGCCCCACATTTACTGACTACCAGGACTTCATCTCCAGCCTTACAGTTTCTGACTACATGGCCAGTATCAAGGGCAGTACCATTCAGCCCAGACTTTTTATGTTCCCATCTGTTGTAGAAAGCTTCCAGGTTTTCTATGAAAGCAGCTTTGATGTTTGTGATTTTAGTCCACAGATTTGTCTCATTTGGGCATACCCAAAAACACTTCCCTGCTTTAACACTGCTTGTAGCTAGTTCTTGGATATCTGCACAAGGGGCGTGACACCAATTTCCACAAAAATGACAATTTACCCAAGTGGAAGCCCGTTTGTTTGACTGACCACAGACTACACACAGCTTCATAATGATTTGAATGGTTGATTTACTGCAATTCTACTAGCAACCTCTTGAATATTCTATTAATAACCTCCTTAAATGAAGCTCTAGCTATTTGTATTTCTGTTTCTAACTGTTTTTGTATATTGGACAGCTTACTGTGTACGTTCCTGATTTATATTTAATGTTTGTGTTTATAAGGGCGCCTACAACCCCATCCGTTTACAGTCTGCTTTATTGTCCAACGAAACCGTTTGAAACCAGTCAAGGGTTCGGACCAGTCAAGGGTTCGGACCAGTCAAGGGTTCGGACCATTCAAGGGTTCGGACCAGTCAAGGGTTTGGACCAGTCAAGGGTTCGGACAAGTCAAGGGTTCGGACCAGTCGATCTGATCTGATCAGTGGGTCACTTATTTAAAACATACTGGTCGGTGATTTGAGCTAACACATGAAGGATCTACTGGAAATTATCTACCCGAGTAATATATGATTTGATTGATACAAAAGTATAACTTGCGTGTTGAAGAAACCGGTAACTGCTGGCAACTCCTACAATGACGAACGGTCGACCTCAACCCTTGTTTATCAGTCGCTGTATCTAGCTTTTCTATTTTTTTTTCTGTCTCCACCACAATAAATGCTATATTATCACTATAGTTGACTGGTGGAAATTTTGGAGGAAGGACGCTTTTTCTGTAGTAATAATTGCTTCTCGTTGTGTATATTGCGAGCGCTGGTAACTACAGGTTATATGAAATTCACAGTATACGTCTGGTATTTCAAGAAAAAAGAAACTAATGAAAGTCACTCCACTCCACTAAGTACCATAATAATACTGGTTAGTTGCTACTACAACACTGTATTCTGCTATTCACTGGTATCACTAGATTATATGCGAGTACACTAGCAAGCCAGGAAGATTATTAAAAACAGGTGACCTGTGGTAAGTTTCTGGCGACTTCTGGCACCTGCCTCTATAGGCTTATCACTTCATTTACAAATTCACCTGTTTTCAAATGACACTTTAGCCTTTATCATAGTTCGTTATGAATATTAAGTTCACTGCACAGCGCAGAGCAGACGGCCGCACAGGATAGTTAGGTTAGGTTAAAGATATCCAGATGTTGCACATGTGTCTTAACTTTCATATTGTCGGTATTTTATACCTTTCTTGCACAGGTTAAGTTAGGTTCGTCAGGAAACAGGACAAGTGTTTCCTGACGCTTGTCTTAGTCATATGATGACCCGTAGCTGGAGGTTTTGGTCATCTGACCGAGGCCTTCCACTGGCTTACCTCTCCACCCCTTTAAAAATTATGGTTATTATTATAACCATCAGATAACCATCCTACAGGATGGATTACCTTACTGACCCCTCCCTCCCTCTCCAACAGCCGCCATGACAGTCCTCACAGTCGATCTTCACCAGATTATCCTGCGCTAATTTCTTCGTTATGCATTTTGCGGTATTTTTGTAAATGCCATTGAAAAAGTAGTTTCAAAATTGTATAAAGATAGGAAAATTTTCATAATAATTGATATTACACTCCGGGAAACTTTTTAATCGTGTATACCGAAAAGATAACAAATTCCATAGAGGATCTTCTGTAAAAATATCTCACTATATAAAGGAACTTTAACAAAAACGTAACACTAATACGGAGGAACTTTAACAAAAACGTAACACTAATACGGAGGAACTTTAACAAAAACGTAACACTAATACGGAGGAACTTTAACAAAAACGTAACACTAATACGGAGGAACTTTAACAAAAACGTAACACTAATACGGAGGAACTTTAACAAAAACGTAACACTAATACGGAGGAACTTTAACAAAAACGTAACACTAATACGGAGGAACTTTAACAAAAACGTAACACTAATACGGAGGAACTTTAACAAAAACATGACCTATACAGAGGAACTTCGTAAAAGAGTTTACTAACTATAAAACGCACGTAAATGTTTCAAATGATGTCAGAAGCCAAATTTAAAGTTTATTATGTGTTGCATCAGTGGTAACGGGTCATGTTGAAATTTTTGGTTGGTTTTATATGTTAATTTTTCATAATTGTCCATGAGTAGGCCAATTGCAATCACGTATTTTCTGCAGTCATTATACTGGTTTATCCTGTTATTGTACAGGTAATGTACAGGTTAATTATTTTCTTAGGCAATCATAAATAATTAAATTTGTGTATTAAACCTGAATAAAAACTTACTGACTTACTTATTTACTGACTTATTTACTTGCATACATAATAATGTTGGCATTAATTTAAAAAAAAGTGTAAATCAAAATGTATATTTAAAAAAAAATACAGTTTGAAAATCCACAAAACACAAAACAGTGAGAAAATGTAACATTTCCCAGTGACTTGAGGCTTAGTCGGAGAATTATCAGCTCATAACTGAAGAACCCGGGTTTGATCCTGGGATAGCCACATTTTGTTACAAGTTAAAGAATGAAACACTTGTACAATATTTGGGATTTTTTATTAGAGACAAATTTCGCCCAGCCAGTGGCTTCTTCAGTCCAATAGGAAGAAGAATATGGAAGAGGAGGAGTTTGAGGTAATCAGTCCCTCAGCCTGGAGTCGATGTGGTCAGTCCATCAGTCTTGAGGAATGTGTAGCAAATGCGTGGAGTTTTCTACACTTGTTGTCGCTTTTCACCAAGTAGGAAGTAGGCACCTGAATGTGTTAGACATCTGTCTAACACATTCACATACGCCTACTGGATGTCCAAGCCTCTCATACACAAGACCTTCTTTATCCCCTCCCAGCGACCTTCACTAGGGTGACCAACACCCAATGGAAATAAGTCACTCTGTCTGACTTTTTTGGGTTATCCTAGGTTCTCTACACATATGCTGCTATGTATGATAATTCTATGTAACTGTATTTGTGTATACCTGAATAAACTTACTTACTTACTTACTTACTTACTTACTTACTTACAGATTTATAAACCCTCAAAGTCATCCTATTTTGCTCCATCCTCTTCCAATGTTCACTCCGCCTCAACAACCCCTCTTCAATCCTCTGGATAATACATTTTGTAATTCCACACTTTCTAGTCTCCCAAAGTACTAATTCTCTGTTTAATATTCACACCACACATCACCCTCAGATACGACATCTCCACTGCCTCCAGCCTCATTCTTCTTCTTGATTCGCCGGTGCTCTCCCGGCCCGGGCCTTTTCCAAGTGGTGGCCCGGCCTTGGCTCCCCTGTCTCGGGAGTATCTCAGACCTATGTCTGCCATGGGAGGAGGTACAAGTACCTCCTCATCGTTGGAACCAACTGTCCCCAGGCCTAGCCATATTCTCCGTCCTCACAGGGCTTGTAGAGAGAAGCTATGCCTCTCTGGTTTGCCATTCCCTCCCCAGGGGAGCTATTGGGAATAGCAGTCTTGTGAGCCGCAAACTCTGGTTCAGGCACCTACCTTGCCCTAGAAGGGCTGGGCATAGTGTCGACGCCTCATTCACAAAATAGGCTTCACACCCCAATAAGAGCGTTGGTACCACTATACTCTCATGCTGGACAGATACCTAAAGTCAGTACCTGATCAGCAAGGCTGTGATTCGTACTTCGGTTTACGTGCGGCCAGCAGTAACAGCCTGGTTGATCAGACCCTGATACACCACGAGGCCTAGTCTCAGACCGAGCCGCGGGGGCGTTAACCCCCGAAATCCTCTCCAGGTAAAGATTACCTTTTCCTTACCCATCCCCACGATTCCTACATATAGATCTTCAACATGGTACGACCCAATCAAGGAACAAAATACTGTTGAAATCCCTCCATAAATTCTATGGTTCACCTCGTCTTTCACAGACCCATTTACTGACAAGTCCACAAGACCATTTACAAAGTCACATTCACGTCCTTCATCCTCCCTCCTTCCACTTTGTATTAGGTGGCTTGTCCGGAGAAGTGAGTTTCCTTTATAGTAATCTCAAATGTTTACAGAATCAAATAAAGAATAAAAACGCACAATACCGTCACTGGAAGAATCCTGTGACTGGAACAATACACTAATAACGCGCACATTGGAGAAAGTACCTTATGACGACGCTTCGGTTCAACCTGGACCAAAGTTAAATTTTAGTCTGATTTTTGTGTTTCGGAATGTGATTCCGATATATCTAATAATACAGTTTGAACAAATGAACTGAACCGCTGTATCTGAGCATCAAAGGAATGCAACAGGATCCTTAAACCTGAAATGGTAATTAATAGCAAAGTGATTAAGATAAATATATTTAATTTAATCTATGGTTAACTAACCTGCCTTAGTTTTGAACATTGTTTTATAGGATAAAAGGCAGATACCTATAGAAATTAAAGGTACTGTAGCTAAAGATATTTTGATTCAGACTTTTTTGGATAGTTATTGACTATATATAAAGAAGTGTAGGGTGAGGGTTTTTGAGAAATAGAAGATTTTATAGTGATTGATGGAATATCAAAGATTAAAATCTGTCTTGAAAGAAGCGGCAACATTATCAAAATGTGATTTATGCTGCTTGTATGAAGTGACACAGCTGGTGATAACACAGCTGGTGATAACACAGCTGGTGATAACACAGCTGGTGATAACACAGCTGGTGATAACACAGCTGGTGATAACACAGCTGATGATCACACAGCTGGTAATCACACAGTTGGTGATCACACAGTTGGTGATCACAGCTGGTGATAACACAGCTGGTGATAACACAGCTGGTGATAACACAGCTGGTGATAACACAGCTGGTGATAACACAGTTGGTGATAACACAGCTGATGATCACACAGCTGGTAATCACACAGTTGGTGATCACACAGCTGGCGATCACATTGCTGGTGATCACATAGCTGGTGATCACATAGCTGGTGATCACACAGCTGGTGATCACGCAGCTGGTGATCACACAGCTGGTGATCATCAGGTGAGAGTAGTATTGGTCTTAGACTTAGTTATCTTGACTCTTGGGAACTTTCTACTCAATAGAGGATTTTTTAAATACATTTAAAACGTGTTATGCTTTAATTCCACGAATATGAAGCTTTAAAAAGATCCTTTTTTTTCCTAACCTAATAAAGTGTCAACATTAAGCAAATTCAATGTGTCTGTGTTCTTAATGCTTTCCGTACCTAATTAGGTCTATACCATATACATGTATTTATAATGTTCTATGTTGATTGTAGTAGTGCTTTCTAAAGATGCTTGGGTTGTTAACTTTCAGTCAAGTGAAAAGATAGATCATGCTTCTCATTTCTTTGCTAATTCAGATGGTTGGGAACTACTGGTAGCTCTGTCTTGTGGCCTCACCTGCCCTGTGTTAGAGACCGTCTTTACAGTGTTATAATTATGTGTGTTTGACTAAAGACGGCTGCTGTACTGGTGACAAGGTAATAAGGATACCTAAGTGGGTCTTTTTTCACATACTAGACGGCTGCTGTACTGGTGACAAGGTAATAAGGACGCCTAAGTGGGTCTTTTTCACATACTAGACGGCTGCTGTACTGGTGACAAGGTAATAAGGACACCTAAGTGGGTCTTTTTCACATACTAGACGGCTGCTGTACTGGTGACAAGGTAATAAGGATACCCAAGTGCCCAAGTGGGTCTTTTTCACATACTAGACGGCTGTTGTACTGGTGACAAGGTAATAAGGATACCTAAGTGAGTCTTTTTCACATACTAGACGGCTGCTGTACTGGTGACAAGGTAATAAGGACACCTAAGTGGGTCTTTTTTCACATACTAGACGGCTGCTGTACTGGTGACAAGGTAATAAGGACACCTAAGTGGGTCTTTTTCACATACTAGACGGCTGCTGTACTGGTGACAAGGTAATAAGGATACCCAAGTGGGTCTTTTTCACATACTAGACGGCTGCTGTACTGGTGACAAGGTAATAAGGATACCTAAGTGAGTCTTTTTCACATACTAGACGGCTGCTGTACTGGTGACAAGGTAATAAGGACACCTAAGTGGGTCTTTTTTCACATACTAGACGGCTGCTGTACTGGTGACAAGGTAATAAGGACACCTAAGTGGGTCTTTTTCACATACTAGACGGCTGCTGTACTGGTGACAAGGTAATAAGGATACCCAAGTGGGTCTTTTTCACATACTAGACGGCTGCTGTACTGGTGACAAGGTAATAAGGATACCTAAGTGAGTCTTTTTCACATACTTGTCGGTATTATGTACCATTTATTTTATATGATCTTAACTACAGGAGAAGCCATTGACAAACTCTTGCGCATATTTCTTCTTTCTTGTCTATATGCTGTAAAAAAAATACGTACTGAACGAAAACAAATCGATGCACTGTGAATTAAAGCGTTACACGTGTGTTACTTTGCAACACTGAACAAGGGTGCAGAGTTGATACCTATGTAACAGCAAACGAGGAACCTAAGCCTTTAGTATGCGACTGTGTGGTGATCGTACGTGTGTCACGTGCTTACAGGATTCATTACCTTTGTAACTTGTGAGTTCATTACCTTTGTACCTAGTTCAGCTATCAAAACTTTGGGGGCCCAGTCCCTGGACCCATTACGTACCTCTGTAATCTGTAAATACCTTTGTAACTTGTCATGATTGTGACCAGACTTACCTGGAGTTCATTACCTTTGTAAATTGTGACTTCATTACCTTTGTAACTTGCTCATCTATCAAAACTTTGAGGCCCAGCCCCTGGACCAATTATGTACCTCTGTAATCTTTTGACTACCTCCCACAGGATGGGTATGGGGTGCATAATAAAGATATTAAACTAAACTGTCACGTGTATCCTGGGAAACTGCTGTGTAGTAATCCACTGTGTGCTACCTGTGTTCTAGGATATCAGTGATCCAAAATGTATCTCCTGTTCCTGGGGCTACCGTGATGCTATGTATCACTTGTGCTTCGGGAGACTACTGTGTGCTATTATTATGTCACCTGTATCCTGGGGAGCACATCTCACGATGTGACGTGCAGTTTTTGAGAGGGAGGCTCCGTGACCGAGTGGAAGGTCTCGGTCACATGACCGAAAGGTCGGAGGAGTGGAGCTCCTCCGATCATTCGTGGGTGTTAGTCAAGTGATGCCCCACACGACTAACACCCACGCCACAAATTCATGTATTTCTCCTGACGAACAAAATTCTCCCTTGTCTCGTGTCACCAAAAAAAAAAGGTTTTTAGATCACATAAATAAAGTAATCGTACTGCCAAGAAGAATTCAAATTACAATAACATGGCAACAACATATCACAATATAACCACATTTATTATGAAAGTTAAGACGACATTTTGATTCGTCCTTGATCATTATGACTTGACAATATTGGTCCTTGGTCATTGTGGCTTGACAATATTCCAGGCCTAGCCAAAACCTTTTTTTCTTCGCCAGTGAAGGTATTTTGCGAGGTCCTTCTATCTCTACATAAAACTGTGGCTGGGTCCTCTAGAAGGAGAGGCTCGTAAATTCTTGCGACATCCCGAGAACAATTCCAAGAAAAAGATGAGAGTGGCTGCCAGCATCCCTGTCAGGGAGAGAGAGAGACAGACTATATACTAGTCGTTGCCTGGCAACTGCTACCTCTTCTGCTAGAAGAAGCAACACCCAAGCTGAGACGTACATCAAGAAGACACAGAAAGCAACGAGCGAGGGGTATCTTTCTCGCCTGCCTTCCAAGAAGTACAGGTCCAGGGACTTCAAGCAGTCCCAGTAATTGAGGTGCTTAACTGTACTTACACGCGCAGTGAAGGTTCTCTGAACATTCTCCAGATCTGGAATTTCGCTTGCCTTGCAAGGGGCTGTTAGTGCATTGCAGCATAGAGACAACAAGTAATTTAAAGAGGATATTATTAATGATTTGGTATCCCTTATTCAGAAGGTTCTCTTTATCCATCCTATCATCGTAGTGGAGGGAGTTGTGGTGGAGGATGTTATAGTGGAATGTTTAGGGGTGGTGTGTTATAGAGGAGAGTGTCGTTGTGGAGGAGAGTGTTGTGGAGGGTGTTGTGGTGGTCTGTTTCTCAGCGGAGTGTAGTATTGTGTAGTGTCATGATGCGATGCTTTGTGAGGGAGTGTGGTGTGGAGGAGGAAGCTGTGATGGAGTATGGAGTGGTGGGGGATGTTTTGATGGGGTGCTGTGGTAGAGGAAGTGTTCGTGAAATGTTTTGTGGTGGAGTGTGTCATAGTGACTGGTGTTGTTGCAGTATATTTTGTGGTGGAGTATGCTGTGGTAGAGGGTTTGTGGTAAATTGTGTTGTGGTGAATGGTGTTGTGGTAGAGGGTGCTGAGGTGAAGGGTGTTGGGTTGAAAGGCGTTGGAGTGGAGGTTGTTGAGGTGGAAGGTGATGTGCTCGAGGATGTCGTTGTGGGTATTGTAGTGGAGGTCTTTGTAATGGAGTGGGGCGTGATGGAGCATGTTATTTTGGTGTTGGGTGTTGCGGTGGAGTGTGGAGCGGTTGAGTGTGTTGTGGTGGAATGCGTTGCGGGAGTAGGTGTTGAGGTGAAGGGTGCTGTTATGGTGGGTGTTGCGGTGGGATCTTTTGTGGTTGGGTGTGTTGTTGTAGAGTGTGTTGCGAAGGTACGTGTCATGGTGGCGGGTGTTTTGGTGTTGGGTGCCGTGGTAGAGTGTGGAGTGGTTGAGTGTGTTGTGGTGGGGAGTACTGTGGTGGAGGGTGTTGTGTTTGAGTGTGTTGTGGGGGAGTCTTGTAGTGGAGGGTGTTGTGGTAGAGGGTGTTGTAGTGAAGGATGTTGTAATGGAGGGTATAGTGGTGGAGAGTGTTGTGGTGGAGGGTGCTGTGGTGGAGGGTGTTGTGGTGGAGGGTGTTGTGGTGGAGGGTGTTGTGGTGGAGGGTTTTGTGGTAGAGGGTGTTGTGGTGGAGGGTGTTGTGGTGATGTTGTGGTGAAGCGTGTTGTGGTGGAGGGTGTTGTGGTGAAGTGTTGTGGTGGAGGGTGTTGTGGCGGATGGTGTTGTGATGGAGGGTGTTGTGGTGGAGGGTGTTGTGGTGGAGGGTGTTGTGGTGGAGGGTGTTGTGGTGGAGGGTGTTGCGGTGCGGGGATTTGAAATGGATAGTGCTGTGATGGTGAATGTTGTGATTGTTGTTAGAGTGTTGTGGTGGAGTGAGTGTTACTTTAGTGTGGGGTGACTGAGTGTATTGTTGTGGAGAGAAATTGTTGTGGTGGAAGGTGCTGCGGTGGAGGGGGTTGTGGTGGAGGAGGTTGTGGTGGAGGCCGTGGTAATGGTGAATGCTGTGATGGAGAGTGTTGACGTGGAATGCTTCATGCTGGAGTGTGCTGTCGTGGAGGGAGTTACGATGGAGTGTGGCGTGGTGGAGGATGTGTTGGTGGTGGTGGATGTTGTAGGGGGGGGGGAGTGAGTCAAACTTCAAGTGAGTCGAACTTCCAGTAAGTCGAACTCCCAGTGAGTCGAATTCCCAGTGAGTCGAATTCCCAGTGAGTAGAACTTCCAGTGAGTCGAACTCCCAGTGAGTCGAACTCCCAGTGAGTCGAACTCCCAGTGAGCCGAACTCCCAGTGAGTCGAACTTCTAGTGAGTCGAACTTCCAGTGAGTTGAACTCCCAGTGAGTCGAACTTCCAGTGAGTCGAACTCCCAGTGAGTCGAACTCCCAGTGCGTCGAACTTCCAGTGAGTCGAACTCCCAGTGAGTCGAACTTCCAGTGAGTCAAACTTCCAGTGAGTCGAACTCCCAGTGAGTCGAACTCCCAGTGCGTCGAACTTCCAGTGAGTCGAACTTCAAGTGAGTCGAACTCCCAGTGAGTCGAACTCCCAGTGCGTCGAACTTCCAGTGAGTCGAACTCCCAAGATTTTAGACTATAACCCCACCCGGTAGATCATCAAATGCAGCATTCTCCACCTGACGTCAACATTCTGAACCTGATTATAAATACTCACGTACCTTCCACCCCAGGTAGATCTGTTTGTGACTTGAAAAAGCCCACTGTGTAGGCGAAACGTTGTCAATAAAGGATCACATCAAACTGCATATGTGTTTATGTTCCCAGTGAGTCGAACTTCCAGTGAGTCGAACTCCCAGTGAGTCGAACTTCCAGTGAGTCGAACTCCCAGTGAGTCGAACTTCCAGTGAGTCGAACTCCCAGTGAGTCGAACTTCCAGTGAGTCGAACTCCCAGTGAGTCGAACTCCCAGAGTTCGTCTCTTCTGTCATATCGATTCACCGGACAGTTTTTGTCTTACCCGAAGAGTAAAGAAGGAAGATTCCCAAGAAGTCCTTAAGATCGAGTGCCCTCTTGTCGCTACCACGTGTGCTGGTGACTTCTTCCTTGAGACAGATGTTGGCGTACCTCAAACCTTGATTAAATATGTAGTCCAGTATGCCGAACTCCTTTAGTCTTTGCACTCTGTCAGGTATTATGAAGAGGATTGCACCTTTATCTGTATCTAAATATTGAAGAGAAATATTTAAGAATATTTAAGAAATTTAAGAATATTTAAGAAACGTATTGATTAGTAATTCGTTTAAAATTAAGATTGTGAGACAAACAGACGGATATACACACATACATACGTAAATACATACATGCATACATACATATATAGTAAACATTCATACATACATGTACATTACACATACACAGTAAACAAACATTCATCAATGCATATTTAGTAAACATACATATATAATAAACATATATTCCAATATACATACATTACATACACACAGTCCATCAGGAACAACATTACCAACGAAATAACTGCGGAAGCTATGCTAGCAGAACCAAACTTTGCAAGACAGCTTTGTCTCTTAGCTGTCAGAACGTACACTCATGTGACTCGCTTAGCTGTCAGAACGTACACTGATGTGACTCTCTTAGCTGTCAGAACGTACACTCAAGTGACTCTCTTAGCTGCCAGAACGTACACTCATGTGACTCTCTTAGCTGTCAGAACGTACACTCATGTGACTCTCTTAGCTGTCAGAACGTACACTCAAGTGACTCTCTTAGCTGCCAGAACGTACACTCATGTGACTCTCTTAGCTGTCAGAACGTACACTCACGTGACTCTCTTAGCTGTCAGAACGTACACTCAAGTGACTCTCTTAGCTGTTCCCATCTCTGTGACTGGCACATGTGCAGACAGACAGACCTTTCATATTGCAATGGCTCTCAACCCTCCTTCTTCTAGTCACACTGAGCACCTGTGTATCTGAGGTAAAGAAGAAATGGACCAGTACGTTCTGCATGGTTTGGTGTACATAGAGAATAATACAGAACTGGTGTGCCTAGTAGCACAGCACTTGTGTACACACACAACATCACAGTGCTAAAGTACTCACATAGCAGCACAGTACAGGTGTACTAAGTAATACAGAACTGGTGTACTCACAGAGCAGCACAGTACTGGTATACTCACACATCAACACAGTACTGGTGTACTCAGTAGCACAGAACTGGTGTACTCAGTAGCACAGAACTGGTGTACTCACAGAACACCAGAGTACAAGTATACCTATCAGCAGAGTACTGCTGTACTCACACATCAGCAAAGTGCTAGTGTACTCACACAGCAGCACAGCACTGGTGTACTCAGTACCACAGAACTGGTGTGCTCACAGAGTACCGCAGTACTGTTGTACTCAGCAGCACGGTGCTGGTGTACTCACATAGCAGCATAGTACTGGTGTACTAAGTAACACAGAACTGGTGTACTCACACATCAACACAGTACTGGTGTACTCAGCAGCACGGTACTGGTGTACTCACATAGCAACACAATACTGGGGTACTCAGACAGCACCGCAGTACTGGTATACTCACTGAGTACTGGTGTACAAACACAGCAGCATAGTAAGTTGTGTACTCACATAGCAGCATAGTACTGACGTACTCACACTGCAGCACAGTACTGGTGTACACAGCATCACAATACTGTTGTATTCTCAAAACAGCAGCTTAGTACTGGTGTACTTAGCAGCACAATACTGGTGTACTAAACAACAGATTACTTGTGTACTCGCAGAGCAGCACAATGCTGGTGTACTCAGCAACACAGTGCCGGTGTACTCAGAAAACAACAACGTTCTGGTGCACTCAAACAACAGCACAGTACATGTGTACTCACACAGTACTCAAATAGCAGCACAGTACTGACGTATTCACACAGCAGCACAGTAATGGTGTACTCACACAACAGAACACTACTAGTGTCCTCAGACAGCATCACAGTACTGGTGTACTCAGAGAGAAGCACAGTACTCGTGTACTGAGTAACACGTTACTGATATACTCAATAGCACAGTACTTGTGTAATCAAACAGCAGCACAGTACTGGTGTACTCACATAGCAGCACAGTACTGGTGTACTCACATAGCAGCACAGTACTGGTGTACTCACATAGCAGCACAGTACTGGTGTACTCACATAGCAGCACAGTACTGGTGTACTCACATAGCAGAAAAGAGCTGGTATTCTCAGCAGCACTGACGTACTCACAAAGCAGCAAGCTACTGATGTATTCAGCAACACAATACAAGTGTACTCAAAGAACAGCACAGTACTTGTGTACTATGCCGCACAGTAGTGTACTCATGCAGTAGCACAGTACTGGTGTACTCGGACATCAGCACAGTTGAGGTGTACTCAGACAGCAGCACAGTGCTGGTGTACTCACACAACAGCACAGTGTTGGTGTACTCAGTAGCACAGTACTGATGCACCCAGACGGCAGCACACTACTGGTGTGCTCACACAACAACACAGGACTCATGTACTCAGCAGTACAGAACTTGTGTACTCGGACAGCAGCACAGTACTGGTACACTCACACAGGAGCACAGTACTGGTGTGCTCAGATAGCAGCACAGTCCTCGTGTACTCACACGGCAGCACAGTACTGGTGTACTCATTCAGTATCACAGTACTAGTGTACTCAGCAGCTCAGTACTGGTGTATTCACACACAAGCACAGTACTGTTGTACTCAGACAGCCACACAGTACTGTTGTACTCAGACAGCCACACAGTACTTGTGTAACCAGACAGCAGCACAGTGCTGGTGTACCAACACAGCAACACGGCTCAGGTATACTCAGACAGCAACACAGTACTGGTGTACTCAGTAGCACAGTACTGGTGTACATACCACTATAGTACTACTGTACTCAGCAGCACAGTACTCGTGTACTCAGCACAGCATTGGTGTACTTACACAGCAACACAGTACTGGTGTACTCACACAGCAACATAGTACTGGTGTACTTACACAGAAGCACAGTATTGATGTACTCAGAAGCACAGTACTAGTGTACTATGGCAGCAGTTCAGTTTTGGTATACCCAGACAGCAGCGTAGTACTGGTGCACTCACACTGTATCACAGACTGGTGTATTCAGCAGCACATACTGGTGTATTCAGCAACACAATACAGGTGTACTCAACAGCACAGTACTGGTGTACTCACACAGAAGCAGAGTACTGGTGTTCGTAAACAGCAGTACAGTACGGGTGTACTCAACAGCAGAGTACGGGTGTACTCACACAGAAGAACATTTACTGCTGTACTCACACAGCCTCACAGACTGATGTACTCAGCAGTACAATACTGTTGTACTCAAACAGAAGCATAGTGCTGGTGTACTCAGCAGCTCAGTATTGGTGTACTCAGATAACAACGTAATACTAATGCTCACAGATGGCTGCACACGACAGGTGTACTCACACAGCAGCATGGTACTGGTGTACTCAGACAGCAGCACAGCCCTTGTGTACTCATACAGCAACACAGTCTTGTTGTACTTACACAGAAGAACAATACTGGTGTACTCAGCAGCACATCACTGGTGTGGATTAAGACACTTATGCAGCATATGGGAATCTTTATTCAGGAAACGTTTCGCCACACAGTGGCTTCATCAGTCCAATACAAAGAGGAAGGCGTAAGGAGAGGAGGAGAATGAGGTAATCAGTCCCTCAACCTGGAGTCGATGTGTTCAGTCCATCAATCTTGTAGAATGTACAGCATAGGGCCGTAGACGTGGCTTATATACTGTAGTGAGGTGACGTGAAGCAGGTGGAGGCGGGGTCATAGTGGTACCATCCACTAGTCGAAGTAGGTCTTCGTCCAAAGGTTGAACAAGTGTTGAAGAATTCTTTGTAACAAGACCCCATGATGCTGCAGTGTCTGACAGTTGTGATGAATGGTTTGAAAAACCGACAAGTTGAAGATTGAGACACTTATGCAGCATATGGGAATCTTTATTCAGGAAACGTTTCGCCACACAGTGGCTTCATCAGTCCAATACAAAGAGGAAGGCGTAAGGAGAGGAGGAGAATGAGGTAATCAGTCCCTCAACCTGGAGTCGATGTGTTCAGTCCATCAATCTTGTAGAATGTACAGCATAGGGCCGTAGACGTGGCTTATATACTGTAGTGAGGTGACGTGAAGCGGGTGGAGGCGGGTCATAGTGGTACCATCCACTAGTCGAAGTAGGTCTTCGTCCAAAGGTTGAACAAGTGTTGAAGAATTCTTTGTAACAAGACCCCATGATGCTGCAGTGTCTGACAGTTGTGATAAATGGTTTGAAAAACCGACAAGTTGAAGATTGAGACACTTATGCAGCATATGGGAATCTTTATTCAGGAAACATTTCGCCACACAGTGGCTTCATCAGTCCAATACAAAGAGGAAGGCGTAAGGAGAGGAGGAGAATGAGGTAATCAGTCCCTCAACCTGGAGTCGATGTGTTCAGTCCATCAATCTTGTAGAATGTACAGCATAGGGCCGTAGACGTGGCTTATATACTGTAGTGAGGTGACGTGAAGCAGGTGGAGGCGGGGTCATAGTGGTACCATCCACTAGTCGAAGTAGGTCTTCGTCCAAAGGTTGAACAAGTGTTGAAGAATTCTTTGTAACAAGACCCCATGATGCTGCAGTGTCTGACAGTTGTGATGAATGGTTTGAAAAACCGACAAGTTGAAGATTGAGACACTTATGCAGCATATGGGAATCTTTATTCAGGAAACGTTTCGCCACACAGTGGCTTCATCAGTCCAATACAAAGAGGAAGGCGTAAGGAGAGGAGGAGAATGAGGTAATCAGTCCCTCAACCTGGAGTCGATGTGTTCAGTCCATCAATCTTGTAGAATGTACAGCATAGGGCCGTAGACGTGGCTTATATACTGTAGTGAGGTGACGTGAAGCAGGTGGAGGCGGGGTCATAGTGGTACCATCCACTAGTCGAAGTAGGTCTTCGTCCAAAGGTTGAACAAGTGTTGAAGAATTCTTTGTAACAAGACCCCATGATGCTGCAGTGTCTGGCAGTTGTGATGAATGGTTTGAAAAACCGACAAGTTGAAGATTGAGACACTTATGCAGCATATGGGAATCTTTATTCAGGAAACGTTTCGCCACACAGTGGCTTCATCAGTCCAATACAAAGAGGAAGGCGTAAGGAGAGGAGGAGAATGAGGTAATCAGTCCCTCAACCTGGAGTCGATGTGTTCAGTCCATCAATCTTGTAGAATGTACAGCATAGCGCCGTAGACGTGGCTTATATACTGTAGTGAGGTGACGTGAAGCAGGTGGAGGCGGGGTCATAGTGGTACCATCCACTAGTCGACACTTGTTCAACCTTTGGACGAAGACCTACTTCGACTAGTGGATGGTACCACTATGACCCCGCCTCCACCTGCTTCACGTCACCTCACTACAGTATATAAGCCACGTCTACGGCCCTATGCTGTACATTCTAAAAGATTGATGGACTGAACACATCGACTCCAGGTTGAGGGACTGATTACCTCATTCTCCTCCTCTCCTTACGCCTTCCTCTTTGTATTGGACTGATGAAGCCACTGTGTGGCGAAACGTTTCCTGAATAAAGATTCCCATATGCTGCATAAGTGTCTCAATCTTCAACTTGTCGGTTTTTCAAACCATTCATCACAACTGTCAGACACTGCAGCATCATGGGGTCTTGTTACAAAGAATTCTTCAACACTTGTTCAACCTTTGGACGAAGACCTACTTCGACTAGTGGATGGTACCACTATGACCCCGCCTCCACCTGCTTCACGTCACCTCACTACAGTATATAAGCCACGTCTACTGCCCTATGCTGTACATTCTACAAGATTGATGGACTGAACACATCGACTCCAGGTTGAGGGACTGATTACCTCATTCTCCTCCTCTCCTTACGCCTTCCTCTTTGTATTGGACTGATGAAGCCACTGTGTGGCGAAACGTTTCCTGAATAAAGATTCCCATATGCTGCATAAGTGTCTCAATCTTCAACTTGTCGGTTTTTCAAACCATTCATCACAACTGTCAGACACTGCAGCATCATGGGGTCTTGTTACAAAGAATTCTTCAACACTTGTTCAACCTTTGGACGAAGACCTACTTCGACTAGTGGATGGTACCACTATGACCCCGCCTCCACCTGCTTCACGTCACCTCACTACAGTATATAAGCCACGTCTACGGCCCTATGCTGTACATTCTACAAGATTGATGGACTGAACACATCGACTCCAGGTTGAGGGACTGATTACCTCATTCTCCTCCTCTCCTTACGCCTTCCTCTTTGTATTGGACTGATGAAGCCACTGTGTGGCGAAACGTTTCCTGAATAAAGATTCCCATATGCTGCATAAGTGTCTCAATCTTCAACTTGTCGGTTTTTCAAACCATTCATCACACACACATCACTGGTGTACATAGTATTACAGTTCTGTTGTACTTGGCAGCGCAGTACTGGCGTACTCAGTAGCACAATACAGGTGTACTCACACAGCAACACCATACTGGTGTAGTCGCAGTACTGGTGTACTCACTAGCATGGCATGGTGTACTAATAGAGCACCACAGTACTGGTGTACTCAGTAGGACAGTACTAGTACACTCATGTCGCAGCACAGTAATAGTGTACTCACGTAGCAGCACAGTACTAGTGTACTCACGTCGCAGCACAATACTAGTGTACTCACGTAGCGGCACAGTACTAGTGTACTCACGTCGCAGCACAGTACTAGTGTACTCACGTCGCAGCATAATACTATTGTACTTAAGACGCAGCACAGCACTAGTGTACTCACGTAGCAGCACAGTACTAGTGTACTGTCGTCGCAGCACAGTACTAGTGAACTGTCGTCGCAGCACAGTACTAGTGAACTGTCGTCGCAGCACAGTACTAGTGTACTGTCGTCGCAGCACAGTACTAGTGTACTGTCGTCGCAGCACAGTACTAGTGAACTGTCGTCGCAGCACAGTACTAGTGAACTGTCGTCGCAGCACAGTACTAGTGAACTGTCGTCGCAGCACAGTACTAGTGTACTGTCGTCGCAGCACAGTGCTAGTGTACTGTCGTCGCAGCACAGTGCTAGTGTACTGTCGTCGCAGCACAGTGCTAGTGTACTCACATCGCAGCACAGTACTAGTGTACTGTCGTCGCAGCACAGTACTAGTGTACTGTCGTCGCAGCACAGTGCTAGTGTACTCACATCGCAGCACAGTACTAATGTACTCAGATATAATTCTCCTCGTGACTGTTGTAATTCTACGTTAGACTTTATAAGACAAATTTAAAAGAATCTTCACCGGATATATCCTTGATGATAGTCAAAGGCTTTTGATCCAAGGACCTGAAGTATCCTCGCAATCGGATCAACTAAGGTTACTTCTTCCCTACTGATTCCTCAGGCACAAATGGTTCCTATAAATCGAATTCTAGAGTACAGTATTGGGTCTATATTACGACAAGCAGACTGAGGTTCGAGCATCCAGCACTCATTACGCTGAATGTCCTAACACAGGGGGCTAGTCCTTCGTTAGAAGGGTTATATAGAATATAGACTGATACAGAATATAATGATATAGAATGCCGACGTAGCTGGTATGCTAGAGCACTCGACTCACACACTAAGGTCTTTTCCCCGTTACGGCTGGAAACATTAAGATGCGTCTCCGTAAGGCACCTGTTGTCCATGTTCACCCATCAGTAAAGTAGGCATCTGGGTGTTAGTGGACTGGTGTGGGTCGCATCCTGGGACAAAACTGACCTAATTTGCCCGAAATGCTCAGCATAACAAGGGGCTTTCAATATAATAGTGTATCATTGATGTCAGCTATGGTCTGTATACCTTGTACGTGCTTGTAAAAATAAAGATATAATAATAATAATAATAATAATAATAATAATAATAATAATAATAATAATAATAATAATAATAATAATAATAATAATTATTATTATTATTATTATTGTTATTATTATTATTATTATTATTATTATTATTATTATTATTATTATTATTATTATTATTATTATTATTATTATATATTACACACCTATGTATCTTTATTTTATAGAAGTTTCTCCAGGTGGAGGCTTTATCAAGCCGACGATGGTCGAGGGACTGATTATCTCATTGAGTCTTCTGTATGTACCACTGTATTGTACTGATGAAGCCACTGTTGGCGATACGTCAACAAAATAATGATACCCAGGTGTTGCACGTGTATCTAATTCAGTAAAAATGCGATAGAGAAATGACTATGGAAGAGACTTACAGTGGGTCAAACACTGGCTTGAGTGTTGATCCTTTAGGGAAGGCGAGTGATAAGCTGGTCGCTCCCAGTAGCCTCTCTGAAGACATGTAGAAAACACACTGCTTGGTCTGTTGTGTCAGTACGTTGAGGGAAACCATTAACAAGGGGAGTTTAATTGCTTATTTCCTTACATCCTCAGCAGTGTTTGAGATAGTGGGAAAATTTATGGAATCAATAATTGCCGAGGCAGTTCGTAGCCACCTTGAAAAGCATAAATTAATCAACGAATCTCAGCATGGTTTTACAAAGGGGCGTTCCTGCCTTACGAATTTATTAACTTTTTTCACTAAGGTATTTGAGGAGGTAGATCATGGTAATGAATATGATATTGTGTATATGGACTTCAGTAAGGCTTTTGACAGGGTCCCACATCAGAGACTATTGAGGAAAATTAAAGCACATGGAATAGGAGGAGAAATTTTTTCCTGGATAGAGGCATGGTTGACAAATAGGCAGCAGAGAGTTTGCATAAATGGGGAGAAATCAGAGTGGGGAAGTGTCACGAGCGGTGTTCCACAGGGGTCAGTGTTGGGCCCTCTGCTGTTCACAATCTACATAAACGACATAGATGAGGGCATAAAGAGCGACATCGGCAAGTTTGCCGATGACACCAAAATAGGCCGTCAAATTCATTCTGACGAGGACATTCGAGCACTCCAGGAAGATTTGAATAGACTGATGCAGTGGTCGGAGAAGTGGCAGATGCAGTTTAATATAGACAAATGCAAAGTTCTAAATGTTGGACAGGACAATAACCATGCCACATATAAACTAAATAATGTAGATCTTAATATTACGGATTGCGAAAAAGATTTAGGAGTTATGGTTAGCAGTAATCTGAAACCAAGACAACAGTGCATAAGTGTTCGCAATAAAGCTAATAGAATCCTTGGCTTCATATCAAGAAGCATAAATAATAGGAGTCCTCAGGTTGTTCTTCAACTCTATACATCCTTGGTTAGGCCTCATTTAGATTATGCTGCACAGTTTTGGTCACCTTATTACAGAATGGATATAAATTCTCTGGAAAATGTACAAAGGAGGATGACAAAGTTGATCCCATGTATCAGAAACCTTCCCTATGAGGATAGACTAAGGGCCCTGAATCTGCACTCTCTAGAAAGACGTAGAATTAGGGGGGATATGATTGAGGTGTATAAATGGAAGACAGGAATAAATAAAGGGGATGTAAATAGTGTGCTGAAAATATCTAGCCTAGACAGGACTCGCAGCAATGGTTTTAAGTTGGAAAAATTCAGATTCAGGAAGGATATAGGAAAGTACTGGTTTGGTAATAGAGTTGTGGATGAGTGGAACAAACTCCCAAGTACCGTTATAGAGGCCAGAACGTTGTGTAGCTTTAAAAATAGGTTGGATAAATACATGAGTGGATGTGGGTGGGTGTGAGTTAGACCTGATAGCTTGTGCTACCAGGTCGGTTGCCGTGTTCCTCCCTTAAGTCAATGTGACCTGACCTGACTAGGTTGGGTGCATTGGCTTAAGCCGGTAGGAGACTTGGACCTGCCTTGCATGGGCCAGTAGGCCTTCTGCAGTGTTCCTTCGTTCTTATGTTCTTATGTTCTTATATATGTGTGTGTGTGCGAGCTGCTACTGTCAGCTGCTCGGCTGACAGCAGCAGCTGCAGCTGATGTCCTACAAGGAATATCCAAAAATTATATCATATAGCCTAATTAATAAAACAATATCGAACTTCTCGTCATCAACTGAAGTTTACTAAATAAAACGTATTACAAATACACTAAGTAAAAGTACTGAAAATACAAAAGATGTATCAAAAGTATGAAAAAATTTATGGGTATCTAATGAAAATTGAATATCAAAAACCTCCGTAAAAAAAAAAATCAAAGAAAGTGCTTTAAATAAGAGCACAAAAATTCTATGTAGAATTTGGCGACTTTACTTCTGCATAAGCGATGTTGATGCCGGCTAAAACAGCGTGCCTGTCCATAAGGGTAGCCTCGGTCCCACGCTTGAAGTTACGAAAGGCTGTATGAATATCCACGTAGGAGCGCATCTGCTTCCTCAGCTTGTAGAGCGTAGTGTTGGGTTTGCTCTCCTGGTGCAACACACTTTATTAATGGGGTAGTGTTGGGTTTGCTCTCCTGGTGCAACACACTTTATTAATGGGGTAGTGTTGGGTTTGCTCTCCTGGTGCAACACACTTTATTAATGGGGTAGTGTTGGGTTTGCTCGTCTGGTGCAACACACTTTATTAATGGGGTAGTGTTGGGTTTGCTCTCCTGGTGCAACACACTTTATTAATGGGGTAGTGTTGGGTTTGCTCTCCTGGTGCAACACACTTTATTAATGGGGTAGTGTTGGGTTTGCTTTGCTGGTGCAACACACTTTATTAATGGGGTAGTGTTGGGTTTGCTTTGCTGGTGCAACACACTTTATTAATGGGGTAGTGATGGGTTTGCTCTCCTGGTGCAACACACTTTATTAATGGGGTAGTGTTGGGTTTGCTCTCCTGGTGCAACACACTTTATTAATGGGGTAGTGTTGGGTTTGCTCGTCTGGTGCAACACACTTTATTAATGGGGTAGTGTTGGGTTTGCTCTCCTGGTGCAACACACTTTATTAATGGGGTAGTGTTGGGTTTGCTCTCCTGGTGCAACACACTTTATTAATGGGGTAGTGTTGGGTTTGCTCTCCTGGTGCAACACACTTTATTAATGGGGTAGTGTTGGGTTTGCTTTGCTGGTGCAACACACTTTATTAATGGGGTAGTGTTGGGTTTGCTCTCCTGGTGCAACACACTTTATAATGGGGTAGTGTTGGGTTTGCTTTGCTGGTGCAACACACTTTATTAATGGGGTAGTGTTGGGTTTGCTTTGCTGGTGCAACACACTTTATTAATGGGGTAGTGTTGGGTTTGCTCGTCTGGTGCAACACACTTTATTAATGGGGTAGTGTTGGGTTTGCTCGTCTGGTGCAACACACTTTATTAATGGGGTAGTGTTGGGTTTGCTCTCCTGGTGCAACACACTTTATTAATGGGGTAGTGTTGGGTTTGCTTTGCTGGTGCAACACACTTTATTAATGAGGTAGTGTTGGGTTTGCTCGTCTGGTGCAACACACTTTATTAATGGGGTAGTGTTGGGTTTGCTCTCCTGGTGCAACACACTTTATTAATGGGGTAGTGTTGGGTTTGCTTTGCTGGTGCAACACACTTTATTAATGGGGTAGTGTTGGGTTTGCTCTCCTGGTGAAACACACTTTATTAATGGGGTAGTGTTGGGTTTGCTTTGCTGGTGCAACACACTTTATTAATGGGGTAGTGTTGGGTTTGCTTTGCTGGTGCAACACACTTTATTAATGGGGTAGTGTTGGGTTTGCTCTCCTGGTGCAACACACTTTATTAATGGGGTAGTGTTGGGTTTGCTCTCCTGGTGCAACACACTTTATTAATGGGGTAGTGTTGGGTTTGCTTTGCTGGTGCAACACACTTTATTAATGGGGTAGTGTTGGGTTTGCTCTCCTGGTGCAACACACTTTATTAATGGGGTAGTGTTGGGTTTGCTTTGCTGGTGCAACACACTTTATTAATGGGGTAGTGTTGGGTTTGCTTTGCTGGTGCAACACACTTTATTAATGGGGTAGTGTTGGGTTTGCTCTCCTGGTGCAACACACTTTATTAATGGGGTAGTGTTGGGTTTGCTCTCCTGGTGCAACACACTTTATTAATGGGGTAGTGTTGGGTTTGCTTTGCTGGTGCAACACACTTTATTAATGGGGTAGTGTTGGGTTTGCTCTCCTGGTGCAACACACTTTATTAATGGGGTAGTGTTGGGTTTGCTTTGCTGGTGCAACACACTTTATTAATGGGGTAGTGTTGGGTTTGCTTTGCTGGTGCAACACACTTTATTAATGGGGTAGTGTTGGGTTTGCTCGTCTGGTGCAACACACTTTATTAATGGGGTAGTGTTGGGTTTTCTCGTCTGGTGCAACACACTTTATTAATGGGGTAGTGTTGGGTTTGCTCTCCTGGTGCAACACACTTTATTAATGAGGTAGTGTTGGGTTTGCTCTCCTGGTGCAACACACTTTATTAATGGGGTAGTGTTGGGTTTGCTTTGCTGGTGCAACACACTTTATTAATGGGGTAGTGTTGGGTTTGCTCTCCTGGTGAAACACACTTTATTAATGGGGTAGTGTTGGGTTTGCTCGTCTGGTGCAACACACTTTATTAATGGGGTAGTGTTGGGTTTGCTCTCCTGGTGCAACACACTTTATTAATGGGGTAGTGTTGGGTTTGCTCTCCTGGTGCAACACACTTTATTAACGGGGTAGTGTTGGGTTTGCTCTCCTGGTGCAACACACTTTATTAATCGGGTAGTGTTGGATTTGCTCTCCTGGTGCAACACACTTTATTAATGGGGTAGTGTTGGGTTTGCTCTCCTGGTGCAACACACTTTATTAACGGGGTAGTGTTGGGTTTGCTCTCCTGGTGCAACACACTTTATTAATGGGGTAGTGTTGGGTTTGCTCTCCTGGTGCAACACACTTTATTAACGGGGTAGTGTTGGGTTTGCTCTTCTGGTGCAACACACTTTATTAACGGGGTAGTGTTGGGTTTGCTCTCCTGGTGTAACACACTTTATTAATGGGGTAGTGTTGGGTTTGCTCTCCTGGTGCAACACACTTTATTAATGGGGTAGTGTTGGGTTTGCTCGTCTGGTGCAACACACTTTATTAATGGGGTAGTGTTGGGTTTGCTCGTCTGGTGCAACACACTTTATTAATGGGGTAGTGTTGGGTTTGCTCGTCTGGTGCAACACTTCATTTGTGTATGCAATAATTTCGCAAAATTTACTCTGAAACTAACGAAAAAAATATATTTCATTGTATTTGTTTATTAAGTTATTGTAAGCTTATTTAAAATATATTTAGTTGGATTAGGCTAAATTAAATTTCACTTGTTATAATAAGGTTAGGTAAGTTTCCTATGATTCTTATGGCACAAAATCATTAATTTTTATATTAGCATAAGTGAAAAAAGTATTAGAGAAAATTTTAGAAATGACTTAATTTTAAGTCTGCGTATTACACTGCATATCCTTGTTCGCAACACTTGGTGCTTGTCCGCTTAAATATATGAACCATTCAGTTAATGAATCCTGTGAGATATACACCTCTCGGTGTACTGGTTGAGAAATATACACATCTCGGTGTATATACCGCTGTTGCAGACACCTTACCATGACGGCGGAAAAAATCGCGCTTCCTGGAAAGAGATAGGTAGGTATGGAGGTGCGAGCGAGCTCCTCCACGCTGTCGAAGGGCAGACGCAGCTTAGGCAGGATGAGCACGGCTGTCAGGTTGGACCGGTAGACAGTGGCCAGCACAAAGGAAGTCAGTAACCACAGAGCAGTGGCTACTCGGGTCATGTCTCGCCGCGCCCCCCACGAACACGCTGCTCAGGAGGCAAGAATCATTATTATTATTCCCTTGACACGTGAGGGGTCACTACTACTGCTGCTTTCTAAATTATTTCTTCTGCTACTAATACCACTGCTGTTTTTTTTATCTTTCATCACTCAGATAAAATTAACTACAGGTGTCAGGGACACTGGAAACCTGTTTTACGTCAGGGGTGGACGGACGAGGTCATTATCAGGCCGGCTTCACTGGAAAACACGGCGTTAGTGGCTAATTAAGTATACCTTAAAAATGATACACCGGTATATAGGGGCGACGCCCGACCCAGGCCAAACCTGCCTCAGCGATCATTTGTACCAAATGATAGTAAGTTGCAATGGCGGAGGAGACGACGTCCCTAGTTATAGGCCAGTACTCCACCAAGGAACACCTAGCCGTGCCCCGGGGTACAAAGGGCAGACTTACAATAGAATCATGGGAATAGGATGTTAAAAAACAAGTATTAGCGGTCTGCTCACACCAGCGAGGTCACAGTGACCCAAGTTAACCAACCTTCTGGGTGAGTGGTATTCAAACAGTGGTAACAATAACATCATACCTCCCCTCCACCACTCATCCCTTACAGACAGCCCCTGATGTTCAAAGACCACACTCAGTAGAGGAAGGGGTCCAGGTTAGGGCTTTACCTGAGAGTATTTCCATACCCTCGGTGGCGCCCCAGAACTTAAAGAGCACGTATGCTCTCTCTGGTCTGACCACCTCACCAACTCAGAGTAACTGACGTGGTAACACGATTTATTCCGGGGTTTTCCTAAACCCATTAATAAATGATATAGGTACCATATCATGCATATTTGTGTTCATGCACAAGAGAAAGTAAAGATCTTAGTATCTAGTATATAGGCCACCTCTCCCTTCCATGATGTTAGGTTTAAGCAAGGTACGCAGGTACACTCATTGTCGCAACTGCCTTCACACAAACTTAGCTATATCATGTGTTTTAACATGACCTTTGGGTGTTTTACGATACTTGCAAGATATGGTCTAGCGTTCCAGGTGCATTGCAGGAATTGCAGAGCCTTGGAGTACCATGTCTTGACACTCTAGATAGAGTTGCCAAAGCAACCGTTCAGACATGATTAGTGTGGACGGGATCGTTAATTAATAATAAGAGTTTTCTTGATATCAAGAACAAAGTCAAACAGTTTATTTCCTCTAGATGGCTCTGTCACAAACTGTTCAAAAAAACAATCCTTGACCGTATCAAGAAAATCGTTAAACTCAGAATTTCCTGTCAAACTGCTCTAATTAATTTAGATAAAATTAAAGTCCCACATTATAACAACTTTTTCGCATCTGGATAACTTAAAAATTTCGTTCTATAGAGGTTTGTCGTATTTTCTACCTAGACGTATATAGTCACACCAAAGATTCGCTTTCTCACGTTCCTTGAGAAGCTATTTGATTATTATTATTATTATTATTATTATTATTATTATTATTATTATTATTATTATTATTATTATTATTATTATAAATATAAGGATTAAACATGTGAGTTTTGACTTGGAATTACAACTTACATTGTGCAAGTAGTCCAGCTATGACCCACTCACATGACGACCACCATAGCTGGTTCAGTCTCGCTGCCTCACCATGACCTGACCCTTGGTTGCTAGAGTCCACCATTCCTGACCTCGTTCCCTCCTGTCTACACAGGAAGGTGAGATGGGCTCGCTGTATAGAGTAGATGACACAGAACATCGCCAGCAGCGTCGCCAGCACCAGAACCCAAATCTGTCAAGGTTAACACGTTAATAATAACTTTCTTGGATGGTTTTTGACTAAGTGCATATCACATGGGAGTCTGTTTTATCTTTCTGAGTGAAAAGAAAGTGAGCACTCGCTCTATTATCTTTCACAAAATTTTCTAATATAAGCTCTTAAAGTTCATTTCTTTGTTCTAGACCAGAGAAACTTTACCCTTTTACTCTTACAGACCTTCAGTGGATAGCCCAATATGTACCTATAACTCCTTCACCAGACTGTGGAAGTCATCATCATCAGGAGTCCTGTTAGGTACCAGTATGACTTCAAAAGATGTCAATAACTTGGTATTACCTTAAATATGGACATTAATCAACTGAACAGCTGTTAGTCTATTGTAATCTAACAGCAACTTGCTCCCATAACCCCAGGGGACTGGATTCCCCTGGTATCCAACATACAACTACAACATACAACTACAACATACTACAACATACAACTACAACATACAACTACAACATACAGCTACAATAATAAGACTATTAGAAATAAGGAAGACTTTAGTCACCCCTTATTGTAGTTTCTTCTCTCCCATCAATTCTTCATCTATCGCCACTTCTCTTTCACCCGTCGTGGGTTCTTACCTGCGAGTTCTTTTAGTTCTAGTTCTCTCAGCAAACGCTTGCAATCAACATAATTTTGAAATAAATGGGGTGAAACGGTAAGTCAGCGGAAGGTCTCGGTCAGACGACTAAAAGCTGCAGCTGCGAGTTATCATATTTTTACCTTAAAGGTCTAACTATAATTTTACCTCTTTTGTTGGATTATTGAATTTTTTATATTACATTCCCCTTTTATTTCTTCGAAATTATTTACTATGGTTCCAAAATTTTCTTGCTTAATTTATCTCATTTAAAATAAAGAAGCATCCGAAATGTTAATAGGAAAATGGATAAGATAAAATATGATATTCTTGACAGCCTTGATCCTGCTTAACACACACACAAGGCCAGGAGCTATGTCTCGACCCTGCAACCACAATTAGGTGAGTACAGGGAGCAGGAAGAGAGTGAACGTATTAACGACCAGAGAAGAGGTGGGGCCAAGAGCTGTGAATCGACCCCTGCAACCACAGATAGGTAAGTACACACACACACACAGTACCGTCATAGAAGCTAAGACATTATGTAGTTTTAAAAATAGGTTGGATAAATACACGAGTGGATGTGGATGGGTGCAAGTTGGACCTGACTAGCTTGTGCTACTAGGTCAGAACATAAGAACATAAGAACATAAGAACGAAGGAACACTGCAGCAGGCCTACTGGCCCATGCGAGGCAGGTCCAGGTCTCCTACCGGCTTAAGCCAATGCACCCAACCTAGTCAGGTCAGGTTACCCTGACTTAAGGGAGGAACACGGCAACCGTCCTGGTAGCACAAGCTAATCAGGCCCAACTCACACCCACCCACACCCACTCATGTATTTATCCAACCTATTTTTAAAGTTACACAACGTTCTGGCCTCTATGACTGTACTTGGAAGTTTGTTCCACTCATCCACAACTCTATTACCAAACCAGTACTTTCCTATATCCTTCCTGAATCTGAATTTTTCTAACTTAAAACCATTGCTGCGAGTCCTGTCTAGGCTAGATATTTTCAGCACACTATTTACATCCCCTTTATTTATTCCTGTCTTCCATTTATACACCTCAATCATATCCCCCCTAATTCTACGTCTTTCTAGAGAGTGCAGATTCAGGGCTCTTAGTTTATCCTCATAGGGAAGGTTTCTGATACATGGGATCAACTTTGTCATCCTCCTTTGAACATTTTTCAGAGCATTTATATCCATTCTGTAATACGGTGACCAAAACTGTGCAGCATAATCTAAATGAGGCCTAACAAAGGATGTATAGAGTTGAAGAACAACTTGAGGACTCCTATTATTTATGCTTCTTGATATGAAGCCAAGGATTCTATTAGCTTTATTGCGAACACTTATGCACTGTTGTCTTGGTTTCAGATTACTGCTAACCAGAACTCCTAAATCTTTTTCGCAATCAGTAATATTAAGATCTACATTATTTAGTTTATATGTGGCATGGTTATTGTCCTGTCCAACATTTAGAACTTTGCATTTGTCTATATTAAACTGCATCTGCCACTTCTCCGACCACTGCATCAGTCTACTCAAATCTTCCTGGAGTGCTCTAATGTCCTCTTCATTATGAATTCGACGGCCTATTTTGGTGTCATCGGCAAACTTGCTGATGTCGCTCTTTATGCCCTCAACTATGTCGTTTATGTATATTGTGAACAGCAGGGGACCCAACACTGACCCCTGTGGAACACCGCTGGTGACGCTTCCCCACTCTGATTTCTCCCCATTTATGCAAACTCTCTGCTGCCTATTTGTCAACCATGCCTCTATCCAGGAAAAAATTTCTCCTCCTATTCCATGTGCCTTAATTTTCCTCAATAGTCTCTGATGTGGGACCCTGTCAAAAGCCTTACTGAAGTCCATATACACAATATCATATTCATTACCATGATCTACCTCCTCAAATACCTTAGTGAAAAAAGTTAATAAATTCGTAAGGCAGGAACGCCCCTTTGTAAAACCATGCTGAGATTCGTTGATTAATTTATGCTTTTCAAGGTGGCTACGAACTGCCTCGGCAATTATTGATTCCATAAATTTTCCCACTATGGAGGTTAGGCTTATTGGTCTATAGTTCGAAGCTAAGGACCTGTCACCTGCTTTGAAAATAGGTATCACATTTGCCATTTTCCACTTATCCGGCACCATGCCAGTTTGTAGTGATATGTTGAAAAGATTAGCCAAAGGTTTGCTAAGCTCCTCTTTACATTCCTTTAGAACCCTTGCATACAGTTCATCAGGGCCTGGGGATTTGTTAGGTTTTAATTTATCTATTTGCCTAAGGACCATGTCATTTGTGACCCTAATCGTGCACAGTTTATTATCGTCCTGTTCCACATAATTTATCATTTCTGGAATATCGCTGGTATCCTCCTTCGTAAAAACTGAGAGGAAGTATGTGTTAAAACTTCTACACATTTCCTTATCACTGTCAGTGAGCTGAACCGAGGAACTTTTGAGTGGGCCTATCTTGTCCCTGATCTTACTTCTGTATACCTGAAAGAATCCTTTTGGGTTAGTCTTCGAATCTCTTGCAACCTTAACCTCATAATCTCTTTTTGCTTTTCTAATTCCTTTTTTTATTTCTCTTTTTAACTGAATATATCGATTTCTTAATTGCCCCTCTCCTCTTTTGAATTGCCTATATATGCCTCTCTTTTGACCAATTAGATATTTTAATCTATTGTTCATCCATTTAGGATCATTTTTGTTTGATCTGATTTCCATATTTGGAACATAATTTGACTGAGCAGCTAGAACTATGCCCTGGAAAGCGTCATATCGGCAACCATCACCACCTACCTGACCCTTAGTCAGGTCATTCCAGTTCAGCCCACCTAAGTAATTTTTCAGTCCTATGAAATCAGCCAAGCGGAAGTCAGGGACAGAGACTTGATTGCCATTATTAGGGGAATTCCATGATATATTAAAACTGAGTGATTTGTGATCACTTTCCCCAAGCTCATCATTAACCTCAAGATTATTAATTAGTGTTTCCCTACTGGCAAGAACCAAGTCAAGGAGGTTATTTCCCCTAGTTGGCTCTGTCACAAACTGTTTTAAAAAACAATCCTGGATCGTATCAAGAAAGTCACCTGACTCTAAATTTCCTTTCAAATTGCTCCAGTCAATCTGTCTATAGTTGAAATCTCCCATTAGCACAACATTTTCGTATGTAGATGCCTTACGAATTTCGTCCCATAGAAGTTTACTGCACTCCCTATCAAGATTTGGGGCCCTGTAAATCACACCCAAAATTAGTTTTTCTCGGCCCTCGAGAAGCTGTAACCAAACAGATTCAGTGGCTGACGCTTCTAATTTAATATCTTGTCTAACACAACAATTTAAATTGTCTCTAACATACATCGCTACTCCACCACCTTTCCTGTTGACCCTGTCAGTGTGGAATAATTTATAGCCTTGTATGTGACATTCAGAGGGCATCTCTCTGTCTTTCAGATTGAGCCAGGTCTCTGTTATAGCAATAATATCTATGTTTCCTGCACTTGCAATTAATCTTAGCTCATCTGTCTTATTTCTTACACTCCTGCTATTAGTATAGTAAACCTTAAGGGAGCTAGTCCCTTGCTGCCCTCTGCTATCCCCCTTTGTTTGCTGACCTGATCTATTGTTTTTATTTATAACTTCATGCTGAATGCCTTTTATACATTTACTGTTTCCAACCCTAGTGTTGCAACCTGCTTGTTTCCCACACACACCCATACCTCTATCTTCCATCAGTTTAAAATCATAGGCATTTCACCAATGGCCTTCTCAATCGAGTCTGCAAGTGCTACCACCCCAGCCCCAGAGAGATGTACCCCATCCCTTGCATACATATCATGTTTGCCATAAAAGTTGTTCCAGTTGTCAATGAATGGGATTGCAAGTTCCTTGCAGTATCTGCCTTGCCAGCAATTTACACCAATTGCCCTAGACAACCATTCATTTCCTACTCCCCTTCTAGGCAAGATGCTACATATGATTGGGATCCCTCCCTTAGACTTAATGAAATCTATAGCTGACCTGTACTTATCTAGCAGCTCTTCTCTCCTATCCTTCCCAATATCATTTCCACCAGCACTGAGACAGATAAAGGGCTTGTTCCCATTACCTGACATGATATTATCCAGCCTGTTAACTATGTCCCCAACACCAGCTCCAGGGAAGCACACTCTATCTCTCATCTTCTTACTCCTATTACAAAAAGCACGGTCAATATATCTTACCTGAGAGTCACCAACCACAAGAATGCGCTTACCTCCATTAGCAGGGGCAGTAGTACCCTTACCTTCACTGGCCACTGAAGTACATTCATCCTGAAGAACAGAGAAGCGATTTCCTACCTTCAGATCTTCACTCTTAACTTTCCTTACTCTGATGCACCTCCCATTACTGTGAACCACTCGCCACTTGTAGCAGGTGCTGGACTGCTGGTAGCCGTTGCTACTTCCCCACCTACAGCCTCCTCACAGCGAGAGAAAGACTGCACCTCACTGCTAGAAGCCTCATTCCCCACAACTCCAGCCACCTCACACTCTCTCCCAGACCCATTGAGGTGCACCTTCAACCTCCTAATCTCCTCCTGGAGAAGCAAGACCTCCTCCTTCAACTCTCCAACCTCAATTTTTAAAACACTGCAGAAGCAAGCCATGCTTTGTAACCGTCCACGCTAATCCCCAAAGCAGCTCAGGGTCTGTGACCTCACGTGACGACTGACCACTAACCACTCCACTGACGTGGTGGTGGTATTACAACTAGTGGTTGTGGTGGTGGTAGTACTGGTGGTGATGGTGGCATTGCTAGTGGTGGTGATGGTGGTGGTGTTGATGCTGGTGGTGGTGGTGGTGTTATTACTACTAAGTGTTGCAGTAGCGGTAGTAGTGGTGTTAGTGGTGGATCTGGTGGTGGTGGGGGGAGTCGGGATGGTGGTGGTAGTAGTGTTGATCGTGGTCGTTGTGGTAGTAGAGGTTGTGGTGGCAGTGGTGGTGGTAGTGGTGGTGGTGGAGGTAAGGAGAGACTATTCCTTGTAGTGAGTGATATCCGGGAGCCACACACACACACACAGACACACACACACTGGCACCATGTCAAGCATACTGCACACTACCACAACTACCACCGTTACCACCATCACTACCGCTTCCACCTCCACACCACTACCACACGAACATCACTCACACCCACACCACATATACGCACCACACACATACCACACACTCACACTACACACTCACACTACACACACACACACTAAACACACTCACAGTACACATACGCACACTTCACACACTCCCACTACACACACTCACACGACACACACTCACACTACACACACTCCCATTACACACTCACACGACACACACTCCCACTACACACACTCCCACTACACACACTCACACGACTCACACTCCCACTACACACACTCCCACTACACACTCCCACTACACACACTCCCACTACACACACTCCCACTACACACACTCACACTGAAGATTGAGACACTTATGCAACATATGGGAATCTTTATTCAGGAAACGTTTCGCCACACAGTGGCTTCATCAGTCCAATACAAAGGAGAAAGGCGTAAGGAGAGGAGGAGTTTGAGGTAATCAGTCCCTCAGCCTGGAGTCGATGTGTTCAGTCCATCAATCTTGTAGAATGTACAGCATAGGGCCGTAGACGTGGCTTATATACTGTAGTGAGGTGAGGTGAAGCAGGAGGAGGCAGGGTCATAGTGGTACCATCCACCTTCTGCTTTGTATTGGACTGATGAAGCCACTGTGTGGCGAAACGTTTCCTGAATAAAGATTCCCATATGTTGCATAAGTGTCTCAATCTTCAACTTGTCGGTTTTTCAAACCATTCATCACACTCCCACTACACACACACACACACACACACACACACACACACACACACACACACACACACACACACACACACACACACACACACACACACACACACACACACACCCGCGCGCGCATACACACATACAAACACTCACACACGTACACAAGCACATACACAGAAACACACACAAAAACACAAGTGTTTGCTTGTGTGTGTGTGTGTGTGTGTGTGTGTGTGTGTGTGTGTGTGTGTGTGTGTGTGTGTGTGTGTGTGTGTGTGCATTGGCTGCATCCGTTCGTTTATTTATCAGTATCTCTTAAAGTCATGATTATGGAACAAATGTAATCCATTCTACATTAAGAAAACGCAAACCTACTTTAGCCTAACCTAACTTAGCTTAATCTAACCCTACGTAACATAACCTAAATTAGCCTCACCTAACCTACTCTAATCAACCCCACTCTACCCTAAACTACTCTCATCAATCCTACCCTACCCTAACCTACTCTCATCAATCCCACCCTACCCTTAACCTACTCTCATCAATCCCACCCTACCCTAACCTACTCTCATCAATCCCACCCTACCCTAACCTACTGTCATCAATCCCACCCTACCCTAACCTACTATCATCAATCCCACCCTACCCTCACCTACTTTCATCAATCCTACCCTACCCTCACCTACTTTCATCAATCCCACCCTACCCTCACCTACTTTCATCAATCCCACCCTACCCTCACCTACTTTCATCAATCCCACCCTACCCTAACCTACTCTCATCAATCCCACCCTACCCTAACCTACTATCATCAATCCCACCCTACCCTCACCTACGCTAAACTAACCCAACCCCACTGGAAATAAGTCACTTTTGTCTGACATTTTTGGGGATATCTTAGGTTCTCTACACATATGCTGCTATGTATAATAATCTACGTAACTGTATTTGTGTATACCTGAATAAACTTACTTACGATACCCTGATGCTGCACACGTATCTAATTCTCCCTCCTCGTTCAGCAACTCACCTCGATGGTGTAAGGCTTGACAAAGCCGGCTATGTCTGAAGTCAATTTAGGACGCCTGTACTGGAGCACGAACTCGTTCATGTAGAGTGGAACACTGAAGTCGACGGCTGTGTTGCGCATCTCGTCCACAGAGAAGACCACCCCAGACATCTCCACCTCCTGGTGACACAACAACTCTGAGGTTCACATAATCCAGAGATTCACAAGTACTGAGGTTACCTAGATACACTGAATGTCATGAATCACAGGTTCTTAGGATTCACAGGTTCTTAGGATTCACGGGTTCTCATGATTCACAGGTTCTGAGGATTCACAGGTTCTCATGATTCACAGGTTCTGAGGATTCACAGGTTCTTAGGATTCACAGGTTCTGAGGATTCACAGGTTCTGAGGATTCACAGGTTCAGAGGATTCACAGGTTCTCATGATTCACAGGTTCTGAGGATTCACAGGTTCTCATGATTCACAGGTTCTGAGGATTCACAGTTTCTCATGATTCACAGGTTCTGAGGATTCACAGGTTCTCATGATTCACAGGTTCTCGTGATTCACAGATTCTCATGATTCACAGGTTCTAATGATTCTCAGGTTCTCATGACTCACAGGTTCTAATAATTCACAAGTTCTAATGAGTCAGAGGTTCTCAAGAATCACAGGTTCTAATGATTCACAGGTTCTCAAGATTCACAGGTTATAATGATTCACAGGTTCTAATGATTCACAGGTTCTCATGATTCACAGGTTCTCATGATTCACAGGTCCTAAAGACTCACAGGTTCTAATGATTCACAGGTTCTCAAGATTCACAGGTTCTAATGATTCACAGGTTCGAATGATTCACAGATTCTCATGATTCACAGGTTCTCATAATTCACAGGTTCTCATAATTCACAGGTTCTCATGATTCACAGGTTCTCAAGACTCATAGGTTCTAATGATTCACAGGATCTCAGAATTCAGAGGTTCTGAGGATTCACAGGTTCTGAGGATTCAGAGGTTCTAATGATTCACAGGTTCTAATGATTCACAGGTTCTCAAGAGTCACAGGTTCTCATGATTCACAGGTTCTCATGATTCACAGGTTCTCATGATTCACAGGATCTCATGATTCACAGGTTCTCATGATTCACAGGTTCTCATGATTCACAGGTTCTCATGATTCACAGGATCTCATGATTCACAGGTTCTCATGATTCACAGGTTCTCAAGATTCACAGGTTCTCATGATTCACAGGTTCTCATGATTCACAGGTTCTCATGATTCACAGGATCTCATGATTCACAGGTTCTCATGATTCACAGGTTCTCAAGATTCACAGGTTCTCATGATTCACAGGTTCTCATGATTCACAGGTTCTCATGATTCACAGGATCTCATGATTCACAGGTTCTCATAATTCACAGGTTCTCAAGATTCACAGGTTCTCATGATTCACAGGTTCTTATGTTCTTATGATTCACAGGTTCTCATGATTGACAGGTTCTCATGATTCACAGGTTCTTATGATTCACAGGTTCTCATGATTGACAGGTTCTCATGATTCACAGGTTCTCAGGATTCGCAGGCTTTGATGATTCACAGGTTCTGAGGATTCACATGTTCCCATAATTCACAGGTTCTTGTGATTCACAGGTTCTCAAGTTTCACAGGTTCTCATGATTCACAGGTTCTCAAGAGTCACAGGATCTCAAGATTCACAGGTTCTCATGATTCACAGGTTCTCATGATTCACAGGTTCTCATGATTGACAGGTTCTCATGATTCACAGGTTCTTATGATTCACAGGTTCTCATGATTGACAGGTTCTCATGATTCACAGGTTCTTATGATTCACAGGTTCTCAGGATTCGCAGGCTTTGATGATTCACAGGTTCTGAGGATTCACGTGTTCCCATAATTCACAGGTTCTCATGATTGACAGGTTCTCATGATTGACAGGTTCTCATGATTCACAGGTTCTCAGGATTCGCAGGCTTTGATGATTCACAGGTTCTGAGGATTCACATGTTCCCATAATTCACAGGTTCTCATGATTCACAGGTTCTCAAGTTTCACAGGTTCTCATGATTCACAGGTTCTCAAGAGTCACAGGATCTCAAGATTCACAGGTTCTCATGATTCACAGGTTCTCATGATTCACAGGTTCTCATGATTCACAGGTTCTCATGATTCACAGGTTCTCATGATTCACAGGTTCTCAAGTTTCACAGGTTATCATGATTCACAGGATAAACAGTAATAGAAAAACGATTATAGCAAAGAACGTTTGATTTAAAACAAACGTTTGAACTGGTCAGTGAAATCCATTATTAAACAAAATGATGGTCCAGACTGACTTGTTCAAAACAGTGTGGTCGACACCTGGGCAGTGTTGTATTTGTGTCTGAGGTTGTTATTAGTGAAGCTGTTAATGTGTGGGGGGAATGGAACAACAGATGTGTACTGGAACAATAGAGCAACAGAGACGTGCGTTGAAATAAGGGAGAAGTGCGTTGGAACAAGGGGGACGAGCGTTGGAACAAGAGGACGTGCGATGGAACAAGGCAGACGTGCGTTGGAACAAGAGGACGTGCGATGGAACAAGGAGGACGTGCGTTGGAACAAGTGGGACGTGCTTTGGAACATGGGGGACGTGCGTTGGAACAAGGGGACGTGCGTTGGAACAAGTGGAACGTGCGTTAGAACAAGTGGGACGTTCTTTGGAACAAGGGGGACGTGCGCTGGAACAAGTGGGACGTGCGTTGAAACAAGAGGGAAGTGCGCTGGAACAATGGGACGTGCGTTGAAACAAGGGGACGCGCGCTGGAACAAGGGGACGTGCGCTGGAACAAGGGGACGTGCGTTGGAACAAAGGGACGTGCGTTGGAACAAGGGGGACGTGCGTTGGAACAAGGGAGATGTTCGTTGGAACAAGGAGAAGGTGCGTTGGAACAAGGTGGACGTGCGCTAGAACAAGGGGACGTGCGTTGGAATAAGGGGACGTGCTTTGGAACAAGGGGGACGTGCGTTTGAACAAGGATGACGTGCGCTGGAACAAGGGGACGTGCGTTGGAACAAGGGGGACGTGCGTTGGAGCAAGGGAGGCGTGCGTTGGAACAAGGGGGACGTGCGTTGGAACAAGGGGGACGTGCGTTGGAGCAAGGGAGGCGTGCGTTGGAACAAGGGGGACGTGCGTTGGAACAAGGGAACGTGCGTTGGAACAAGAGGACGTGCGCTAGAACAAGGGGACGAGCGTTGGAACAAAGGGACGTGCGTTGGAACAAGGGAGACGTGCGTTGGAACAAGGGGACGTGCGTTGAAACAATGGGACGTGCCTTGGAACAAGGGGGACGTGCGCTGGAACAAGGGGGCGAGCGTTGGAACAAAGAGACGTGCGTTGTAACAAGGGAGACGTGCTTTGAAACAAGGGGGACGTGCGTTGGAACAAGGGGACGTGCGTTGCAACAAGGGGGACGTGCGCTGGAACAAGGGGACGTGCGTTGGAACAAGGGAACGTGCTTTGGAACTAGAGGGACGTGCGTTAGAACAAGGTGGACGTGCGTTGGAACAAGAGGGACGTGCGTTGGGACAAAGGAGATGTGCGTTGGAACAAGGGGACGTGCTTTGGAACAAATGGGAAGTGCGTTGGAACAAGGTGACCTGCGTTGGGGCAAAGAAGACGTGCGCTGGAACAAGAGGGACGTGAGTTGGAACAAGGGGAACGTGCGTTGGAACAAAGTGGACGTGCGTTGGAACAAAGGAGACGTGCGTTGGAACAAGTGGGACGTGCGTTGGAACAAGGGGGACATGCGTTGGAACAAGGGGACGTGCGTTGGAACAAGGGGGACGTGCGTTGGAACAAGAGGGAAGTACGTTGGAACAAGAGGGACGTGCGTTGGAACAATGGGACGTGCGTTGGAACAAGGGGGCGTGCTTTGGAACAAAGGGGACCTGCGTTGGAACAAGGGGGACGTGCGTTGGAGCAAGGGGGACGTGCGTTGGGACAAAGGAGACGTGCGTTGAAACAAGGAGACGTGCGTTGGAACAAGGGGGACGTGCGTTGGAACAATGGGACGTGCGTTGGAAATAGGGGGACGTGCGCTGGAACAAGGGGACGAGCGTTGGAACAAAGGGACGTGCGTTGTAACAAGGGAGACGTGCGTTGGAACAAGGGGACGTGCGTTGGAACAAGGGGGACGTGCGCTGGAACAAAGGGACGTGGGTTGGAACAAGGGGACGTGCTTTGGAACTAGAGGGACGTGCGTTGGAACAAGGTGGACGTGCGTTGGAACAAGGGGGACGTGCGTTGGGACAAAGGAGATGTGCGTTGGAACAAGGGGACGTGCTTTGGAACAAGGGGGACATGCGTTGGAACAAGGTGACCTGCGTTGGGGCAAAGAAGACGTCCGCTGGAATAAGAGGGACGTGCGTTGGAACAAGTGGGACGTGCGTTGGAACAAGGGGGACATGCGTTGGAACAAGGGGGACGTGCGTTGGAACAAGTGGGACGTGCTTTAGAACAATGGGGACGTGCGTTGGAACAAGGGGGACGTGCGTTGGAACAAGGGGAACGTGCTTTGGAAGAAGGGGGACGTGCGTTGGAACAAGAGGGACGTGCGTTGGAGCAAAGGGGACGTGCGTTGGGACAGAGGAGACGTGCGTTGGAACAAGGAGACGTGCGTTGGAACAAGGAGACGTGCGTTGGAACAATGGGGACGTGCGCTGGAACAAGAGGGACGTGCGTTGGAACAAGGAGAACGTGCGTTGGGACAAAGGAGACGTGCGTTGGAACAAAGGATCGTGCGTTGGAACAAGGGGGACATGCGTTGGAACAAGGGGACGTGCGTTGGGGCAAAGGAGACGTGCGTTGGAACAAGAGGCACGTGCGTTGGAACAAGAGGGACGTGCGTTGGAACAAGGGGGACGTGCGTTGGGACAAAGGAGACGTGTGTTGGAACAAGAGGCACGTGCGTTGGAACAAGAGGGACGTGCGTTGGAACAAGGGGGACGTGCGTTGGGACAAAGGAGACGTGTGTTGGAACAAGAGGCACGTGCGTTGGAACAAGAGGGACGTGCGTTGGAACAAGGGGGACGTGCGTTGGGACAAAGGAGACGTGCGTTGGAACAAAGGGACGTGCGTTGGAATAAGGGGGACGTGCGCTGGAACAAGGGGACGTGCGTTGGGGCAAAGGAGACGTGCGTTGGAACAAGAGGAACGTGCGTTGGAACAAGAGGGAATTACGTTGGAACAAGGGGGACGTGCGTTGGGACAAAGGAGACGTGCGTTGGAACAAATGGGACGTGCGTTGGAACAAGGGGGACGTGCGTTGGGACAAAGGAGACGTGCGTTGGAGCAAGTGGGACGTGCGTTGGAACAAGGGGGACGTGCGTTGGAACAAGGGGGACGTGCGTTGGAACAAGGGAGACGTGCATTGGAACAAGTGGGACGTGCATTGGAACAAGGAGGACGTGCGTTGGAACAAGGGGGACGTGCGTTGGAACAAGGGGGACGTGCGTTGGAACAAGGGGGACGTGCGTTGGAATAAGGGGGACATGCGTTGGGGCAAAGGAGACGTGCGTTGGGACAAAGGAGACGTGCGTTGGAACAAGAGGGTCGCGGAACAACAGACTGACCAACCTTTCTGACGAGCAGCCCCATCATGCCGGTCCAAGAGCCGTTGCTCATCCTGTTGCCAAACACACGGTCCTTTGGAACCACGAACTCGTAGCTGCGGCCAAACACAAGACGGCAGTCATGAAAGTTCTACCGTCTTAGGCAATTTATTAAAGGTATTTACAATATACACAGCTATAACTCATTCCAGAATACCAAGTAAAGAATAAAAATGCGCAATATCGTGACTGGAACAATACACAAGTAACCTGAACATAGGAGAGAGGAGCTTACGACGACGTTTCGGTCCGGCTTGGACCATTTACAAAATCACACTGACTTAAAGAAGGTTAGGTTAGGTAAGGTTCGCCAGGAAACATGACAAGTGTTTCCTGACTCGGGTCTTAGTCAGATGATGACTCTCCTTTGGAGCTTTGGTCATCTGACCGAGGCCTTCCGCTGGTTTACCGGTCCACCCGTTTAAAAATTATGTTCATTTATAACCATTATAGTTACTGAATGAATAAGAATGACGGAAAGGAGAGAAGGAGCCAGTATATATAGGCTAGCTGGCAGGGACGGGACAAGAGAGGCGGGAGGAGGAGCAGTAAAGGCAGGTCGTAGGACTATAGGACTAGGAGTGGATGATGGTAACAATATAGAAGCAGAAGTTAACACAGCAGTTAACACTGTTGAAAGCCAATGATCACGCTGGTACAGAAATAACAGTTAACACGCCGATTAACACTGAGAGCACATGATCAGTCAATGTTCGAATAGAAATTAACACACGAAATCATACTAATGAGTGGATGATAGTTGTGGTATATCAACAGAAATTACCTCATCAATCCTATCACGAAACGGGTGGGAATCGAACTCACGGAAAGGTGAGTTGTAAAACTCCAGGCCAGTGCGTGGTCACTGTGCCAGCTGGCTACAATAACATCCATCCATTTAGATATATTGAAACACCATAGGGAGGTTAGCATGAGCCACCACTGTGACCACAAATGCAAATTATAAGTGTTATTTATCTGTGTTATTACGATTCCGTGAGTCATGTTAACTCACCAATGAGTGGATGACAGCTGTGGCGTATTAACAAAAATTAACCAATAAAACTACTTTCAACTATAAACATTAACACTGTTGATGCAGAGCACTTCAAGGAAGGGTGATGTACCTTTTATGCTGGAGAGGGACTCTTGATCCACATAACTGGAGCTACTCTTCCTTTACCGCGGATCAAGCTTGATTATTTTTTTTTATTTCCCCAGGCGCTGTATGACCCAATGATTACAATAATCCTAATATTGACCGCCCGACTCCCTTCTACCCAAGTCTTAGAATCCCACTTTCAAATTTCTTCCCCACCACCAGAGAGACAAGTGGTTAACTTATTGTCTGTTGTGGTACTTGCCTTGGTAATTGTCTGTTGTGGTACTTGCCTTGGAAATTGTCTGCTGTGGTACTTGCCTTGGTAATTGCCTGTCGTGGTACTTGCCTTGGTAATTGCCTGTCGTAGTACTAGCCTTGGTAATTGCCTGTTGTGGTACTTGCCTTGGTAATTGCCTGTCGTGGTACTTGCCTTGGTAATTGCCTGTCGTAGTACTAGCCTTGGTAATTGCCTGTTGTTGTACTTGCCTTGGTAATTGCCTGTCGTGGTACTTGCCTTGGTAATTGTCTGTTGTGGTACTTGCCTTGGTAATTGTCTGTTGTGGTACTTGCCTTGGTAATTGTCTGTTGTGGTACTTGCCTTGGTAATTGCCTGTCGTGGTACTTGCCTTGGTAATTGTCTGTTGTGGTACTTGCCTTGGTAATTGTCTGTTCTGGTGCTTGCCTTGGTAATTGCCTGTCGTGGTACTTGCCTTGGTAATTGTCTGTCGTGGTACTTGCCTTGGTAATTGTCTGTTGTGGTACTTGCCTTGGTAATTGTCTGCTGTGGTACTTGCCTTGGTAATTGTCTGTCGTGGTACTTGCCTTGGTAATTGTCTGTTCTGGTGCTTGCCTTGGTAATTGCCTGTCGTGGTACTTGCCTTGGTAATTGTCTGTTGTGGTACTTGCTTTGGTAATTGTCTGTTGTGGTACTTGCCTTGGTAATTGTCTATTGTGGTACTTGCCTTGGTAATTGTCTGTTGTGGTACTTGCCTTGGTAATTGTCTGTTGTGGTACTTGCCTTGGTAATTGCCTGTCGTGGTACTTGCCTTGGTAATTGTCTGTTGTGGTACTTGCCTTGGTAATTGTCTGTCGTGGTACTTGCCTTGGTAATTGTCAATTGTGGTACTTGCCTTGGTAATTGTCTGCTGTGGTACTTGCCTTGGTAATTGTCTATTGTGGTACTTGCCTTGGTAATTGTCTGTTGTGGTACTTGCCTTGGTAATTGTCTGTTGTGGTACTTGCCTTGGTAATTGCCTGTCGTGGTACTTGCCTTGGTAATTGTCTGTTGTGGTACTTGCCTTGGTAATTGTCTGTCGTGGTACTTGCCTTGGTAATTGTCAATTGTGGTACTTGCCTTGGTAATTGTCTGCTGTGGTACTTGCCTTGGTAATTGTCTGTTGTGGTACTTGCCTTGGTAATTGTCTGTCGTGGTACTTGCCTTGGTAATTGTCTGTTGTGGTACTTGCCTTGGTAATTGTCTGTCGTGGTACTTGCCTTGGTAATTGTCTGTTCTGGTGCTTGCCTTGGTAATTGCCTGTCGTGGTACTTGCCTTGGTAATTGTCTGTTGAGGTACTTGCCTTGGTAATTGTCTGTTGTGGTACTTGCCTTGGTAATTGTCTGTTGTGGTACTTGCCTTGGTAATTGTCTGTCGTGGTACTTGCCTTGGCAATTGCTTGTTCTTGGCTGAGGTTCATTTATAGCCTTAGAATATAAATTAGCGTAAAAAAATTACAAAAAAGTTATATTTCAACTTATTAGTGATGTTGATGTTGATGTCTTCCTGATTCCCGTGTGTCCACATTCTGCATCAACTGGATAAACTATTGTGTAAATAGTTAGGTAATAACTAGGTGTTTACAGGGAGGAAACGTATTTCTTCACTGCTCCTTGCACTGAATGACTCACACCAGTTTAATGTTTCTCATAACTAAATAAATAAATGGAATACGTACTGATTGTGCTTTGTAGTGTCCAAAATTATCACAAGCTACTTACTGCAGTTTAGTGAAGACTCTTATTGACGTCTGTAATGCCTGTGCTCTGGGCTCGTACCATCAAAATGTCGTGTGTAGGATATTAACTGATACTAAGAGAAATTACATGAAAATACACACATATACATACCAAAAAATATACAAAATATTCAAGGAGATTCATAAGATAGAGAGTGATTGGTACTCTGGGACACAGCTACAAGTTAAAGAATCAGATGAACCACAGGGATGTTAAAAAGTTTTTTTTCAGTCTCAGTGTGGTCAGAAAGTGAAATGACCTCGAGGTAAAAATAGTGGAGGGATGCTCCAAACACAGCTTGAAGAGCAGGTATGACAGAGCCCACGAGGATAGGAAGGAGTGACCAGAAGGTAAGACGTCACCCCTAGAACGACATGAAGATGGATACATACACACACAAACACACATACACACACACACACACACACACACACACACACACACACACACACACACACACACACACACACACACACACACACACACAACACATGACTCACCAGAAGCCAAGTTTGGAGGTCAGGAGTTTTACAATGTCTACCATTGATCCTTCAATTCTGTAGGGTGGAGATTTGCCTTCGACGTAAATATGAGGCCACCACTGCCACCCCACACCGTGTCAGTCATCACACACGGTGCACCCCACACCGTGTCAGTCATCACACACGGAGCACCCCACACCGTGTCAGTCATCACACGGGAAACACAAAACAAGAAAAAGCAATTTAAAATAGCGAGAATCTCCTTTATTTACGTCAATATAAGCATGAAAATTATTTTTCAGTTTGTGAAGAATCACCCTCGTTGTCTTTAACCTGGGAGAACCAAGTAACATCCCCACACCTGTCACCCTGCAACCTAGGTGGCATCACCTGCGTAACATGTATTAAAATTAGTAATCGTGGTGCAGGAATACTGGTGTGGGATTGTCTCACAACCAACATAATGGTACACCGATGCACCATTATGTTGACAATTAGAAGCCTGAGTAGATCTATAACCCACTATGATAACATGAACGTAGATAAGTATGTTTATGGAGCAACTTGCAATGTGAACAGACTGACTGATGTTGTAGTGGCCAGGCTTAGGCTTGGTTACAAGTACTTCTGGCAGTTTGGGAGACACACAGATGATGATCAAACTAAATGCAAAGTATCTTGAACACTATGTGCTTAATCGTCCACTTATTGAGGAATACAGAGATAGACAGTATAATAACCTATGTGACATGTCAAGATATATTATTAATGAAAATAAGATACCAGATATATTAAGCAAACTTCTTAAATTTGCTTGTAACAGGTAAGTGAACTGTAGATATAAATCCAGATGTACATCTGTTACCCCATTTTGGGGCCCAGTTCCTGGGCCTTTTGTGTATCTATATACTCTTGCGCTACCGTCCACAGGATGGATGTGGGATGCGCAATAAACTAGCCACTTCGGTAGCAAGGTTCTTGATGTCAGCTAGGGGTTTTTGATGCCGGCGAGGGGTTTTTGATGCCGGCGAGAGTTAATTGATGCCGGAGAGTTCTAGAAACCTGCGAGAGGTTTTTGACACCTACGAGGGATTCTTAATGTCGGCAGGGGATTCTTGAAACCAGCGAGGGGTTCTTGATGCAGGAGAGGGGTTCTTGATGCAGGAGAGGGGTTTTTGATGCAAGCGAGGGGTTCTTGATACCAGCGACGGGTTCTTGGTGCAGGCGAGGGGTTCTTGATACCAGCGAGGGGTTCTTGATATCAGCGAGGGGGTTTTGATGCAGGCGAGGGGTTCTTGATGCAAGCTAGGGGTTCTTGATACCAGCGAGGGTTTTTTGATGCAGGCGAGGGGTTCTTGATGCAGGCGATGGGTTCTTGATGCCAGCAAGGGTTTTTTGATGTTAGTGAGGGGTTCTGATATCGGCAAAGGGTTCTTGATGCCTGAGAGAAGTTCTTGATGCCTGAGAAGAGTTCTTGATGCCTGAGAAGAGTTCTTGATGCCTGAGAGAGGTTCTTGATGCTAGCGAAAAGTTCTTGATGCCGATGAGTAGTTCTTGATGCCTGTGAGGGGTTCTTGATGCCTGAGAGGGGTTCTTGATGCCTGAGAGGGGCTTTTTGATGCCTGAGAGGGGCTTTTTGATGCCTGAGAGGGGTTCTTGATGTTAGAGAGGGGTTCTGATGCCTGTGAGGGTTTCTTGATGCCTGTGAGGGTTTCTTGATGCCTGAGAGGGGTTCTTGATGCCTGAGAGGGGTTCTTGATGCCGATGAGTAGTTTTTGATGCCTGTGAGCGGGGTTCTTGATGCAAGGAACTAAGTCTCTCCTCCCCTTCCATGGATCGAACCTGACCGCCTCCACTTCCCCATGCGCTGCGTGACGACCCTCGGGGTTAACAAGTATCCATGACTGTGATTGAGATTCAGTGAATCGCGTACCGAACGTGTCAGTAACAACTGATTCAGTGAATTAGAACAAGTTGCCATAATTGTGTCCACATTTACTGATTCCTCATTCAGTTACGGGGAGCTT
>NC_069402.1:17333414-17348414 GCF_026875155.1 Cherax quadricarinatus
CGCCATCAGAACGTGAGAGAGACTGCACTAGGAGACTGAGAGACACCATCATGAACGTGAGAGAGACAGCACTAGGAGACTGAGAGACACGATCAGGAATGTGAGAGAGACAGCATTAGGAGACTGAGAGACACCTTCATGAACGTGAGAGAGACAGCATTAGGAGACTGAGAGACACCATCATGAACGTGAGAGAGAATGCACTAGGAGACTGAGAGTCACCATCATGAACGTGAGAGGGACAGGACTAGGAGACTGAGAGACACCATCATGAACGTGAGAGAGACAGCACTAGGAGACTGAGAGACACCATCATGAACGTGAGAGAGACTGCACTAGGAGACTGAGAGACACCATCATGAACGTGAGAGAGACTGCACTAGGAGACTGAGAGACACTATCATGAACGTGAGAGAGACAGCACTAGGAGACTGAGAGACACCATCATGAACGTGAGAGAGACAGCACTAGGAGACTGAGAGACACCATCATGAACGTGAGAGAGACAGCACTATAAGGCTGAGAGACACCATCATGAACGTGAGAGAGACTGCACTAATAGCCTGAGAGACTTCTCTTTGAAACTTCTAAATAAATCCAATCCTCATCATTTCTGCCTTATGATTGGTGCTTAATTTTCCTAAATACTGGTATAAATATTAAAGTTTAAACACAGCCACGAGATTTTGCGTCTCGACGTGGATTATAATATCCAAGAAAATCTTGCCAACAGCATGAGTAACGACGCATTTCCGTATCCCAGTTAATCTGGACAAAAATCAATGAACAATCAACAAATAAATATATTATGGGTCTTCCGGTGGATACAATTGTCCCTGTGAATTGTAATTGTAAATTTGAGGTAGTTTTGAATGTGCCTTGTAGTGCATTATTCTCGATAATGTTTTGTTGAGTATTTTTGGTTGTCAAGGAAGTGCTGGCTGAGTCTGGCTTTCCAAAGTCTCTCTCAATCTTCACATGTATGTCTGGCAGATGTTAGCACAGCTGACGGCATTTGTTGCAGTAAATCACTGTAGGGTGGCAAGGGCGAGACGTGCTTGTCACTGTAAATCTTGCTTCACTGTGGATGTAAATAGTATAAAATACCGACACGATGGAAAAATATACACATATGCAGTATAACGAGATATTTTACTGACTACATTTCGCCCACACAGTGGGCTTTATTAAGTCACAAACAGATTATGTGTTTGTGAGTTAATAAAGCCCAATGTGTGGGCGAAACGTAGTCAATATAGGATCGCAAAATACTACATTTGTGTCTATTTTTTCCTTACATCACTGTAGTGGCACATTGCAACCGTGCCGGGGTTGCCAAAAGTGCCAGCGAGAGTCGCTAGCTAGCAACTGGCACTGCGCGAGAGTCTCCTACCATGTTGCTGCTATACATCTTTTTATACACAACATCCAGACGCATTTGTGAATGTTGCATTAAATTCGCATGCTCAGAGGGGGTTTTCAGGCACCCAGGAGAGCATTGGTCCTACTGAAAACTCAAATCTCTAGTCCCCACTGAAAATTCGGATTACAGCATTCTGTTTACATCGTCAGCTGTTCCGGGTCCTGTGTCTCGACTGTCATCTTAGAAGCAGCATTCTGAGAGCAGAAAGCACGACTATTTCCAGTGATGGAGAGATGGAATACCACCAACTACACTACTATCGTGTTTGCTCCCCCATAGATCAACATCTTCGTGTCGACTGTATGTTTGACTGAGAAAACTGACGGAACTAATTCCATAAGCGGACGTGAAATCCATGTACAATAACTTTAAGACGACACGATGTCTTCCATAAGCCTCCCGGAGAAGATGCTAGAGTGTGGTAAGTCAACATGATGTGTTTAAAGCGAGGGCCCGCTGTACTGGCGTGTATACGCTTATATGATGGTGACTGTACTGGTGTGTGTACGCTTACATGAGTGTACTGGTGTGTGTACGTTTACATGGTGAGTGTACTGGTGTGTTTACGCTTATATGATAGTGATTGTACTGGTGTGAATACGCTAAGATGATGAGTGTACAGGTGCGTGTACGCTTATATGATAGTGACTGTACTGGTGTGTGTACGCTTACATGAGTGTACTGGTGTGTGTACGCTTACATGGTGAGTGTACTGGTGTGTGTACACTTATATGATAGTGACTGTACTGGTGTGCATACTCTACGATGATGAGTGTACTGGTGTTTGTACGCTTATATGATAGTGACTGTACTGGTGTGCATACGCTAAGATGATGAGTGTACTGGTGTTTGTACGCTTATATGATAGTGACTGTACTGGTGTGCATACGCTACGATGATGAGTGTACTGGTGTGTGTACGCTTATATGATAGTGACTGTACTGGTGTGTGTACGCTTACATGAGTGTACTGGTGTGTGTACGCTTACATGAGTGTACTGGTGTGTGTACGCTTAGGCGGTTAGTGTACTGGTGTGTAAACTTCTTGTTGATGATTTTGCTGGTATATGGAACATAATCTGATGATAACACTGGTGTGTTGAACATCATCTGATGACAACACTGGTGTGATCAACATCTGATGGCAACACTGGTGTGATCAACATCTGATCTCAACACTGGTGTGATCAACATCTGATGGCAACACTGGTGTGATCAACATCTGATGACAACACAGGTGTGATCAACATCTGATGGCAACACAGGTGTGATCAGCATCAGATGGCAACACTGGTGTGATCAACATCTGATGGCAACACAGGTATGATCAACATCTGATGACAACACAGGTGTGATCAACATCTGATGGCAACACTGGTGTGATCAACATCTGATGGCAACACTGGTGTGATCAACATCTGATGGCAACACTGGTGTGATCAACATCTGATGGCAACACTGGTGCAATCAACATCTGATGGCAACACTGGTGTGATCAACATCTGATGGCAACACTGGTGTGATCAACATCTGATGGCAACACTGGTGTGATCAACATCTGATGGCAACACAGGTGCAATCAACATCTGATGGCAACACTGGTGTGATCAACATCTGATGGCAACACTGGTGTGATCAACATCTGATGGCAACACTGGTGTGATCAACATCTGATGGCAACACAGGTGTAATCAACATCTGATGGCAACACTGGTGTGATCAACATCTGATGGCAACACTGGTGTGATCAACATCTAATGGCAACACTGGTGTGATCAACATCTGATGGCAACACTGGTGCGATCAACATCTGATGGCAACACAGGTGTGATGAACACCTGATGACAACACAGGTGTATTGAACATCAGGATGATGACTGAGCTGGTATAAGGAATTGCTTGCAAATTAACTCAGTACCTGTCTAGTTAATTTGCAACCTGACTGCTACCACCTCAGTAGTTAGTTTATTACTCAGCATCAACCCATCCTATGATCGGTAGTGTTAAACAAACACAGTGGGGTTTCATAGCCTAGCCTTAGTCTAGCAGTAACAACAGTACTGTCAGAGATACTTATACTCTAGCCTTAGTCTAGCAGTAACAACAGTACTGTCAGAGATACTTATAGCCTAGCCTTAGTCTAGCAGTAACAACAGTACTGTCAGAGATACTTATACTCTAGCCTTAGTCTAGCAGTAACAACAGTACTGTCAGAGATACTTATAGCCTAGCCTTAGTCTAGCAGTAACAACAGTACTGTCAGAGATACTTATACTCTAGCCTTAGTCTAGCAGTAACAACAGTACTGTCAGAGATACTTATACTCTAGCCTTAGTCTAGCAGTAACAACAGTACTGTCAGAGATACTTATACTCTAGCCTTAGTCTAGCAGTAACAACAGTACTGTCAGAGATACTTATACTCTAGCCTTAGTCTACCAGTAACAACAGTACTGTCAGAGATACTTATACTCTAGCCTTAGTCTAGCAGAAACAACAGTACTGTCAGAGATAGTTATACTCTAGCCTTAGTCTAGCAGAAACAATAGTACTGTCAGAGATACTTATACTCTAGCCTTAGTCCAGTAGTAATAACAGTCCTATAAGAGATACTTATAGCTTAGCCTTAGTCTAGCAGTAACAACAGTACTGTCAGAGATACTTATACTCTAGCCTTAGTCTAGCAGAAACAACAGTACTGTCAGAGATACTTATACTCTAGCCTTAGTCTAGCAGAAACAACAGTACTGTCAGAGATACTTATAGCTTAGCCTTAGTCTAGCAGTAACAACAGTACTGTCAGAGATACTTATACTCTAGCCTTAGTCTAGCAGAAACAACAGTACTGTCAGAGATACTTATACTCTAGCCTTAGTCTAGCAGAAACAACAGTACTGTCAGAGATACTTATACTCTAGCCTTAGTCTACCAGTAACAACAGTACTGTCAGAGATACTTATACTCTAGCCTTAGTCTAGCAGAAACAACAGTACTGTCAGAGATACTTATACTCTAGCCTTAGTCCAGCAGTAACAACATTTTTCAATCAACTGATCTTGTTACTTTCTCCCTGTATATGTTTTGCTCGACACATTTTATTATGATAGGTATGTATCTGTTGGTTCGTGTCTGTGTTGTTCTACTTCCTTCAGACTCGTTTGCCTATTCTGTTTCATGAATTAAAGTTACGTTCGAAATTTTCTTTATTTTAAAGTTTATCCCCGACATTGACCATTTTCGTAGAGGCTTATGGGAGAAGGATACAAAAATTCGTCTCAAGTCTTTCATTTAATAGGGTACATAAGTCTTAATTTGCCAATTTCGTAAAAAAGAAGAACGATGTTTTTTCCATTCAGTAGCTAAAGAATGCCTCTTCTGATCGGTTTAAAACTATTTAGGTTAGTGCATTTAATAATAAGGATGACAGTCTATGAGTTTAGTCTTTGTAGGTGCAAATTTAAAGTTTTACCGAAATTATTAAATAACTTGGAATCGTTGGAGTCAGACTGATTACTACATAATGCCTTTTCCGATAAACTTCAAACTTTCAGTGTTGGAGACCTTTACTACAAGAAAACTTAGCTTTCACTTTGAGCTGAGTAAGTTCCAAACTGCCGGTTTCGTTAATGACACGATTGCAAACAAACCATCGCACGGGTGGGGATTGAACTCGTGGCAATGAATCGTAAAACTCCAGGTCCAGTGCCTTACGCTCTGGCCTGGAGTTTCACGACTCACTCGCTACGAGTTCAATCCCTGCCAGTGGTATGGTTAGTTTCGTTAAATTGGTTTCCATATAATAACTAAAAATGCCTCTTCTGATCGACTTCAAACGCTAGAGTATCTTAATTAAAAGTGTATTTGTATTGAATTTGGCCTGTGTAGGTGTCATTTTACCAATTTTATATAAAAAAAATATATCTAACTTATAGGACTGTAGGTAATTTTAAGCAGAATAGAACCGCTCTGAATCACTACGTTGTTGGTAGTTTTATACCAGACACGACACACTGTCTTACACTAACTTCCTCCAAGACTTTCGTTTATTATTTCAGATCGCTTTATCTATTTAGCTTCAGATTTTTAATCCTGATGAACAGTAACTCTGAAAAGCTTCATGGAACAGCTGGCAAGTGTGGGGTCTGCTGCTCAGCTACACATTGACTGTTTCAGGAATTTATTTCCCTGCGAGAACTTTGGAAAGCCTCTTGTCGTCTTGTCGTCTTGTTGTCTTGTCGTCTTGTCGTCTTGTCGTCTTGTCGTCTTGTCGTCGGGGTTAAACCTTTATCACTGGTTTATCTTAGTCAGATAAACCAGATACCCGTTCTGCCGCTGTTACCTTGGAATAGTATAGAGTTATTTTACATTAAATCCCTGGAGTATCTCTCAAGGAGTGTGCCTTGATGCTGGTGAAGGGCTCTTGATCCGAGGAAGTTGATTTATTCCCTCCTTAAATCAGAATGGTCAGAATCTTAATGCATTCAACGCCATCCTTAATTAAACTAAAAAATAACTGTAAGACATCTTATGCAATGTGTGAACGTTTTCTGGTTACATAGACTGTGTAGGTGTGAATTTTGTTGGATTGTGTGCGAGAGTTGCAGGCTCCATCTCCTGGTCTCCTTCCTAATTAACTGTGATTTAACTGTTATAATTATAACCATAACTTTTAAAGGGGGTGGAGGGGTAAGCCAGAGGAAGGCCTCGATCAAATGAACGAAAGCTCCAGCTGTGGGTCATCATATGACTAAGACCCGCGTCAGGAAACACTTGTCCTGTTTCCTGATATATCTTACCTAACCTTCATTTCCTTCCAACATTTCTGTGCTGATGTGTTTACTTTCAAAGGAAGTTTCTCCTAAACTTTAAGCTGAGTAAGCTTGAATTTTCCCGATTTTTTTTTAAAACAAATTGATTCCTATGGAATAACTGGAAAACGTCTCTTCTGACCAAGAATTAGTCACTGTGTTTGACTTTACAAAGTTATCTTAAATCAACTTAATGTCCATTGTAAGACCATTGTAAGACCATTGTAAGACCATTGTAAGACCATTGTAAGACCATTGTAAAAATCTTGTATGTTATGTACCTAAAGACTAAATATAAACATTTTGATTACGTACTGATTTACTTCCTTAAACCTCAAATTCTGGTCAGTCTTACCTGGAGAAGAGTCTGGATAAATTTTAGCCTCTGTTGGTCCTTATTTTACCTTTTGCTTATAGAAAAAACTGGACAAATCGAAATACTGGTTTTCAAGGGATAATTTCTGAGTGCCTCGTCCGATTGATTTCAACTCTTCAACGCTGATAAATTGATAATGCAACTTCCGATGTGCTTCAAACTTAAAGTGATGGTGAATTTTAGAATATTTGTCTCTTGTGGACATAGCAACAGAAAGCCTCTTTAATTTTACTTCAAAAATGGAGTCTTTTAGAGGAAGGTTTAAATTAGTTTCGGGTTGTGTACGTCTTAATTCGCTATATTTTTTTTATCGAAGAAATCGGGATGTTAGTTTCCATGTGATAACTTGTGAATACCTCTTCTAATTTGCTTCAAATATTCAACGATAATATTCAACTACGTTAGAGACTTTGCCGCACTCTGCACTATTCCAGTTGCTTGCAATACGGTACAGTGGACTGGGATAATGAAATACGGGGATGTTTTTATCTGATCGCGACCGAAATACATAAAGCTAAACAGAAAACATTAGTCTTCCCTCCTGGGCTGGTGATGGCGTCGGGGGGGAGGAGGGGGAGATGTTGCCAGACCCGATGTCAACCATAGATGTCATCCCGCCATGGAAGACGTGTGTCACTGATGCTGCTACCAAACAAACAGATCTCAGGTGTTGCCAGACTCGTTGTCGACCATAGATGTCACTCCCACACTACCAAACGAATAAAATACATCGGTACGATATATTTAGAATTGCTTCACTCTTCCCCTGAGTCTATTTGGGGAAGCTGTGCCACGTTCCCAAGACTTACAGTCTAAATATATCCCGATGCATAATGTTACTGGTAAGATTTAGGGGAAAAATCTCTGACGTCAAACTGATAAAAACCAGGATCAGTGACACTGATGTCTATGATATTTGGTATCTCGTCTCCAGGTGTCTATACCTCTCTAAGTTCACTAAATTTTATTAGTGTGATTTTGTAAATGGTCCAAGTTGGACTGAAACGTTGTTGTAAGTTCCTCTCTTCTATATGCGGGTTATTTGTGTATTGTTCCAGTCACGGTATTGTGCCTTGTTGTTTTTAAGTTCACTTTATTTATACGGCGCCTATACTGAAAGAGTACGAGTCCTTTATAAAGGCCATGCTGGAAAAAACAGTTTTAAGCCTTTTCCTGGACGAATCACAGTGAGAACACGCCTCACTGACAGTCAAATTAGGTGGGCTGGACTTTCGTACAGCTGATGAGATTACCTTGCCAGCCTTCTTATCCTCTTCCAGTGAATCCAGTGAACTAGCCAGGGAAATTCACCACAATATATACGTTAATATGAGGGAGGTGGGTGACCCCGGCTTCGCTAGTGGCGCCAACATGTGGGGGATAACCTTCCAGTACATGAACCCCGGCTTCGCTAGTGGCGCCAACATGGGGGTAACCTTCCAGTATACGAACCCCGGCTTCGCTAGTGGCGCCAACATGGGGGGTAACCTTCCAGTACACGAACCCCGGCTTCGCTAGTGGCGCCAGCATGGGGGGTAACCTTCCAGTACACGAACCCCGGCTTCGCTAGTGGCGCCAACATGGGGGGTAACCTTCCGGTACACGAACCCCGGCTTCGCTAGTGGCGCCAACATGGGGGTAACCTTCCAGTACACGAACCCCGGCTTCGCTAGTGGCGCCAACATGGGGGTAACCTTCCGGCACACGGACCCCGGCTTCGCTAGTAGCGCCAACATGGGGGTAACCTTCCGGTACACGAACCCCGGCTTCGCTAGTGGCGCCAACATGGGGGGTAACCTTCCGGTAAACGAACCCCGGCTTCGCTATGGCGCAACATGGGGGTAACCTTCCGGTACAACGAACCCCGGCTTCGCTAGTGGCGCCAACATGGGGGGTAACCTTCCAGTACACGAACCCCGGCTTCGCTAGAAGCGCCAACATGGGGGTAACCTTCCGGTACACGAACCCCGGCTTCGCTAGTGGCGCCAACATGGGGGGTAACCTTCCGGTACACGAACCCCGGCTTCGCTAGTGGCGCCAACATGGGGGGTAACATTCCAGTACACGAACCCCGGCTTCGCTAGTAGCGCCAACATGGGGGTAACCTTCCGGTACACGAACCCCGGCTTCGCTAGTGGCGCCAACATGGGGGGTAACCTTCCGGTACACGAACCTCGGCTTCGCTAGTGGCGCCAACATGGGGGCAACCTTCCAGTACACGAACCCCGGCTTCGCTAGTGGCGCCAACATGGGGGTAACCTTCCAGTACACGAACCCCGGCTTCGCTAGTGGCGCCAACATGGGGGGTAACCTTCCGGTACACGAACCTCGGCTTCGCTAGTGGCGCCAACATGGGGGTAACCTTCCAGTACACGAACCCCGGCTTCGCTAGTGGCGCCAACATGGGGGGTAACCTTCCAGTACACGAACCCCGGCTTCGCTAGTGGCGCCAACATGGGGGGTAACCTTCCGGTACACGAACCCCGGCTTCGCTAGTGGCGCCAACCTGGGGGCTAACCTTCCAGTACACGAACCCCGGGTTCGCTAGTGGCGCCAACATGGGGGGCAACCTTCCAGTCCACGAACCCCGGCTTCGCTAGTGGCGCCAACATGGGGGGCAACCTTCCAGTACACGAACCCCGGCTTCGCTAGTGGCGCCAACATGGGGGGCAACCTTCCAGTACACGAACCCCGGCTTCGCTAGTGTCGCCAACAGGGGGGGGGGCAACCTTCCAGTCCACGAACCCCGGCTTCGCTAGTGGCGCCAACATGGGGGGCAACCTTCCAGTACACGAACCCCGGCTTCGCTAGTGGCGCCAACATGGGGGGCAACCTTCCAGTACACGAACCCCGGCTTCGCTAGTGGCGCCAACATGGGGGGTAACCTTCCAGTACATGAACCCCGGCTTCGCTAGTGGCGCCAACATGGGGGGCAACCTTCCAGTACACGAACCCCGGCTTCGCTAGTGGCGCCAACATGGGGGTAACCTTCCGGTACACGAACCCCGGCTTCGCTAGTGGCGCCAACATGGGGGGCAACCTTCCAGTACACGAACCCCGGCTTCGCTAGTGGCGCCAACATGGGGGTAACCTTCCGGTACACGAACCCCGGCTTCGCTAGTGGCGCCAACAGGGGGGGCAACCTTCCAGTACACGAACCCCGGCTTCGCTAGTGGCGCCAACATGGGGGGCAACCTTTCAGTACACGAACCCCGGCTTCGCTAGTGGCGCCAACATGGGGGGTAACCCTCCAGTACACGTAACAAAACTTGTTCAATCTTTGGCTCACTAACAATTCAAGTGAACAGCTTCATCATTTAAAGACTTTTTCAACTATTACTGTCACTCTAAAGATCAAAAGGCATAATTCCGAGCCTGACTTTCTTACACTTTGTCGCTAGTATGACTGTCAATAATCCAAGACGGACCGAAACGTCATGGTAAGCTCCTTTCTCCTATGTGCGGTTTTTTTTTGTGTGTGTGTGTGTGTGTCATTCTACTGAGACTATTTCTTTCACTTCACTATTTACATTCAAGTATATCCTAGTACTTTCACTCTGGTACTTTCGGTCTATTACCTTCCTAAGCACTCTAGTAATTTAACCATCATCATCACAAGCATATTTGTACGTACTGTTCAGAGGGTGGAAACTGTGGCACCTACACAGTCTTCCTCACTCTGAGTCAGTAACAACCAGAACGTCCAGATAGCTATTATTAATACGACTCATGTGCATAAACTAGGTCTCTTTCTTTGAGAAATGTCTCACCTGATTATCAGGCTTTTAAAATCCAGTCTCACACAGAGGAATGAAAGTAGTGAAGGGTGAAGCAGTACTTAAACCTGCGTTGCCATCTCTAGACATTTCTATAATATTTCGACTAATGAATCTAATTCTTAAGCCAGATTTTCACTGCTGGTTTCAACGTTATGTATGAACTCAGCTGCCGAGGATAAGACGTTGCTATGGTAAGTGGTGGTTGCAGGGAGTCAATGGAACAGAGTAAGTGGAAAAATTCTAAGGGGAGCCCTATGTCTGGATGTGGCGCCATGACGGTGAGTGATCATGTGTGGATGTGACACCATGACGGTGAGTGATCATGTGTGGATGTGGCGCCATGACGGTGAGTGATCATGTGTGGATGTGGCGCCATGACGGTGAGTGATCATGTCTGGATGTGACACCATGACGGTGAGTGATCATGTGTGGATGTGACACCATGACGGTGAGTGATCATGTGTGGATGTGACACCATGACGGTGAGTGATCATGTGTGGATGTGGCGCCATGACGGTGAGTGATCATGTCTGGATGTGACACCATGACGGTGAGTGATCATGTGTGGATGTGACACCATGACGGTGAGTGATCATGTGTGGATGTGACACCATGACGGTGAGTGATCATGTCTGGATGTGACACCATGACGGTGAGTGATCATGTGTGGATGTGGCGCCATGACGGTGAGTGATCATGTCTGGATGTGACACCATGACGGTGAGTGATCATGTGTGGATGTGACACCATGACGGTGAGTGATCATGTGTGGATGTGACACCATGACGGTGAGTGATCATGTGTGGATGTGACACCATGACGGTGAGTGATCATGTGTGGATGTGACACCATGACGGTGAGTGATCATGTGTGGATGTGACACCATGACGGTGAGTGATCATGTGTGGATGTGGCGCCATGACGGTGAGTGATCATGTGTGGATGTGGCGCCATGACGATGAGTGATCATGTCTGGATGTGGCGCCATGACGATGAGTGATCATGTCTGGATGTGGCGCCATGACGATGAGTGATCATGTCTGGATGTGGCGCCATGACGATGAGTGATCATGTCTGGATGTGGCGCCATGACGATGAGTGATCATGTCTGGATGTGGCGCCATGACGATGAGTGATCATGTTTGGATGTGGCGCCATGACGATGAGTGATCATGTCTGGATGTGGCGCCATGACGATGAGTGATCATGTCTGGATGTGGCGCCATGACGGTGAGTGATCATGTCTGGATGTGACACCATGACGGTGAGTGATCATGTGTGGATGTGACACCATGACGGTGAGTGATCATGTGTGGATGTGACACCATGACGGTGAGTGATCATGTCTGGATGTGACACCATGACGGTGAGTGATCATGTGTGGATGTGGCGCCATGACGGTGAGTGATCATGTCTGGATGTGACACCATGACGGTGAGTGATCATGTGTGGATGTGACACCATGACGGTGAGTGATCATGTGTGGATGTGACACCATGACGGTGAGTGATCATGTGTGGATGTGACACCATGACGGTGAGTGATCATGTGTGGATGTGACACCATGACGGTGAGTGATCATGTGTGGATGTGACACCATGACGGTGAGTGATCATGTGTGGATGTGACACCATGACGGTGAGTGATCATGTGTGGATGTGGCGCCATGACGGTGAGTGATCATGTGTGGATGTGGCGCCATGACGATGAGTGATCATGTCTGGATGTGGCGCCATGACGATGAGTGATCATGTCTGGATGTGGCGCCATGACGATGAGTGATCATGTCTGGATGTGGCGCCATGACGATGAGTGATCATGTCTGGATGTGGCGCCATGACGATGATGTGATCATGTCTGGATGTGGCGCCATGACGATGAGTGATCATGTTTGGATGTGGCGCCATGACGATGAGTGATCATGTTTGGATGTGGCGCCATGACGATGAGTGATCATGTCTGGATGTGGCGCCAACAACGACTTTTTCAATAATTCTGAGATGTGAAGAAGATAGTGCGTCAAATTCCTATATTTTTTTCTACGTAAAATCTTAGATTTTCCTCAAATTTTTTGCTTTCGTATTTGTTATAGTGAATATTGAAGTGTTTTATGAGAGTTCAGCCACAAGTTACTTAATATTTAATTTGTCCAATATTAAGATGATATTCAGAACAGATGGTTTTAATTTGTGTTCCTGGTAAAACCTAAACCGACTCAACATAACCCAGCCTAACTTAACGCAAGCTAACGTAACGTGTAGCTAGCAGTAACAGTTCACTTGATTGGGATATGATCTACCGAACTTTCACCACCAGTTCATCAGTTTTATTCTAGTATGTCTAATGCCTCACTCTGTCTCTGTCACTATTTTCTCTCGTACCTTCACTTCAGCCGCTTCACTCCAGTGTCTTTACACTAGTTAGTCTAGTACTGTCACTAGTAATTATTTCTTGTACATTCTCTCTAGAATCTTCTTCCTGGTTATTCTAGTACTTTCACTATAGTTAGTCTATTGCTTTTACCATAATATTTTTATCCTTCAATATAATACGATTGAAAATCCCAGCGAGTAAGCAGAGAACAGCGACCTATGCGTCATTATCTTAGATCATTGGTTCTCAACCTGTGGGTCGCGGACCCCTTGAGAGCTCCTTAGTTATTCCAACGGATACACGAAGCTTCGCAATAAGTATCTCTCCTCCGGCTAGCACTGGATGTCTTCATTTAAACATTATTGGTCAATGAAATTCCATGAAGCTAAAAAAAAAAATGGTTCTCATGTTGGAAAAGACTGGGAACCACTGTCTAAGATGATCCTGGGTAGAAAGACCCTGGCATGATGCAGATGTCCAGAGGAAAGGCCAGAGAGTTCACAGTCTAGATTCAACTCATTTTGAAGGTACTCGGACACCAGCTCTTACACAACGTTACCCTGAGCACACTCCTTTCAAGATCTCCTGGTGATACTGTACCAAACTTTGACAAATGCTTCTGGCTTTACTTGTGAAGAACCTGTGGTCGGTTCTCACTAGGTTTTGACCTTCAGCCTGTCACCCTGGACTGTGATCTTTGTGCCCTGAGCCTGGAGACCTGAGTCGCGAAATCGTAATGACACGATTGCAAACAAACCATACCACGGACGAGGATAGAACCCGCGATCAGAAAGTCTCAAAACTCCAGACCGTCGCGTTAGAAATATACCTAGTTGGATGAATCTTATTGTGGCTAGCTGGTCCAGTGGCTAACGCGACGGTCTGGAGTTTTGAGACTCTCTGATCGCGGGTTCTATCCCCGCCCGTGGTATGGTTTTTTTTTTCTGAAGACCTGAGTCGCGAAGGAAATCAGCTGGGAGCCACTACTCCGCGTCAGTCGTAACTGTTTGACTTCTACTTTGAGTTACTGGTAAACACGTAGTCTTGTAAGTGTAACTTCTGTAAGTCACGGGAGTTAACAGGTGACTTCTGTGTTTGATATCCACGAGTCCCGAAGATAAACAGAGCATGTGTTTGACTTCATCTACAAACATTAAAATATCTTTGTTTACACTTTACTAATTTGTGCCAGTAGGAGCCTTGCATCGATGTAGTCTTGTTTTAAAGTAATATATTTCCCCTTGACTTTGTTTACATACTAGGCTATGTCAGGACTTTTGAAAAGAAACTTTGTTTTAATTATATAATGTTAGTTATTTTATTCAGAGAATATTGTTACTAATGAAAAACAAAAAGGCACAATACTGTGACTGGAATAATACACAAATAACCCAGACATTAACTAGTTACACACTAGTGTGTAACTAGTAACTAGTTAATGTTCATTAACTTGCAGAATATAACTTACCATCATCGCCCCCTTCCATTCTTCTTTCCTTTTCAACCCTCACTACTTGTAATTTCATAACCATTTCTGCATTCTCTTCAATACCTATAACACCTGTCCGTACTTCAGTTTGGTTTATGTCTGTTACTCTAACATAGAACTCTAGAAGTTTGCTAGAACAAAATTTATCGTTCCTTTATCTCATGTGTATCTATTTCTAACTGGTCAACTAGACTCCTCCTTCACAGACGTCCCAGTTATGTTAAGGATCACATATGCTCGTTTCTGTGTGCCAAGTCACTGACCTCTTATTTTGCCTAGTTATAAAGTCAACAAGAGCTTCTGTGCCTTCTTGCACAACCCATAATATCATCACATCAGGTTCGATGTTTCTAATTTCCTTAGTATCGCTTTTATCTCCTCTTTTGTTGCCTTAATTTCATTCAGCTCCTGTTGGTCGACCCGGTCAAATTGTTTCTAACTTGTCATCGAATCCTCGGTGATGGCAGTTTTGAAGTGTTGCAGTTACAGCTCATCACATATCTCTCTGTCGTCTATTGTTTGTCTCTCTTGTGTAAGTTATATTACTTGGTCCCTCGCCGTCGATTTCATTATTTATATCACTGAGTGACTGTTTAGGGTTTGCGTCAGGCCTCGTCGTTATGTCATTTTCGGGTAAACATTGCGCTTTACGTCTCAGTTTGTGCAGTTGTTCCTCGTTCTTCCGTTTCGTTTACTCTCCCCCTCGCCCTTCTATATTTTTATGGGGATTTTCATGCTGTTCGTCTCTTACAAT
>NC_069402.1:17353414-17355914 GCF_026875155.1 Cherax quadricarinatus
GATGGTGGATGCTTCTGTGTATGCTTGCAGTGGCACTGTATGCTCGCAAGGCAATCATGCTTCCAACCTGTTGCTCTCATTGCAGCCAAGAATGAACAGCCAGATGCAACTTCCGCCCCAGACTCACGGTCCCCACCCGTGTCACTGTCACCACCAACTCTGCGCTATTCCAAGGCGTCAGAACAATTGACTCTACACTCCCAGGAATTATACAAGTTTCGTGACTCACGATCTTATGATGCATGAGATACACTTATACTCATGTATGGCTTGTGATGCACTCACACTCTTAATATATTGCTTGTGATTCACACTTATGGCTTGTGATTCACACTTATGGCTTGTGATTCACACACACACACACACACACACACACACACACACACACACACACACATACATTCATTAGGTGAGTCTTTAGTTACATGCACACTTACCATGTACAAACCTGATGACAGTAAAGCTGAAAACGCTACAAAACTAATAACTTCGTTCCCGTCGGTCTACTTCTACCGAGGTAGAGGTAGAACTGTGACCTACAATTTCAGCACGGGTGGGGAGGAAATGTGTGGGGGTGTGACGGGTGTTGGTGTTGGGGGCTGGCCCTAGGCCAGGGAGTGAGGTGGGGGCTATTTGTGTGCGTGAGGTTGGGTGGTGGGGGTGGAGGCGCCTCAGGCAGGAGGTAGAACACCACTGCCTGCCAGGTGCCACCTTCATCCTCAGCTGCTAAGAGGCACTGTCGAAACCGTCGCCTGATTCTCCCTACTGAGAGGTAAGTCATCAAAATACCTCATCAGAGTGGACCGAATCTCGTCGAAATTCCATCGCACTACTGTGATAAAGATTTCTTCTATTGCACTGTTATCTATCTCTCTTATCTTACCCAGTACTCAAAAATGTGCTAGACTATACACTCAGTGGAAGCGATTAAAGATAATTCAGTGAATGAATTGCTTTGCGATCCTTAGAAAAGAAGAGAAAACAGTTCTATCGCTCTTGGTATAGGGAAGATTAAGCGATCAAGTTTAGATATGTGTGCTTGAAACTCCGTGAGTAATTTCCTTAATAGTTCAGCGGATTACAAATTCGTGGCCAGGATGTGGAACGTACAGGGTTCCAGATACAGTATGTGGATACATTCACAAGGTCCTCTCGGGATCTATGAATTGAGGGATCCTTCAACCTTGTAGGTCCCGAAGTCTTGGGTGGTTCCTGGATAGTGGCAGTTTAAGGATCTTGTGGTGTCCCTGAACCTTTTGGGTTCATGGATCTTGATTGGTCTCCCGGATCTTCTGGGTCCCTGGAACTTGAAGGGTCGTCCTTGTATTATGTGGGAGTCGCTAACCAGAGCAGATGGGAAGAATAAGAGCAGCCTAGTTGTGTCTTGTGGTTGACCCACAGCTGTCAGAGTGACATGTTGCTCTCGGTCTTGGAAAGACATGCCAAGGAGTTGACAATGTCACTTGACAACGCAACAACACAGCCACAACGGGCTGTGTTGTTGCGTTGTCAACTGATATTATCACGTGTCTTTTCCACATTATATGAGTAAAAAAAGTAGGTTACCCCCTTCATTTTCACCCTTAGTATACATTTATAAAAGTCCCATGTATATTTTAATTATTCGACACTGACACAGCTTACGCAAACAACTATAAAGATGTATTCGTTATTATTGGAACCTTTACTCGTGTCCGTAGTAGAGTCTGTACTCAAAGATGACTTAGGAAAAAAATATACGTTTTAAAACGTAAGTTCCCACCGAGGCCTTCTCAGTGTAAATAATAAAGAAAAAATTATTCATGTTGAATGAATCGTTATAGGGAAACCCACTGATGAAGATTAAGTTGGTGTAAAATACAGCTGCTGATAAAAGATGTGTGAGACTGATGTATTTTGTACACGAATAACTTGATGTATCCTACATTCGAACAAGCTTATGTATCATACATTAGAACAAGCTTATGTATCCGTCGTTCAAACAAGCTTATTTATCGTACTTGCGAACGACTACTGCAGTCTACATTTGAGCGACTTGTGTAGACAACATACAAAACAACTGATTTGGCCTTCATACGAATGACTAACGAAGCCTACATACGAACGAGTGATGTAGCCTATGCACGAATGACTAACGAAGCCTACATACGAACGTGTGATGTAGCCTGCACACGAATGACTAAACACACGCAAAACTGAGTGTCCCGTGTTTATGCATTTTGAACATCAAATCATAAATCCATCATCCAAAACGCCATCATCATCCGTATTATTCCTCAGCCAGTTTTATCAGACAATTCACCCGTCGGTCTTCTGGCTGTTTTAAGGTCCTCCTTTACCTTCAGTATAGTTGAGTTTACAGGCTGAAAGTTGTTATCGTATCTAGGGTACTTTTACAATCCAGCCCTATCTAAAGTTTATTATTGTTAGCCCTAAGCTATCACCAATAACAGTCGACTAATGTCAAGGTAACTATTTACTGCCAGGCGACATGGCGCAA
>NC_069402.1:17360914-17368414 GCF_026875155.1 Cherax quadricarinatus
TGACTGTCTGCTGGTGTTTACATGTGTAGTGTTGTGTGACTGTCTGCTGGTGTTGGCATGTGTAGTGTTGTGTGACTGTCTGCTGGTGTTGACATGTGTAGTCTTGTGTGACTGCTGGTGTTGACATGTGTAGTGCTGTGTGACTGTCTGCTGGTGTTGACATGTGCAGTGTTGTGCGACTGTCTGCTGGTGTTGACATGTGTAGTGTTGTGCGACTGTCTGCTGGTGTTGACATGTGTAGTGTTGTGCGACTGTCTGCTGGTGTTGACATGTGTAGTGTTGGTAGTGTTGTGTGACTGCTGGCGTTGACATGTGTAGTGTTGTGCGACTGTCTGCTGGTGTTGACATGTGTAGTGTTGTGCGACTGTCTGCTGGTGTTGACATGTGTAGTGTTGGTAGTGTTGTGTGACTGTCTGCTGGTGTTGACATGTGTAGTGTTGTGCGACTGTCTGCTGGTGTTGACATGTGTAGTGTTGTGCGACTGTCTGCTGGTGTTGACATGTGTAGTGTTGTGCGACTGTCTGCTGGTGTTGACATGTGTAGTGTTGGTAGTGTTGTGTGACTGCTGGCGTTGACATGTGTAGTGTTGTGCGACTGTCTGCTGGTGTTGACATGTGTAGTGTTGTGCGACTGTCTGCTGGTGTTGACATGTGTAGTGTTGGTAGTGTTGTGTGACTGTCTGCTGGTGTTGACATGTGTAGTGTTGTGCGACTGTCTGCTGGTGTTGACATGTGTAGTGTTGTGCGACTGTCTGCTGGTGTTGACATGTTCTGCTAACTGACTAATGCAACGTTTAATATTATGACTTTCTACTAAATAAGAAAATAGACATTCAAACTTCACTTACAACACGACTCATCTTATTGTCTCTGCGAGTCTATGCAAATTTGCCATAGTCTCTAAACAGAAGTGTGTTTAGTGATACACAGTGCATAAACAAAGCTTTGCTCTGTGCATAATGTTTCTCTATCATTCTTTTTGAGGAGACTTGCTTCGCAAACGAAATACGTATTATCAAACGAAATACGTATTATCAAACGAAATACGTATTATCAAACGAAATACGTATTATCAAACGAAATACGTATTATCAAACGAAATACGTATTATCAAACGAAATACGTATTATCAAACGAAATACGTATTATCAAACGAAATACGTATTATCAAACGAAATACGTATTATCAAACGAAATACGTATTATCAAACGAAATACGTATTATCAAACTAAATACGAATTATGGATTGATTGTAAATTGTAAATAACTATAAACAGATGATATAATGTAAGTGGGAAACGCCCCAAAATCACAATAAACAACAAATAATATTCGTTACTTCCTGTAAATTTTATTGAAAATCAACAAATGTATAGCAAGACGAGTATTGGCGTCTGAAGGTGACCAGCTTATTGCTCTCACCTCCCCTGGTGTTTTCTTTTCTGTTTTAATGCTCCATAAACATCATAAACTATCCTCTCTACGAACAGGTTCACAGTCAAAGTTTTGGTCGAGAACATTTTCACTCTCTTAACCCAACTGAAACGGTGGAAATCTTGCATTGTCGTGCATGTCGTGTCGATCCCGCTCCTTACAGAGATTTCTTGGATATCTAAGGTGATCAATCCTTCAGCCTTGGTAAGAGGCGTTGAGTCCCTCAACCTTTATCAGTGTCAAAGGTAATTATTCTGACATTACTTCTGCACTTCTCATAAAGTTCCTGGAGAATAAGCGTCTTACCGTAGACTATGACAAAGTTTTTCTCTTTCTAGAAACTTGACGCAGTTCTACGCAAAATTAACCCTTGTCCCAGTTAATGTTAGTTCTGCGCTGTGTCCTTTACCTGCGCAGATTTCCTGTTCGTGTTGTTTTTCTTTGCATGTTGTTTATCACACAGTTAGGTTCAATGTTATTTTCTCAATCACTTGCCTGCATTTAAAAAAATCGAAGACATATCACGGTTTAGTATCTGCGTGATGTAAGGTGCAGCTCATAGAGGAACTCATTGTCATCCTCAAGTAACCAATCAAACAGCACTAACTCCTTCCCAAGGTGAGTGAGGATTTAAGACATGAACCAGCATAGGGTATATCGAAATTATTTATTATTCCTCATAAGCAGGAATATTGACTGACTGAACTCACTTTAAAAAAAAAAATACGGGAGTTAAGGAACCACATCAAAATCCTTCAATATTCCATAATGGATTTGATTGTTGTTGGGATAAAGACTACGCAAGGTCAAAGTGGATCATTGTTTCCCTTAAGTAAACTTTTTAGTCATAAGTTGAAATCTCTATTAACCCGATCAAATTTAACCTGAGAACCAAAACAAAAAAAAAAAAGTTCCTGAAAAAATACATTGGTTTCACCTCTTAATGAATACCCGAATATCGTTATTTTATGATTGCTTCAAGTGAGAGACAGATATTAATTAAGAATTTCCTGCCAAAGTAGTTGGTGGTATATACAAAGTTTCTTGCACTGTCTGCGGTCAATGTTATAAAGGCCAGTCTGGAAAGACTCTAGATCTTCCATTATCCAAACATTATTATTCCAGACAGTGCAACAGTCGAACTATTTATTTTATCAAATGAATTTACACTCTCACAGATGCCATTCCCTAGCATTCCCGGTAGCCCGTGGCCTGTTGGCAAAAGTTCTCGCTTCACACGCTGAGGGTCTGCGTTCGATTCCCGGCAAGGGTAGAAACATTGGGCATGTTTCCTTACACCGGTTGTCTGTATTCACCCATCAGTAAAATGGGTACCTGGCTGTTAGTGGGCTGGTGTGGGTCGCATCCTGGGACAAAACTGACCTAATATGCGGGAAATGCTCAGCATAACAAGCGGCTTTCTATAAAGTAGTATGTCATTGATGTCAGCTATGGTCTGTATACCTTTTACATGTACTTGTAGAAATAAAGATATATTATTAATTTGATTACTTGGTGTTCAAAACCATAAGCATTCTCTACTGTAATGACAAGTTGCTTATGGCACTAGAAAAGTCGCATCTTACAGGCCACACCATTAGTATTTGAGGAAATTTAATAATTCACCCACGAACTTTCCCATTTTTTATAGTGGGGAGGGGATCCATTTTCTTTGACAGTTTATGCTAAGACTTATGTATTCTGTGCCTATCCTGTGAGTGTTGCAATGTCCCTGCAGTACCGCAGCACCTACTTAATACTAGATGAGGAGGGACAACAGGTGTAAGGTAACTAACACCCAGGTACCTCCTTACTGATAAGTGAACAAGGACAGCAGGTGTAAGGAAACGTGCCCAACGTTTCAACCCGTGCCGGGGATTGAACCACGGACACTCACTTAGGTGATGATATAAGCTACGAGCTTATATCTGAACATAAATAAGCAAAATATAAAAACATCCAACACTGTCCTCCCACACTGGTGGAGCACATGACGTACAGAGGTACTGTCCTCCCACACTGGTGGAGCACATGACGTACAGAGGTACTGTCCTCCCACACTGGTGGAGCACATGACGTACAGAGGTACTGTCCTCCCACACTGATGGAGCACATGACGTACAGAGGTACTGTCCTCCCACACTGGTGGAGCACATGACGTACAGAGACACTGTCCTCCCACACTGGTGGAGCACATGACGTACAGAGGTACTGTCCTCCCACACTGGTGGAGCACATGACGTACAGAGGTACTGTCCTCCCACACTGGTGGAGCACATGACGTACAGAGGTACTGTCCTCCCACACTGGTGGAGCACATGACGTACAGAGGTACTGTCCTCCCACACTGGCGGAGCACATGACGTACAGAGGTACTGTCCTCCCACACTGGTGGAGCACATGACGTACAGAGGTACTGTCCTCCCACACTGGTGGAGCACATGATGTACAGAGGTACTGTCCTCCCACACTGGTGGAGCACATGACGTACAGAGGTACTGTCCTCCCACACTGGTGGAGCACATGACGTACAGAGGTACTGTCCTCCCACACTGGTGGAGCACATGACGTACAGAGACACTGTCCTCCCACATCGGTGGAGCACAGGGGTATTCTAGAGCCTTGACTTGTAGGTGTTCTGGGGCCTTGACTTGCAGGTGTTCTGACAGTCGTGGCTGGCAGGTGCTCTGACAGTCTTGGCTGGCGGGTGTTCTAATAGTCTTGGCTGGCAGGTGTTCTGGCAGTTTGGGTTGGCAGGTGTTCTGACAGTTTTGTTGGCTGGTGTTCTGAAAGTCTTGGCTGGCAGGTGTTCTGGCAGTTTTGTTGGCTGGTGTTCTGAAAGTCTTGGCTGGCAGGTGTTTCAAAAGTCATATATGGCAAGTGTCCTGACAGTCATGGTTTTCAGGTGGTCTGACAGTCTTGGCTGGCAGGTGTTCTGACAGTTTAGGTTGGCAGTTGTTCTGATGGTCTTGGCTGCCAGGTGTTCTAACAGTCTTGGTTGGTAGATGCCCTGACAGTCATATATGGCAGATGTTCTGGCAATATTGGCTGGCAGGTGTTCTGGTTGTTTTAGCTTGCAGTTATTCTGGCGACCTTAACTTTCTGGTATTATGAAAGGCGTCTCTGGCAGATGTTGTTGTTAGTGCTTGGCAGGGTTCTACACATGTGTTTTAAGAAGGAAGCTTCGTCCTAAGCGCCATGGCTATGCCATATGTGTCAGGGCTGTGTTTTGTGCGTCAGGGTTGTGTTTTGTGCGTCAGGGCTGAATGTTTTTGTGCGTGTGTGTAGCACTACTGTTTGTGTGTATGACAGTGTTATGTTGTACGTGTCAGTACTGCGCTGTATGTGTGTACTCATCTAGTTGTGGTTGCAGGGGTCGAGATACAGATCCTGGCCCCGCCTCTTCACTGGTCGCTACTAGGTCACTCTTCCTGCTCCATGAGCTTTATCATAGCTCTTCTTGAAGCTATGTATTTATCCTGCCTTCACTACATCACTTTCCAGACCATTCCATTTCCTGAGAACTCTGTGACTGAAGAAATACTTCCTAACATCACTGTGGCTCATCTGAGCCTTCAGCTTCCAGCTGTGACCCCTTGTTGCTGAGTCTCATCTCCGGAACATCCTATCTCTGTTCACCTTGTCGATTCCTCTCGGTATTTTATATGTCGTTATCATATCCTCCCTATCTCTACTGTCCTCCAGTGTCGTCAGGTCGATTAACCTTTCTTTGTAGAACATACCCCTTAGTTCCAGGACTAGTCTTGTTGCAAACCTTTGTACTTTCTCTAATTTCCGTACCTGTTTAGCTAGGTGTGGGTTTCAAACTGGTGCTGCATACTCTAATATAGGCCTGGCATACACAGTGTACAGGGTCCTGAACGATTCCTTATTGAGATGTCGGAATGCTTTTCATAGGTTTGCTAGGCGCTCATATGCTGCAACAGTTATTTGGTTGACGTGCGCCTCAGGAGATGTGCCTGGTGTCATACTCACCCCAAGATCCTTTTAACTGAGTGAGGGTTGTAGTCTCTGGCTTCCAAGACTGTACTCCGTCTGCGGTTTTCTTTGCCCTTCCCCAATCTTTATGACTTTGCACTTGGTGGGGTTGAACTCCAGCAGCCAGTTTCTGGACCAGGCCTGCAGCCTGTCCATATCCCTTTGTAGTTCTTCCTGGGTCTCGTCCGATTGAATTCTTATCATCAACTTCACATCATCTGCAAACAGGGACACTTCTGAGTCTATTCTTTCCATCATGTCGTTCACATACACCAGAAACATCACTGGTCCTAGGACTGACCCCTGTGGAACCCCGCTCGTCAAAGACGCCCACTCTGACACTTCGTCTCATACCATGACTCTCAGATGTCTTCCTGACAGGTATTCCCTGATCCATTGCAGCGCCTTCCCTGTTATACCTGCCTGGTCCTACAGCTTATGCACTAAATTCTTGTGTGGAACTATGTCAAAAGCCTTCTTACAGTCCAAGAAAACGCAATCTACCCACCCCTCTCTCTCTTGTCTTACTGTTGTCACCCCGTCATAGAACTCCAGTACGTTTGTGACACAGGATTTTCCATCCCTGAAACCGTGCTGGTTGTAGTTGATAAGCTCATTCCTTTCTAGGTGCTCCACCACTCTTCTCCTGATAATCTTCTCCATGACCTTGCATACTATACATGTCAGTGACACTGGTCTGTAGTTAATGCTTCGTGTGTGTGTACTCACCTAGTTGTACTCACCTAGTTGAGGTTGCAAGGGTCGAGTCCAAGCTCCTGGCCCCGCCTCTTCACTGGTCGCTACTAGGTCACTCTGCCTGAACCGTGAGCTTTATCATACCTCTGCTTAAAGCTATGTATGGATCCCGCCTCCACTACATCGCTTCCCAAACTATTCCACTTCCTGATTACTCTGTGACTGAAGAAATACTTCCTAACATCCCTGTGATTCATCTGTGTCTTCAACTTCCAACTGTGTTCCCTTGTTGCTATGTCCCATCTATAGAACATCCTGTCTTTGTCCACCTTGTCAATTCCTCTCAGTATTTTGTATGTCGTTATCATGTCCTCCCTATCTCTCCTGTCCTCCAGTGTCGTCAGGTCGATTTCCCTTAACCTCTCATTGTAGGACATACCTCTTAGCTCTGGGACTAGTCTTGTTGCAAACCTTTGCACTTTCTCTAGTTTCTTTACGTGCTTGGCTAGGTGTGGGTTCCAAACTGGTGCCACATACTCCAATATGGGCCTAACGTATACGGTGTACAGGGTCCTCAACGATTCCTTTCTAAGATGTCGGAATGCTGTTCTGAGGTTTGCTAGGCGCCCATATGCTGCAGCAGTTATTTGGTTGATGTGCGCTTCAGGAGATGTGCCTGGTGTTATACTCACCCCAAGATCTTTTTCCTTGAGTGAGGTTTGTAGTCTCTGGTCCCCTAGACTGTACTCCGTCTGCGGCCTTCTTTGTCCTTCCCCAAACTTCATGACTTTGCACTTGGTGTGTGTGTACTCACCTATTTGTACTCACCTATTTGTGGTTGCAGGGGTCGAGTCTTAGCTCCTGGCCCCGCCTCTTCACCTGTTGCTACTGGGCCCTCTCTCTCCCCGCTCCATGAGCTTCATCAAACCTCGTCTTAAAACTGTGTATGGTTCCTGCCTCCACTACGTCATTTTCTAGGCTATTCCACTGCCTTACAACTCTATGACTGAAGAAATACTTCCTAATATCTCTCTGACTCATTTGTGTCTTCAACTTCCAATTGTGGCCTCTTGTTTCTGTGTCCCCTCCCTGGAACATTTTGTCTTTGTCCACCTTGTCTATTCCACGCAGTATTTTATATGTCGTTATCATGTCTCCCCTGACCCTCCTGTCCTCCAGTGTCGTCAGGCCGATTTCCCTTAATCTTTCTTCATAGGACATTCCCCTTAGCTCTGGAACTAACCTTGTCGCAAACCTTTGTACTTTCTCTAGTTTCTTGACGTTCTTTATCAAGTGCGGGTTCCAAACAGGTGCTGCATACTCCAGTATGGGCCTAACATACACGGTGTACAGTGTCTTGAACGATTCCTT
>NC_069402.1:17373414-17375914 GCF_026875155.1 Cherax quadricarinatus
TTACACTGCTAAAAAACACACCTGTGTCTTACACTGCTAAACAACACACATGTCTCTTACATTGTTAAACAACACACCTGTGTCTTACACTGCTAAACAACACACCTGTGTCTTACACTGCTAAACAACACACCTGTGCCTTACACTGCTAAAAACACACCTGTGTCTTACACTGCTAAACAACACACCTGTGTCTTACACTGCTAAACAATACACCAGTGTCTTACACTGCTAAACAACACACCTGTGTCTTACACTGCTAAACAGCACACTTGTGTCTTACACTGCTAAACAGCACACCTGTGTCTTACACTGCTAAACAACACACATGTGTCTTACACTGTTAAACAACACACCTGTGCCTTACACTGCTAAACAACACACCTGTGTCTTACACTGCTAAACAGCACACCTGTGTCTTACACTGCTAAACAACACACCTGTGTCTTACACTGCTAAACAACACACCTGTGTCTTACACTGCTAAACAGCACACCTGTGTCTTACACTGCTAAACAGCACACCTGTGTCTTTCACTGCTAAACAACACACCTGTGTCTTACACTGCTAAACAACACACCTGTGTCTTACACTGCTAAACAACACACCTGTGTCTTACACTGCTAAACAACACACCTGTGTCTTACACTGCTAAACAACAATCCTGTGTCTTAAAAAGCTAAAGAACACCCTTGTGTCTTACACTGCTAAACAACACACCTGTGTCTTACACTGCTAAACAACAAACCTGTGTCTACACTGCTAAACAACACACTTGTGTCTTACACTGATAAACAACACACCTGTGTCTTACACTGCTAAACAACAAACCAGTGTCTACACTGCTAAACAACACACTTATGTCTTACACTGCTAAACACACACCTGTGTTTCACACTAAATAAAACACCTGCGTCTACACTGCTAAACAACACACCTGTGTCTTACGCTGCTGAACAACACACTTTTGTCTACACTTCTAAACACACACCTGTGTCTTACACTGCTAAACAACACACCTGTGTCTTACACTGCTAAACAACACACCTGTGTCTTACACTGCTAAACAACACACCTGTGTCTTACACTGCTAAACAACACACCTGTGTCTTACACTGCTAAACAGCACACCTGTGTCTTACACTGCTAAACAACACACCTGTGTCTTACACTGCTAAACAACAAACCTGTGTCTTACACTGCTAAACAACACACCTGTGTCTTACACTGCTAAACAACACACCTGTGTCTTACACTGCTAAACAACACACCTGTGTCTTACACTGCTAAACAGCGCACCTGTGTCTTACACTGCTAAACAACACACCTTTGTCTTACACTGCTAAAGAACACCCTTGTGTCTTACACTGCTAAACAACACACCTGTGTCTTACACTTCTAAACAACACACCTGTGTCTTACACTGCTAAACAGCACACCGTGTCTTACACTGCTAAGGAACTCACCTGTGTCTTACACTGCTAAACAATACATCTGTGTCTTACACTGCTAAACAACACACCTGCGTCTTACACTGCTAAACAGCACACCGTGTCTTACACTGCTAAGCAACTCACCTGTGTCTTACACTGCTAAACAACACACCTGTGTCTTACACTGCTAAACAACACACCTGAGTCTTACACTGCTAAACAGCACACCGTGTCTTACACTGCTAAACAACACATCTGTGTCCTACACAGATAAACAACACATCTGTGTCTTACACTGCTAAACAACACCACTGTGTCTTACACTGCTAAACAGCACACCTGTGTCTTACACTGCTATAAAAACACACCTGTGTCTTACACTGCTAAAAAACACACATGGGTCTTACACTGTTAAACAACACACCTGTGTCTTACACTGCTAAACAACACACCTGTGTCTTACACTGCTAAACAACACACCTGTGCCTTACACTGCTAAAAACACACCTGTGTCTTACACTGCTAAGCAACACACCTGTGTCTTACACTGCTAAACAACACACCAGTGTCTTACACTGCTAAACAACACACATGTGTCTTACACTGCTAAACAACACACCTGTGTCTTACACTGCTAAACAGCACACTTGTGTCTTACACTGCTAAACAGCACACCTGTGTCTTACACTGCTAAACAACACACATGTGTCTTACACTGTTAAACAACACACCTGTGTCTTACACTGCTAAACAACACACCTGTGTCTTACACTGCTAAACAACACACCTGTGTCTTACACTGCTAAACAACACACCTGTGTCTTACACTGCTAAACAACACACCTGTGTCTTACACTGCTAAACAGCACACCTGTGTCTTACACTGCTAAACAGTACACCTGTGTCTTTCACTGCTAAACAGCACACCTGTGTCTTACACTGCTAAACAACACACCTGTGTCTTACACTGCTAAACAACACACCTGTGTCTTACACTGCTAAACAACACACCTGTGCCTTACACTGCTAAACAACAATCCTGTGTCTTACACTGCTAAACAACACAC
>NC_069402.1:17383414-17405914 GCF_026875155.1 Cherax quadricarinatus
GTGTGCCCCACCTCTCCGTCTTTCTGGAGTCCCTTCTGTCTCCTCTGTGAACACTTCTTGAATCTCTTGTTGAGTTCTTCACATACTTCACGGTCATTTCCTGTTGTCTCTCCTCCTTCCTTCCTTAGCCTGATTACCTGGTCCTTGACTGTTGTTTTCCTCCTGATGTGGCTGTACAACAGTTCGGGTCAGATTTGGCTTTCGCTGCTATGTCATTTTTCATATTGTCTTTGGGCCTCCCTTCTTATCTGTGCATATTGTTTCTGGCTCTACGACTGTGTGTGTGTGTGTGTGTGTGTGTGTGTGTGTGTGTGTGTGTGTGTGGGTGTGTTATGTGTGTGTGGTGTGTTGTGTGTGTGTGTGTGGTGTGTGTGTGTGTGTGTGTGTGTGTGTGTGTGTGTGTGTGTGTGTGTGTTTGTGTGTTGTGTTGTGTGTGTGTGTGGTGTGTGTGAGTGTTTGTGTGGTGTGTGTGTGTGTGTGTGTGTGTGTGTGTGTGTGTGTGTGTGTGTGTGTGTGTGTGTGTGTGTGTGTATGTGTGTGTGTGTGTGTGTTTGTGTGTGTGTGTGTGTGTGTGTGTGGGTGTTAATAACTAGGTAATAGTTATGAGTCATGGGAGTGACGTCCGTGACGATACTCCGGAGAATGTTAGTAATGTTTCAAGCGTCACAGGTTAGGTTGCATGCAATGTGCGTGACGTCAGCGCCTTGCAATTTCACGCATCTAACCTCATTTCATTTACTAAAATAACAGTATCAAAACTATATAGTAGTTAATTAAAACTAAACGTTCATAGTGCTGCATAACTTATATATATATATATATATATATATATATATATATATATATATATATATATATATATATATATTTATATTTTATATTATATAATATATATATATAATTTTGCAATAGATCACAGTAAACAGGTGATTTCAAAATATTGCAAACACCACTCTGAAAGAATAGAGAAATTCCAAGCGCTTTCGTGACTACTCACATTATCAAGGAACTAAGTTCCTTGATAATGTGAGTAGTCACGAAAGCGCTGTGGATTTCTCTATTCTTTCAGAGTGGTGTTTTTGTATATATATATATTTATATATTATATATATTATTTATTATTATAATATAGTGATATATAATATATATATATATATTATTATATTATATATTATATAATATTATATATATAATATATATATATATATATAATATTATATATAGGCAGGACAGATGAAAAAAGCCACGGGAGAAGTTGAAAGATAGATGTAGGGCTTCTTCCACATCAACTACACTATATCAACTCTATCCACCATCACTACCACATCATCAATTTACCCCCATCACTACCACTATCTCAAAATTCTTTCCACCATCATAAACCCCTATCATCAGTTCTACACATCAACTACCATAAATCAGCTTCTACACCATCAATACCACTATCATCAACTCTACACCACACCTACCACTATCATCAGCTTCTAACCATCATCAACTACACTATCATCAGTTCTACCCATCAACTACCATATCATCAACTTCTACCACACCTACACTATCATCAGCTTCTACCATCATCAACTCCACTATCATCAAACTTCTACCACACTCACCTGACCACTATCATCAGCTTCCTCTCATACTAATCATAGCTTCCCACTCAACTACCACTCATCAGCTTCTACCACCATCACTACCACCATCATCAGTTTTACCACATCACTACCACTACATCAGCTTCTACCACCATCAACTGCACTATCATCAGCTTCTACCACCTCAACTCCATCAATCATCAGTTTCTACCACCATACACCTACACTATCATCAGCTTCTACCACCATCAACTACCACTATCATCAGCTTCTACCACTATCACCTACCACTATCATCGCTTCTACCATCATTAACTACCACTATCATCAGCTTCTACCACCATCAACTACCATCATCATCAGCTTCTACCACCATCAACTACCACTATTATCGGCTTCTACCACCATCAACTACTACTATCATCAACTTCTACCACCATCACCTACCACTATCATCAGCTTCTAACACCATCAACTACCACTATCATCAGCTTCTACCACCATCAACTACCATTATTTTTAGCTTCTACCACCATCAACTCCCACTACCATAAACTTCTACCACCATCAACTACCCCCTTCATCAGCTTTCACACCATCAAACTCCTATAAACAGCTTCAAACACCATAACTACCATATCATCAGTTTCTACCACCATCACCTACCACTATCATCAGCTTCTACCACCATCAACTACCACTATCATCAGCTTCTACCACCATCAACTACCACTATCATCAGCTTCTACCACCATCAACTACCACTATCATCAGCTTCTACCACCATCAACTACCATATCTTTAGTTTCTACCACCATCACCTACCACTATCATCGGGCTTCTACCCCCACCCAACCTACCACTATCATCAGCTTCTACCCTCCCAAATCACCTACCACTATTATCATGCTTCTACCACCATCACCTCCCATATAATCAGTTCTACCACCATCAACTACCCCCATATCGGTTCTCCCACCATCACTACATACATAAACCTTCTACCACCATCACCTACTACCACCATCAGCTGCCTAAACATAGACAATATCGGTAAAAATATATAACGTTTTCTTAACAAAATGTGTCAAACATACATCAGCTTGACACACCTTCAAACAAACATACATCAGCTTGACACACCTTCAAACAAACATACATCAGCTTGACACACCTTCAAACAAACATACATCAGCTTGACACACCTTCAAAAAAAACATACATCAGTTGACACCCCTTCAAACAAACATACATCAGCTTCACACACCTTCAAACAAACATACAGCAGCTTGACACACCTTCAAACAAACATACATCAGCTTGAAACACCTACAAACAAACATACAGCACTTTGACACACTTAGAAACAAACATACGGCAGCTTGACACAGCTACAAACAAACATACAGCAGCTTGACACACTTTCGAACAAACATACGGCAGCTTGACGCACCTACAAACAAACATACTGCAGCTTGACACACTCACGAACAAACATACGGCAGCTTGACGCACCTACAAACAAACATACAGCAGCTTGACACACTTACGAACAAACATACGGCAGCTTGACGCACCTACAAACAAACATACAGCAGCTTGACACACTTACGAACAAACATACAGCAGCTTGACACACTTACGAACAAACATACAGCAGCTTGACACACTTACAAACAAACATACTTCAGCTTGACACAGCTACAAACAAACATACAGCAGCTTGACACCTTACAAAAAAAATATTCGCTGACACAGCTCAAACAAATACAGAGTTTGAACATTACGAAAAAACATCGGCAGCTTGACGCACCACAAACAAAAATACAGCAGCTTGCACACTTAGAACAAAAATAGGCGCTTGAGCCCCTACAAAAAAACTACAGCAGTTGACCACTTACGAAAAAAACTCGCAGCTTGACGCACCACAAACAAACATCGCGTTGCCAACCTCGAACAAACTACTGCAGCTTGACGCACCTACAAACAAACATACAGCAGCTTGACACACTCACGAACAAACGTACGGCAGCTTGACGCACCTACAAACAAACATACTGCAGCTTGACACACTCACGAACAAACATACGGCAGCTTGACGCACCTACAAACAAACATACAGCAGCTTGACACACTCACGAACAAACATACGGCAGCTTGACGCACCTACAAACAAACATACTGCAGCTTGACGCACCTACAAACAAACATACGGCAGCTTGACGCACATACAAACAAATATACGGCAGCTTGACGCACCTACAAACAAACATACAGCAGCTTGACGCACCTACAAACAAACATACAGCAGCTTGACACATCTACAACAAACAAACGGGTTCTTAAATGAATTCATTTTCTTGGGAATGGTATGACTTACATGGTTTTAAAAATCTGACATGCTGATGAATCAGACGCTCGTAGAACACTTGGGACTTTTAATTACGGACACGTTTCGCTAGCCAATTATATTTTCATTAAAGGGCTGAAGCAGCCACTGACTGGCGAAATGTTACCTTAATAAAGATTCCAAAATGTTGGAGTTTTTTGTCTTTGATTATTAAGGGCTGTGATGACTTGAGATATAAGATTGCTTCTCCCAGTGGCAGGGATAGTTGGTGATGCTCAGTATGAAGTAACCTCTTGTGGCTCTCCCAGTGGCAGGGATGGTTGGTGATGCTCACTATGGTGTAACCTCTTGTGGCTCTCCCAATGGCAGAGATGGCTGGTGATGCTCAATATGGAGTAACCTCTGGTGGCTCTCCCAGTGGCAGGGATGCCTGGTGATGCTCAATATGGAGTAACCTCTGGTGGCTCTCCCAGCGGCAGGGATGGTTGGTGATGCTCTATATGGAGTAACCTCTGGTGGCTCTCCCAGTGGCAGGGATGGTTGGTGATGCTCAATATGGAGTAACCTCTGGTGGCTCTCCCAGTGGCAGGGATGGTTGGTGATGCTCTATATGGAGTAACCTCTGGTGGCTCTCCCAACGGCAGAGATGGCTGGTGATGCTCAATATGGAGTAACCTCTGGTGGCTCTCCCAGTGGCAGGGACGGTTGGTGATGCTCAATATGGTGTAACCTCTGGTGGCTCTCTCAGTGGCAGGGATGGTTGGTGATGCTAAATTTAGGGGAGTAACCTCTGGTGGCTCTCCCAGTGGCAGGGATGGCTGGTGATGCTCAATATGGAGTAACCTCTGGTGGCTCTCTCAGTGGCAGGGATGGTTGGTGATGCTCAATATGGAGTAACCTCTGGTGGCTCTCCCAGTGGCAGGGATGGTTGGTGATGCTCAATATGGAGTAACCTCTAGTGGCTCTCTCAGTGGCAGGGATGGTTGGTGATGCTTAATATGGAGTAACCTCTGGTGGCTCTCTCAGTGGCATGGATGGCTGGTGATGCTCAATATGGAGTAACCTCTGGTGGCTCTCCCAGTGGCAGGGATGGCTGGTGATGCTTAATATGGAGTAACCTCTGGTGGCTCTCCCAGTGGCAGGGATGGTTGGTGATGCTCAATATGGAGTAACCTCTGGTGGCTCTCCCAGTTGCAGGGATGGTTGGTGATGCTCAATATGGAGTAACCTCTGGTGGCTCTCCCAGTGGCAGGATGGCTGGTGTGTTTAATATGGAGTAACCTCTGGTGGCTCTCCCAGTGGCAGGGATGGCTGGTGATGCTCAATATGGAGTAACCTCTGGTGACTCTCCCAGTGGCAGGGATGGTTGGTGATGCTCAATATGGAGTAACCTCTGGTGGCTCTCCCAGTGGCAGGGATGGCTGGTGATGCTCAATATGGAGTAACCTCTGGTGGCTCTCCCAGTGGCAGGGATGGCTGGTGATGCTTAATATGGTGTAACCTCTGCTGGCTCTCCCAGTGGCATGGATGGCTGGTGATGCTCAGTATGGAGTAACCTCTGGTGACTCTCCCAGTGGCATGGATGGCTGGTGATGCTCAGTATGGAGTAACCTCTGGTGACTCTCCCAGTGGCAGGGATGGTTGGTGATGCTCAATATGGAGCAACCTCTGGTGGCTCTCCCAGTGGCAGGGATGGTTGGTGATGCTCACTATGGTGTAACCTCTGGTGGCTCTCCCAGTGGCAGGGATGGTTGGTGATGCTTAATATGGTGTAACCTCTGGTGGCTCTCCCAGTGGCAGGGATGGTTGGTGATGCTTAATATGGTGTAACCTCTGGTGGCTCTCCCAGTGGCAGGGATGGTTGGTGATGCTCAGTATGGAGTAACCTCTGGTGGCTCTCCCAGTGGCAGGGATGGTTGGTGATGCTCACTATGGTGTAACCTCTGGTGGCTCTCCCAGTGGCATGGATGGCTGGTGATGCTCAGTATGGAGTAACCTCTGGTGACTCTCCCAGTGGCATGGATGGCTGGTGATGCTCAGTATGGAGTAACCTGGGGGTTTGACTCTCACCAGTGGCAGGGATGGTTGGTGATGCTCAATATGGAGCAACCTCTGGTGGCTCTCCCAGTGGCAGGGATGGTTGGTGATGCTCAATATGGAGCAACCTCTGGTGGCTCTCCCAGTGGCAGGGATGGTTGGTGATGCTCACTATGGAGTAACTTGTGGTGGCTCTCAGAGAACCCTTCAATGAAACAATAACAACATCGCTGCTTATATCGTCACTACACATCTTTCTCTTGTAATAACTTGTAATAATAAGTTATTATCAATAACTAACATATTCAGAAATTTTATAAATATTGGAGTAGCTCAATAACCTTTACAGGCAGTGGATTGTATAACTACTGTGTAGTTATTGGCTCTTAGCTTTCACACCTCCATCTCCTAGTACCTTATTCCTAACAGAAACAGTTTAATGATTCAGTGTCTTCTTGGTACCTCTAGCATCAATAGTATTATTTTTGGGTGCCAGGGGTAATGTCCAGTAATGAGACGAGTGATTAAAAAAATATAGTCTCCATTAAATAACACATGACTGAGTAGGTACTGGACACACCCACGGCAAGAGGCTGAATGCTGTTTACAGCATCCCAGGGAGTGTTCTAACAGGAACTGGCGTACATCTTGGCCGAGGCTAATTTTTCCCTGGATTTCACGTTACAGCATGCAACACCAGTTGTGTACTGTACAAAGTGATAATAGTGTTTAAGGCTGAGTGCGCTGTTGCTATTAAAAATGAGCCTCGTTTTTTCTCTTGGGTGTGTCTATAGAATTCTTTGTCTAGTCTGTGTGACGTCACCTCGCGACATCATTCATTTGGTTCTAGTGTGTAAATCACTGGTGATAAGAGTGGCACAGTATAAATACTGTATAAAATCTACTTAGGCTTCTGGTGTTTTATTCTAGCAACTAAGTAGAGAGCAAGTTATTAAAGAAAACCTTAAAAGAAAATCACATTCTTGACTTTATTATAGTATTCTAGGTTGGTAAGTAAATAAGTTCTTATAGACACAGGTATACATAAGTACAATTATCATACATGGCATAAATTACCCTGGATAATCCAAAAAAGTCAAAGTGACTTATTTCCATTGGTTTAATTTCTCTAAAAAGTTCTTTATAAAATCATTGTAAATGTTTCAATTTTATTCATTAGGCCTAAATAAAAACGAGGGTTTTCAAGGCTGTATGTAACCTGTAACCCCTTAACTAGTGTCTGAACTTGCATCTCATACACCGAGAGATATACATTTCTCGGTGTATATAGTCATGTGTTATTAGCGTGATATCTCAAAGAAAATAGGTCACGATGTTTGAATTATTTGGGTTATCCTGGGTTATAGTTACATAATGTATGTGACACTAATATCTGTGTACCACTGACTCTTGTAAAAAATATATGTTATGTACAAAATTGCTAAATAAAAACGACTTGCTTATTTTCATACTTAAGTTAATTACTTTCTTACTTTGACTCTTTTGGGTTACCTTAGGAAATTTACTTATGTGCTAAATTATGTATGATAATTGTACTTATGTGTACCTGTACCTATATCAGCTTCACTTTTTAATTACTTCACTTACATATTTACGTATTAGACCCCTGCAACCACATATAGGTGACAACGGTGTCCCGTAGCACGATTTCTGCACACTCAGCTCACACACTGAAGTCCGTAATTCGATCCCCGGTAAGGTTGAAAACGATAGGAAGTGTTTCCTTAGACACCTGCTGTCTTGTTCACCTAACATTAAAATTGATACCTGGGTGTTAGCCGACATATGTGGGGTCACATCCTGGGGACAAAACCTAATTTGCCCGAAATGCCCAGCATAACAAGGGGCTATCTATACAGCAGTGTCATTAATGTCAGCTATGTCAGCTATTGTACATGTACTTGTAGAAATAAAGATTATTAGTGTATTATTATCATAAGTAAATTTTTACGTGGTGTAACTTTGTGTGAGTCTCTCTCTGTCTCGCTGGGAAGCTCCGTTCTCTATAAACCAATAAGTTGTCAAAGAAAACTAGGAAGTCATAATAACTAGTGTAACTTAGGAAATTTTATGTTTTCCAAGAGGATGCGCTTTATGCCATATATTCTACGTAAGTTCTTAGACTAAATATACTCGAAGTTTTTTAAGGTGCTATTAAATTTTAGTATTTATGTATGATTGCATATATTTGGCGAGAAATAGGTATTGTTCTCTTAATTTTGCAAGTGATTGAAAAAAAAAATTATAATCGTGGTTGTTTCTATGGAATAATAATTTAGAATTTTGTCAGTCTTTCGGAATATTAGCAATTTTATGTAAAAATAAGCTTAACGCTATAGAAAAATATATTCTTATTGGAGATGAAATAGTGGAAGAGAAAACGGTTCTTGACTCTTAATAAAGAAAATGGAAGCTGAATAGAAAATCTGTGGGTAACTATTCTTGATTATCGAAACATTTATATGATTATATATTGGAAAAAAAAAACTCATTGTTATGTATAAAGTGTTTCCGCACCATTATTGGTTGGTTGATTGGTTAGTTAAATGGGTTTGAAGACTATCGACTACACAAAGGTCATATTACTAAGTATGATAATTGTACTTATGTGTACCTGTCCCTAAATAAACTTAGTTAAGCTATTCCCCCACTAATCGAGTATCCTTTCAACGTATGTTGCAATAAATGATAAAAAATAGACTGCATTTCTACAAAGTAATATTTATAATTGATTCAGGGACAATTGATATTATTGACATAATTTATAGGAAGCTCCTGGTTATGTAGAGCACTTCAGACAGCCTGAAAAATAAACTTATAACTACTAATGGAATTTTTTTCAAAGCATTTTGTTGGAATTTTTGTACAAGTATTTTTTATAACATTTATAGAATTAATTACGAGTGCTGAATAAATACAAATGCATAAACTAATGTATATTTCGTCATTATTGTACAGGATATATAATAATCTGAAGGACCATAGAGTGTACATCATCTCAGTTACAACTTATATTATAATAAACTTAAAATTTATCGAATTTTGGTTTTAGGTAAAAGGACACAAGTGAAACTAATGTGACATTTTATTGTGGCAACGTTTCACTCTCCAGAGGCTTTATTGAGCCTGGAGAACGAAACGTTGCCACAATAAAATGTGATATTAGCCACACTTGTTTCTTTTTACCTAACATATTGTCGGTAATTCTACCAACATTATTTATATCTCCTTGTTGTCCTGTCCAGCTGCATAGAAAAAGGTCTCGTCTCTGGTCACATCCAATGGATTCTTCAAATTTGTGCTCACTTCCACTAGTATTCGTATTTGGGGTCACAGTGGTTTGGGAATACTTTTTCTGTAACAGGGTCGAAAACCAACCACAACGTTGGATTGCGTGCGGCCAGCAGTAACAGCCGGGTTGATCAGTCCCTGATCCACTGGGATGTCAGATAAGCTATACAACACATGTAGGGGATCAGCAACTATGCTGACAGTGAGGCCTGGTCATGGACCGGGCCGCAGGGGCGTTGATCCCCGGAATACCCTCCAGGTAAACGTCTTACAATTGCATATTCATTTTTGCTAACTGAACAGACAAGCCAGTTGTAAACCTCGATCAAATGAGCAAATGCTCCTCCAGTAAGCGGGTCATTATAAACAACTAACATCCGTCTCACAAAGAAGATCCAGATTTCTCCTTGTGGACAAAGACCGCTGCCATCTAGTGCGATATTGATATTGATACATAACCTTTGCTAAATGTAAGGTAAGAAGCTTTGAATACTAAATGTTAGCAAGTTTGTAGGTCAGGTTCAGTTTCAACTGTGTCACTCTGTCTTCCACTTTTAACATTTCTATTTTTTTTCTACAGTATCGTAAGACTAAATTTGCAATGCTGTACACTGAGGCGAGGAAAATCCACGTTTTTTTTTTTCTTTTCTGTGAAGGTCGACAGTTTTAGCAGTGATTCACACTTTGAACTTCAACACAAAACGTCCACCAGTTGGACACCTCTTAAATTTTTCTCTCTAGAGCTTAGAGCCGCTGGCTGTGTTCCTACTGCAGCTGTTGGACTCTTGTGTGCTATTGCCCGCTGTGTCTGTTACTTCTGATGCCTCATTGCTACTAAAAGTAAATAGATACCTAGGAGTTAGACGACTGTTGTGGGTGGCATCCTAAGAACAGACTGAAGCCCCAGTGGAAATAAGAGGAACTGCTTTCTTATTTATGGGATATTATGAGTTATTAACTCTGTGGAGTTACTGATCTGACTAAATCAACTTCATTTTCTATTAATCTTGTAGCTTGATTGCCTTCTCTGTTTTTTTTTTCTGGTTGTCTTTGGTTTTCATATTTCAAATGTTGTTCCTGCTTCCACGTTGCTCCTGCTGTTGTTGTCTCTTATGCTGTATTTGCTGATTTAATCTATTCCTTCTACGTCTGCTACCTCTGTTGCTCCTGTTACCTGTGTCGATCCTGCTACTGCTGTTGCTCTTGCCACCTTTGTTACCCCAGCTACCAGTTACTTTTCGTTGCCCCTCTTACTTTTGTTGCTCCTGCTACCTTTGTAACCCCAGCTACGTCCATAGTCCCTTTCACCTCTTTTGCTTCAGCTGCCTCTGATGTTTTTGCTACCTCTGTTGCTTGGTGTGCATCTTGCCCAGGGAGACACAGGATCTACAGGTCTCAGCTCACGTGTGGTACATCTCTGATCAAGGACTCAATAATTTAAGAGTAGAATGTTTTCAGTAGTTGCTGAGCACGGGAGCCCGCATTCCCTGCAGTGTATCTGTCTCTTGAACATCCCAGCAGCGTCCTCCCGAGACCATCAGACATCCAGAATTAAAATAACATTGACTGGAGGAATCGTCCACTGGCTGCAAGTTCTGAACGTGAACCGTTGTTTAATAAACCAATAGAAAATAGCCGGGTGTTGCTAGATCCACGGGTAAGTTAAATGCTTCTTCCTGGACGTCATTGTAATCTAATGTGGGTTATGCAACCGCGAATATCAGTCGTGTTTGTGAAGTGGTGGTTGTGGTGGTATTCTCGCTATGCTAACACGGACCTTGCCAAGGTGTGTCATCGACTCTATATTTTAGTTATGTGATCTCGTCTCTGTACTAGCACTGTCACATAGCCTCCTCACCTCAAGGAGCTTCAAGGAGTACTTTAGAGTACCGTCGAAGGTAATACAAATTAATTTTTAGCAAGTAAAGACTTGATAAAGCTCTCGAGTGACATGTAACCCTAAAGAAAGCTTGCTCTGCTCTGTCTGAATAACGTTTATTTGTTAGACATTCTGCTGTCCACCCATTATGGTAACATCGTTACTGCGTTGCCATTGACCTGTCGTCTCTGTATCGTCGTCCCTTCCAGTGTTAAACTTATCACCTCACCCTCACAATTTAATTCTAAAACTGAAATATTTGCATCGATATGCCTGTAAAACATACAACAAAAAAAATGTTTGACCTAGGCGCGAGACAGACTCGCTACCTAGTCTGACTCTACCAGCGGTCCACCGTAACAGAGATAAGGCATAATGGAAACTTTATAAAGACAATGTTTTTGTATGCAGACCTAGACTTTGAAACCATGTTTGGAGGCCAAGCTTGGAGACCAAGGCTTCCAGACCATGCTTGGAGGCCAAGTTTACAAACCACTTGCAGACCAAGCTTGCAGACCAAGCTTGCAGACCAAGCTTGCAGACCAAGCTTGCAGACCAAGCTTGCAGACCAAGCTTGCAGACCAAGCTTGCAGACCAAGCTTGCAGACCAAGCTTGGATAATATCTTTTTCAAGTCTATAGAGAGTTTCTGAAAAACGTGAAAATGTATAGATAGGATAGAGGTCATAACAGAGGTATGACAGACTTGGCAAAGCCTGAGCTTCGGGCGAAACGTCTACACAAAGCTCTCATTATGAGCGCTTTAACCAGTATTTCATACTGGTTAATAAGGGTGAGGACGACACACACACACACACTCAGTGGTCTCTTCCTTAGCCAAAGATACCGGTACCTATGGCTCTTAGCCAATCAGGAAGCAAGGGCCGTCACCAAAGATTGCCTTCCTAGTCAGAACAGTGGCTTAACCAATCAACGAAGCTACTAGATTCACTATATGCATTAGCGACTAGTAATCTGCTAATGGAACACAATGGCTAATAGGACTCTAGTAATCAAATGTCTTAGTATTAATCTAGAAGTGGGATACTTAATTTTAGAGAAATGCTGACTGGTGTGCTAGAAAGGCGCTATGTGCCGGGCATATCTTAACTACATAATGTACGATGCTTCGCTTCACATACAGTTGTATTAAAGTAATGATTTCCTTAAAAATAAACAAAAAAATATTTCCCCAGAATGAGTATATACGAGAATTAGACAGTGGGTGAGTTTGTGGTTCATTAGTTACAGATTTCCTTATAGTTACATAATCTAGCACTGTCTAACTTTGTCTAAGGAATCAGTTATGCAAAGCGAAATTCTATTAAGTCTTGGGTGACATAGTGTACGTATAACACACTCGTATTAGACATACACTATGTGTATGTCTAACACGAGTGTGTTAGACTACTTAAAACTGTTGAAGAATATTTAATCAGTGACTTACTAATAACTTTGTTATAGCACAAGAACACACCGAAAGTTATATTTCTCTCAGAGTATATATCCAGAGAGTTAACTTTAATGCCTATTAGAGGGAGTGACAAGATTTTGTCTGGTGGTGACAGGGCACTAGCTACCTTAACGACCCTTGTCTTGTCGACACAAAAAAAGGCACAATACCGTGACTGTAACGACACACAAATAACTGCATTGTCACTACGTTGTTACTACATTGTTATAACATTGTTACCACGTGGTTACCACTTTAATAACACAGAGTTATAACAATGGTATTTCATTGTCACCAACTTGTTCTTCACACATCAGCCGCCAGCCAGATCTTCACACACCAGAAGTAGCCAGAAATATGGCCCCTGGGGAAGGTGTGCTAGAAGTATGATCCCTGGCGAGGGTGTGGCCAGAGATATGGCCCCTGGGGAGGGTGTGGCTAGAAGTATAGTCCCTGGGGAGGGTGTGGAGAGAAGTATGGTCCCTGGGAGGGTGAAGCCAGAGGTATGGCCCCAGGGGAAGGTGTGGCTAAAAGTATGGTCCCTGGGGAGGGTGTGGCCAGAGGTATGGCCCCTGGGGAGGGTGTGGCCAGAAGTACGGCCCCTGGCGAGGGTGTGGCCAGAAGTATGGTCCCTGGGAGGGTGAAGCCAGAGGTATGGCCCCAGGGGAAGGTGTGGCTAGAAGTATGGTCTCTGGGGAGGGTGTGGCCAGACGTATGGCCCCTGGGGAGGGTGTGGCCAGAAGTATGGCCCCTGGGAAGGGTGTGGCCAAAAGTATGGCGCCTGGGGAGGGTGTGGCCATAAGTATGGTCCCTGGGAGTGTGAAGCCAGAGGTATGGCCCCAGGGGAAGGTGTGGCTAGAAGTATGGTCCCTGGGAGGGTGAAGCCAGAGGTATGGCCCCAGGGGAAGGTGTGGCTAGAAGTATGGTCCCTGGGGAGGGTGTGGCCAGAGGTATGGCCCCTGGGGAGTGTGTGGCCAGAAGTATGGCCCCTGGGGAGGCATCCATCAAGGTGTCTTTGGCACTTGGCCCTCAACCTCTGGTGTGGTAAATTTAGACTTGTCTTGAGCCACGTTGCTGTTGCTGCTGTTGTGGCTGCTGTTGCTGCTGTGTCCGCTGCGGCTGCTGTTGCTGCTGTGTTTGCTGTGGCTGCTGTTGTTGCTGTGTCTGCTGTGGCTGCTGCTGTGTCTGCTGTGGTTGTTGCTGTTGTTGCTGTGACTTCTGCTGTTGCCGTTGTGACTGCTGCTGTAGCTGCTGTGACTGCTGCTGTGTCTGCTGTGGCTGCTGTGGCTGCTGTAGCTGCTGTGGCTGCTGCAGTTGCCGCTGTGACTGCTGCTGTAGCTTCTGTGGCTGATTCTGTGGCTGCTGCTGTGTCTGCTGTGGCCCCTGCTGTTAGTGCTGTAGTTGCTGCTGTTACTGCTGTCGCTGCTGCTGTTACTGCTGTCGCTGCTGCTGTTGCTGCTGTGGCTGCTGCTGTTGGTGCTGTGGCTGCTGCTGTTACTGCTCTGTCTGTTGTGATTGTTGATGTAGCTGCCGTGGCTGATGCTCTGGCTGCTGCTGTGTTTGCTGTGGCTGCTGCTGCTGTTGCTGGTGTGGCTGCTGTGGCGGCTGCTGCGTCTGCTCTTGATCGTGTGGCTGCTGCTGTTAGTGATGTGGCTGCTACTGTTGCTGATTTGGCTGCTGCTACTGTTGCTGGTGTGGCTGCTTCTGTCGGCGTGGCTGCTGCTGTTGTAGCTGCTGTGGTGCTTAGCTGCTGTGGTGCTGTGGCTGCTGCTGTAGCTGCTGCCACAGCAGCAACAGCAGCAGCCACAGCAGCAGACGGTACAGCTGACTTATCAATCTGCTGGGCAGATTCATCAGTCTGCTTTGATTAATTATAAGATGTAGACTGGTAACTTACTGCCTGGCTAAATGATGTCACAGGGATCAGTGCCCCTCCTGTGGGATGTCACTGGTGGGGTCCAACATGGATCTGTGCTTCCCTGTTTGGTGTCAGCATGTTTGATGTCATTATTATGTTTGATGTCAGTATGATGTTTGATGTCAGTATGATGTTTGATGTCAGTATGAAGTTTGATGTCAGTACGATGTTTGATGTCAGTATCTTTGATGTCGGTATGTTTGATGTCAGTATGATGTCTGATGTCAAGTATGATGTAAAGTGTCAGGTACAATATTTGATGTCAAGTATGACGTGTGACTGAAAATATAATAAACTTGGGCAGTGTAGTTGCCAATTTTACCGAAATTGGGATTACTTGTAAAACACAAAATCAGCTGTTTTATACAGCATTTTAATGTCTATGAGTTTAGTGAAGCTCTTAAATACTGAACAACTTGACGTGAGAGCCGGTACAGTGTCAGCTGGTGTTCTGCTCTTCCTCTAGCGTTGTCCCTTTTACCTACAGAATGCCTTATCCGATCGGTTTCAAATTTTCAACCCTGTTGGTTGAGAAATTGACACACGCAGGTGCCTTCTGATCAATTTGATATATACATACAGACCATTACCGAAATTGACATCCTTGAGACCATTTTAAAAATCCTCGTGGGATCTGCTTGAATACTGGGGTGTGTAAGAGCCTTTTATTACTTTCAGAGCCATTTTGTTACTTTCAGAGCCATTTTGTATTTACAAAGTTATTTTGTTACTTTCAGAAACGCTGCACCCCAGAGTTTAATGTTTCTGTAGGGCTTAGGCTGTGTAAGTGCATTTTTTCTTTTTTTAATTTTGGGCGCTAACTATAGAATGCATCATTTGGTAGGCTTTAAACTTTTAGTACTGTCGTGTCTCCCTCAAACGATGCTTCTCACTGATTTTACATCGTCTAAATTTTAATTTGCCAGTTGTATTAAACAAAATGATGTTCGTGAAATAACCAGAGAATGTCTCTTCTGACTGGGTTATCCTGGGTTAAATAAGTCACAGTGTTTGGCTTTACTGGGTTATCCTGGGTTAAATAAGTCACAGTGTTTGGCTTTACTGGGTTATCTTGGGTTAAATAAGTCACAGTGTTTGGCTTTACTGGGTTATCCTGGGTTAAATAAGTCACAGTGTTTGGCTTTACTGGGTTATCCTGGGTTAAATAAGTCACAGTGTTTGGCTTTACTGGGTTATCCTGGGTTAAATAAGTCACAGTGTTTGGCTTTACTGGGTTATCCTGGGTTAAATAAGTCACAGTGTTTGGCTTTACTGGGTTATCCTGGGTTAAATAAGTCACAGTGTTTGGCTTTACTGGGTTATCTGGGTTAAATAAGTCACAGTGTTTGGCTTTACTGGGTTATCCTGGGTTAAATAAGTCACAGTGTTTGGCTTTACTGGGTTATCCTGGGTTAAATAAGTCACAGTGTTTGGCTTTACTGGGTTATTATGGGTTAAATAAGTCACAGTGTTTGGCTTTACTGGGTTATCTTGGGTTAAATAAGTCACAGTGTTTGGCTTTACTGGGTTATCTTGGGTTAAATAAGTCACAGTGTTTGGATTTACTGGGTTATCCTGGTTAAATAAGTCACAGTGTTTGGCTTTACTGGGTTATCCTGGGTTAAATAAGTCGCAGTGTTTGACTTTACTGGGTTATCCTGGGTTAAATAAGTCACAGTGTTTGGCTTTACTGGTTATCCTGGGTTAAATAAGTCACAGTGTTTGGCTTTACTGGGTTATCCTGGGTTAAATAAGTCACAGTGTTTGGCTTTACTGGGTTATTTTAGGTTAAATAAGTCACAGTGTTTGGCTTTACTGGGTTATCTTGGGTTAAATAAGTCACAGTGTTTGGCTTTACTGGGTTATCCTGGGTTAAATAAGTCACAGTGTTTGACTTTACTGGGTTATTTTGGGTTAAATAAGTCACAGTGTTTGGCTTTACTGGGTTATCTTGGGTTAAATAAGTCACAGTGTTTGGCTTTACTGGGTTATCCTGGGTTAAATAAGTCACAGTGTTTGGCTTTACTGGGTTATCCTGGATTAAATAAGTCACAGTGTTTGGCTTTACTGGGTTATCCTGGGTTAAATAAGTCACAGTGTTTGGCTTTACTGGGTTATCCTGGGTTAAATAAGTCACAGTGTTTGGCTTTACTGGGTTATCTTGGGTTAAATAAGTCACAGTGTTTGGCTTTACTGGATTATCCTGGGTTAAATAAGTCACAGTGTTTGGCTTTACTGGGTTATCCTGGGTTAAATAAGTCACAGTGTTTGGCTTTACTGGGTTATTTTAGGTTAAATAAGTCACAGTGTTTGGCTTTACTGGGTTATCCTGGGTTAAATAAGTCACAGTGTTTGGCTTTACTGGGTGATCCTGGGTTAAATAAGTCACAGTGTTTGGCTTTACTGAGTTATCCTGGGTTAAATAATCCAGTGTTGTTCTTTATTTTGTTATCCTGGGTTAAATATATCATAAATATAATGGGGCTATCTAAGTGGGGATCAATGATAAGACTTCGGAGGCTTGTTACTTTATTTGTGCTCTTCTACACAGGCAGTGTGTTATGGCGGCCCATGCCGGAGGGCCATGTCCGCAAGAGAGTGACAGAGTAAATGCTCGTTGTCTGGATGACTGCGGCTGCGAGAGTGAGGTAGGGTAAGCATGGTGCGAGCTGTGCTTGGTAGGCCTGTGCCACTAGGTGCCAGCACCGTAGTGCCGCAAAATATGAACCCAACTGGACATACATCATCGTACATGGTCGCCCTCCACCATGACTGACTGAAAAAAAACTCCGTCTCTTTCTCTCTCAGGAATAGGGCACAGAACACAGAATAAAAACATATATATACATGTGGGCATGGACCAAAAAAAAACTTCCTCCACTCTGCCACTGGAAAACCACTTCCACCACTGTTTTAACTGCCTATTGGGCTGATCTCGTAACTTGCCGAGTATCGCAGAGGTAGATGAGATATACGGCTGTTATCTTGCCTCTTTATTGGGATAATGGGGTTCACAGCGGGCAGTGAAAGGTGAGCCCGAGCCAGTCCGGGAGGGAAGGTTGTTAACTGGAAGGCCGCAGGTCGAGTGAGAGACATGGCTGTGTATGTATAACTTGAGGCAGTGCCGTCTGGTGGGCACTCAGGGGAACTAAGTCCACAACAAACTAGCTTCAAGGGGGGACTGTGAGAAGTAGCAGTAGGCTTACTATCTACAAATAAGCCACAATGTTTGGCTTTACTGGGTTATCCTGGGTTAAATAAGCCACAGTGTTAATAATATACAGACCATAGCTGACATTAATGACATACTACTGTATAGAAAGCCGCTTGTTATGCTGAGCATTTCGGGAAAATTAGGTCAGTTTTGTCCCAGGATGCGACCCACACCAGTCCACTAACACCCAGGTACCCATTATATACTGATGGACGGACATAGACAACCGGTGTAAGGAAACACACCCAATGTTTCTACCCTCGTCATTTGAACCGAGAGCTTTAGCCACCAAGCCACGGGGCTTTATTAGGTTTTCCTGGGTTAAATAAGCCACAGTGTTAGGCTTTATTTTGTTATCCCGGGTTAAATAAGCCACAGTTTTTGGCTTTATTGGGTTATCCTGGGTTAAATAAGCCACAGTGTTCGGCTTTATTGGGTTATCCTGGGTTAAATAAGTCAGTGTTCAGCTTTATTATGTTATCCTGGGTTATATCAACATAATATATTTTTTATGTACCCACATCACGTGGTGCCTTAGACGACGAAACTAATTGATTATTGTGTACACAAAGCCTAAACAGCAATTAATTATTAATATTGTTTGCTTACGTACATAATGATTCGCTAAATTCTAGTCAGTGTTAGATAACAGTTTGGATATTTTTTTCCTTCTGTACAGAAGATCCTAGTTTGACTTTTTCTGTGAGACATTGGGAAAATTTAAATACTGTTTGTCAAGTAATACTTTCCATGTGCCTCGTCAGAGTGGCTTTGACATTTCAACGGTGAGGACATGGTAATATTGGTGTATTAAGTTACTGGTCTCTCTGAGTTAAGTTTCAAAGCTGGTGCTTGTTAGGGGAAGAGTTTAATTAGTAGTATTATATACAAATGGCGAGGATATGGGAGAATGGGACGTGTGACGAAGTCTCTGCACGACCTGGATAAATTAGACACATGTGCAACTCTTGTGTATCTTTATTGAGCAAACGTTTCGCCACACAGTGACTTCATCAGTCTATACAAAGGAGAATCTTGAAGAACAGGAGGAGAATGAGGTAATCAGTCCCTCAGCCTTGAGTCGATATGGTCAGTCCATCAATCTTGAAGGTTGATCAGTCCATCAATCTTCAAAATTGATCAGTCCATCAATCTTCAAGATTGATGGACTGACCACATTGACTCAAGGCTGAGGGACTGATTACCTCATTCTCCTCCTGTTCTTCAAGATTCTCTTTGTATGGACTGATGAAGCCACTGTGTGGCGAAACGTTTCCTCAATGAAGATACCCAAGAGTTGCACATGTGTCTAATTTATCAACGTGTCGGTTCTCTGAACCATTCATCTACGACCTGGATCATTAAATAGTCAGACAGAAGCGTGAAGGGAAGGGAGCCACTCTATATAATGGCTCCCTTCCCTTCGCGCTTCTGTCTGACTAGTTAATGGTTTCATTCGCACCGAAACGTTGTCGTAAGTTTTATTCTTCTATATGCGGGTTATTTGTGTATTGTTCCAGTCACTGTATCGTATCTCTTTATATTTTAATTAGTTGTATACTTCATTAGAGCTGCTGAAGTCAACTTCAGATTGAAGTATACAAATTTTTCAGCATTAAGGGCACGATGTGTCCTCAAAATCCTATTTTACTCTCTTATATTAAGTAAATTTCGATTTTTAGAACATCGATTTATACTCATATGTAAATATATCTGAGTTGAAAATAAGAGAATATGTCTCTCAGAGGTTCTCACGTGTTGACACTCATCTTGAAAATCCTCTGAAGATGTGCGTATAAACACGTGAAAGCACACAGGTATTTCTAAGTTATTTTTCACTCTATTTTTTTTTAATATATGCAGACACGCCTTTCTGTTGTGATTTATTCCCATACTTTTCTGCACGAGAAAAGAACTTACATCGGCTTCACTTGAAATGACTTTTGTTTCGTATATATATATATATATATATATATATATATATATATATATATATAATATATATATATATATATATATATATATATATATATATATATATATATATATATATATATATATATATATATATATATATATATATATATATATATATATATAATACAATTTGGATGGAGGATAGTGTATTTCGTATTTTGTGGGTTGTTGTTTTTGAAGGGCATAGTTCGTGCATGATGGGGAGCGTTGGTTTATATTATGGGTAGATGTAGGAGGAGGCAGTAAGTGTGCCACGGTTACTGCTGCTCAAGCAAGTTCTTGGCACTCAAACAAAAGATATAAATTAGTATGAATTGGTTAATCAACGTCATCTTCAGTACAGTCGTGAGTTTATGGTCGCTCTTGCCACATTGTTTATGTTATCTGGTCTCATCTTTGTTCTACCCTTTAGGTCGAACGTCCTTAACATTTTAAGTTCTCTTCAATGTTTTCTTTATCATTGGTTGTTTCTGTTCAGTTTCTCTCACTTCAGACCAACATGTTTTTCCTTGTGTTATCGTAAAGAGTTTTTTTTTTAAATTCATGTATTTCATGTCTACCTCTCTGGTCACTTCTCTAATATACTTCTAGATTGTCTCTCTTGACACTCCTTCCCTCAACGTAACTCATGGTCGTGCCAGCTTGTCTCTCAACACAATGTTGATCTATCCCACTCCGGCTAAACTTTATTTCAAGTAGTGAAATCTTGCATATTTTAGCTAAAATACAAGATTTCACAGGCAGAATCATCCGCCTGCCTGATGATCAGGCCCTGATCCACCATGAGGCCTGGTCACAGACCGGGCCACGGGGGCGTTGACCCCCGGAACTCTCTCCAGGTCTACTCCAGGTCTACTCCAGGTATGCCATCTCGGAACTACCCGCTGAAACCTTCATACTATCTTGTGTTAAAATAAGCAACCACCTGGACAAAATGCAAGTAAAAGAAATCAGTCCCGACTCAGTCAAAGACTCTCTTAAGTAAGATACTGTGATGCAGATCATTATTATCTACGCTTTAATTTTCTGTCTAAGTGGTTGATGCCAGTGACACCCGAGGGTTAGTATTTCCTCTGTATGACGAGATTATTTGGCTGGCTTTCCAAGAGAGAATATTGACCTTGTTTACAGCCGAGGAATGAGACGTAATGGAGGACGAGAAATGAAAAATGTCTCTCTGAAGTAGATACCTAAATGGGAACCACATGTTGTTGGGGAAAGATGAGAGGTGAGGTATTTTGAGAATGGAGGTTAGAGGCAGGAGGAAGTGTGTGATGGGTGTGGAGGGGTGTGGTGATAGAGGGTGGAGGAGTGTGGTGATAAGTGTGGAGGGGAGTAGTGATTTGGATGGAGTGGAGTGATGGGCATAAACAAAGGTGATATTAATAAGGTACTGAGGGTGCAGAACCAGGTAAGGACCAGAAATAATGGATATAAGTTGGATAAATTTAGATTTAAAAAGGACATAGGTAAGTGCAGGTTTTCGAACAGAGTTGTAGATGCGTGGAACAATCTTCCGAGTAGGGTGATCGAGGCTAGGACCTTGTGTAGCTTTAAAAAGAGATTGGACAAATAAATGAGTGAAAGGGGCTGGGTTTGATTGGTATCATTAGGTATGAGAGTATATTCTTGGGTAGCCTTGGGTAGTAGTGGTTTTGATAAGAACCTGCCTTGTATGAGCCAGTAGGCGGTCTGCAGTGTTCCTCCATTCTTATGTTCTTATGATGAATGTGGAGGTGTTGTAATGGAAATGAAGGAGTATGGTGATGGGTAATGCTATACCAGTATTGTGAAGGGTAGGGGAGGGCAGCACTACACATATGGCACTATACCAGTATTGCGAAGGGTAGGGGAGGGCAGCACTACACATATGGCACTATACCAGTATTGCGAAGGGTAGGGGAGGGCAGCACTACACATATGGCACTATACCAGTATTGTGAAGGGTAGGGGAGGGCAGCACTACACATATGGCACTATACCAGTATTGCGAAGGGTAGGGGAGGGCAGCACTACACATATGGCACTATACCAGTATTTTGAAGGGTAGGGGAGGGCAGCACTACACATATGGCACTATACCAGTATTGTGAAGGGTAGGGGAGGCAGCACTACACATATGGCACTATACCAGTATTTTGAAGGGTAGGGGAGGGCAGCACTACACATATGGCACTATACCAGTATTGTGAAGGGTAGGGGAGGGCAGCACTACACATATGGCACTATACCAGTATTTTGAAGGGTAGGGGAGGGCAGCACTACACATATGGCACTATACCAGTATTTTGAAGGGTAGGGGAGGGCAGCACTACACATATGGCACTATACCAGTATTGCGAAGGGTAGGGGAGGGCAGCACTACACATATGGCACTATACCAGTATTGTGAAGGGTAGGGGAGGGCAGCACTACACATATGGCACTATACCAGTATTGCGAAGGGTAGGGGAGGGCAGCACTACACATATGGCACTATACCAGTATTGTGAAGGGTAGGGGAGGGCAGCACTACACATATGGCACTATACCAGTATTGCGAAGGGTAGGGGAGGGCAGCACTACACATATGGCACTATACCAGTATTTTGAAGGGTAGGGGAGGGCAGCACTACACATATGGCACTATACCAGTATTGTGAAGGGTAGGGGAGGGCAGCACTACACATATGGCACTATACCAGTATTTTGAAGGGTAGGGGAGGGCAGCACTACACATATGGCACTATACCAGTATTGTGAAGGGTAGGGGAGGGCAGCACT
>NC_069402.1:17410914-17455914 GCF_026875155.1 Cherax quadricarinatus
CATCCTCACAAAGTCGTAACAAGAAGAATGGGAATGACTCAATACATTGTGAAGAAAAATCGTGCAGGATCTGTCACGACAGAACATATTCAAGAGTAAAATTCTCAAGCTTCTGAAGAACATTCACGCGCCCGACCAGTGCCAGAAAACTGTGCAAGTACGATCTTGCAGGTGATATGTGGCAGTATGTGGTGACGCCGGACGATGACCAGTGCCAGGAAGCTATATGAGTGCCATCTGCAGGTGGTACACGGTGAATGAATTTATCTCAACGCTTGTAACAGGTTCCCAGCCATTTACTTTCAGCCACAGGTGGTAGTAAATGATTTAAGCTGGTAACTGACTTCAGCTGCAGAGGTAAATTACAGAGAGCTAGAGAGCATCAACATTAGTTTCCAGTGCTTCCAGTGTTCGGTTTTAAAGGCCATCTTCAGGCAAGAAGCAGGAAAACACCACAAAGTAACATTTATGAAGGGATTCAAAGAAATCGGTTAGCCGGACTTGAGTCCTGGAGGTGGAAATAAAAGTGCCTGCACTCTGAAGGCGGGATGGAGATATGTTGTAGTTTTTGAAATGCGGTATCGGCACTCCTCTGGGAAAATAGTAATGGAATGAATAAATGATGAAAGAATTTCTTCTTTTTCGGGACACCGTGCCTCGGTGGGAAACGGCCGATGTGTTTACAAAAAAGGACCCAGACACATAGCAAGACTAGAGGAACTCTCCCATAAAAAAAAAGAAATCCATAATTACGCCTTATTCAACAGCCAATATTTTGAACGTAAACAGAACAGGAAACCCGTGAACTTCCATGTATGTTTCCTCACCAGAGAACTTTTGGAAGACAATAATCAGCACTCTGGACAAAGTGAAGACAAGAGAAGAAATATGACTGTGTGTTCACTCTCATGAAACAAAAATAAAAGCAAACCAGCAGTGAAAAACTTAATTTTGAATTTCCATGGAGTATAAACATGATGACGTCATATACAACGATCCCTCGTACTAAACGACTACAATGGTCGTCACTCAACTCTATCGTCGTAGTAAATTTACAAGAACATTGAACGGATATATTCACAAAAGCAATTTATTGTCTGGTCAGGTAATGAGCATCTAGAGAAACTGGGGCTCTAGAGATGAGCGGACGCACGATCGAGACTCCACCACTTATTGCGCTGAATGGCCCAAGAGCACGGGTTTGCCGCTTCATGAAATACAAAAGAAATACGAAAATGACCTGTAATAGTATTCGGTAGAGGAAGTTGATAAAAATACAAAACCATTATTACTGTGTAACATTGTCTGGACAACACTTCCTTGGTCGTGAGTTTTATCAAGTACATCGTGACTGACAACACAGCGGCGGGAGGGGAGGGGGGAGGGGGAGGGGGAAGGGGAGGGGGAGGGGGAGGGGGAGGGGGAGGGGAGGGGAAAGAGAGGGGAAGAATTCCAAAAACCAGAAACTCTTCAGGAATTCCCCACGAGCGAGTAAAAACAAGAGCTTGGAGACTCACTGGACTCTGGCGGCTGTCTGCCGGTGAGTCACTGGACTCTGGCGGCTGTCTGCCGGTGAGTCACTGGACTCTGGCGGCTGTCTGCCGGTGAGTCACTGGACTCTGGCGGCTGTCTGCCGGTGAGTCACTGGACTCTGGCGGCTGTCTGCCGGTGACTCACTGGACTCTGGCGGCTGTCTGCCGGTGAGTCACTGGACTCTGGCGGCTGTCTGCCGATGACTCACTGGACTCTGGCGGCTGTCTGCCGGTGACTCACTGGACTCTGGCGGCTGTCTGCCGGTGACTCATTGGACTCTGACGGCTGTCTGCCATGGACTCACTGGAGATGTTAGGCTGGATTTAACTTATATTTGCAGTGGTACACCTGCGGCAGCGCCATCTTAATCTCGACTTGTAAGAAGCTAAACCACTGCACTAAACCACTGCACTAAACCACTGCACTAAACCACTGCACTAAACCACTGCACTAAACCACTGCACTAAGCCACTGCATTCCTCTGTTTACTCAGTGGAAATTCTGTAAGTAAAGCAATCAGCGAAGATCAACAGAACGGTACTGTCCAGGACATGGGAGACAATAGTGTGGTCACGAGAGTCCTAGATGATGTGGTATGACGATACATGAGTAACACTCATGTTCTTAAGACTTCTTGGTTGTGAACTGGAGAATATGACATTATCAGTCCTTAAGCCTAGAGAAGATGTAAGTCTGAGGTGGTCAGTCCCCCAGTCTTGGTGTGTGGTCAGCTCCGTAGCGTCAACCAGAGTGGAAGTGAAGCGTGAAAACGCAGCTTTATTAGTATTGAACTTTATTTAAATAATCTGAACCTAGTAAATCTTAAAGCAAATCGTTCAGTAGTTGGATCACTGGTGCTCGAATGTTACATTTGAAGGCTCTGAATGTTTTCTCAAGAATGTTCGAACAGAGCACTTCTGAAGGCTTACTGGACTAAACCATACCCCCGGCCGGGATTGAACCCGCGGTCAGAGAGTCTCAAAACTCCAGCCCGTCGCGTTAGCCACTAGACCAGCTAGCCACAATAAGATTCATCCAACTAGGTATATTTCTACACCATAGGAAAGTTAGCACAGGCACCTCTGTGACCACAAATGCAAGTTTTTACAGACGAATCTCCAGCTAGCGTGGCCGTGACGAACTCTAGCTCAAGTCCCTTCACTGCCGTCAACATGTAGAAATATACCTAGTTGGATGAATCTTATTGTGGCTAGCTGGTCTAGTGGCTAACGCGACGGGCTGGAGTTTTGAGACTCTATGACCGCGGGTTCAATCCCGGCCGGGGGTATGGTTTATTTGCAATCGTGTCATTACGATTTCTTAAGTCATGCTTACTGGACTATTCCAGGCAAGTCCTCAAAACCAAATCTTCCTACTCATACAGGTGGATGAGAACGAACTCACAAAATCATAATAACACGATTACAAACCACAGAATGGGTGGGGTTTGAACCCATGGCTAGTGAGTTGTAAAACCCCAGGCAAGTGCGTAAGCCACTGGGCCAGTTGGCTCCAATAAGTCATTCAACTAGGTACATTTACTCACCATAGGGAGGTTAGCATGGGCCACTACTGTGACCACAAATGTAAGTTTTCACTGATGAATCTCCCGCCACCCGTGGCAGTCTTCAACAGATTCACTAGTCAGAGAAGAGGCTTTGATTAACGGACGGAGGATCGAGTATCAACACATTCAGCGCTACAGGAAAAAAGTCAGTGTGTATTATGAGTCCAGTACCATGTAAATAATGTGTGTGTGTGTGTGTGTGTGTGTGTGTGTGTGTGTGTGTGTGTGTGTGTGTGTGTGTGTGTGTGTGTGTGTGTGTGTGTGTGTGTGTGTGTGTGTGTGTGTGTGTGTGTGTGTGCTGTGTGTATGTGTGTACTCACATATTTGTGTTTGCAGGGGTCAAGTCACAGCTCCTGGCCCCGCCTCTTTACTGATCACTACTAGGTCCTCTCTTTCTCTGTTCCATAAGCTTTGTCAAACCTCGTCTTAAAACTATTATACTCACTCCAAGATCCTTTTCCTTGAGTGAGGTTTGCAGTCTTTGGCCACCTAGCCTATACTCTGTCTGCGGTCTTCTTTGCCCTTCCCCGATCTTCATGACTTTGCATATGGTGGTGTTAAATTCGAGAATCCAGTTGCCGGACCAGGCGTCCAGACTGTCCATGTCTCTTTGTAGTACAGGGAGTGTGAGTCCCCACACCTGCCTGGCAAGGCTGGTACAGGGTGTCTGATCCTGTGAGTAACATATGGTGGTGTTAAATTCGAGAATCCAGTTGCCGGACCAGGCGTCCAGACTGTCCATGTCTCTTTGTAGACTTGCCTAATCTTGATCCGATGTAATTCTCCTCTTTAACTTCACATCATCTGCAAGCAGGGACACTTCTGAGTCTAACCTTGCCGTCATGCTATTCACATATACCGAAAACAGCACTGGTCCTAGGACTGACCCTTGTGGAACCCCGCTCGTCACAGGTAGCCACTCTGACATCTCGTCACGTACCATGACTCGTTGTTTCCTCCCTGTCAGGTATTCTCTGATCTACTTCAGTTCCTTTCCTGCTATGCGTGCCTGATCCTATAGCTTTTTTCACTAATCTCTTGTGAGGAACTGTGTGTGTGTGTGTGTGTGTGTGTGTGTGTGTGTGTGTGTGTGTGTGTGTGTGTGTGTGTGTGTGTGTGTGTGTGTGTGTGTGAGTGTGTGTGTGTGTGTGTGTGTGTGTGTGTGTGTGTGTGTGTGTGTGTGTGTGTGTGTGTGTGTGTGTGTAAGAAACACGTAGACATAAGAACGTGTATGAGAGGTGGGTAAGAGGTGCTGGTAGATAAGGAGAAGGTGCTGGCAGGTTTGAAGGGGCTGGCAGATAAGGAGGAGGTGATGGCAGCTATGAAGGAGGAAGTGACAGGTAGGAAGTAGGTGGTGGCGAGTAGGAAGGAGGTTGTGGCAGGTAAAAAGGAGGAAGGTGGTGGCATGAATTAAGGGAGGTGGTGGTGGCAGGCAGGAAGGTGGTGGTGGCAGGCAGGAAGGTGGTGGTGGCAGGTAGGAAGGTGGTGGTGGCAGGAAAGAAGGTGGTGGTGGCAGGAAGGAAGGTAGTTGTGGCAGGTAAAAAGGAGGTGTTGACAGGAAGGTAGGCAAAGCTCTCGTTTCACACGTTGTGTCCGGGTTCGATTCCCGGCAAAGGGGGGGAAACATTGGGCATGTTTCCTTATACCTGTTGTCCCTGTTCACCCATCAGTAAAATAGGTACCTGGGTGTTAGTCGACTGGTGTGGGTGGCATCCGGAGACAAAAGTGACCTAATCTGCGGGAAATGCTCTGCATAACAAGCGACTTTCTATATAACAGTATGCCACTGATGTCAGGTAGGCATATATACCTTCTACATGCACTTAGAGAAATAAAGATATTACTATTATTATTATTAAGGTGGTGGTGGCAGGTCGGTTAGACGTAAACGTGAAGCACACCAGTCTTCACACACTCTCCATGTTGACCTCAAAGCATCCGCTGTTCCTGGCAACACATAAAAACGGCATTAACATTATTATCTAACCCTGCAGATCCTAGAGTAAATGCTATGACACTATCAAGAGTGTCTGGTCTGCCTCTTCCTGGTATTTAACTCACCCCAGTTTCATTACATTAAATTACAATCCAGATAATGCCTTCTGAGTTCATGCGTGTATGTAACTACGTATGGTGATATCTAGTATTTGTGCAAGTGTTATTTGAATTAAAAATAGGTGACTTTTGTAGTTGTGTCCTGTGTCTGGGTGAAGTTATTTCAGTCCATCTGTCCTGGAGACTGTGAAGTTCCAGGTCTGTGTCATAAGTCTTCTTCAAACATGAGTATAATTACTAAATTTAGTTTTTCCTGTACTAGACTATTAATGACGACTAATGTTGACAAATGCTTCCTCTACCTGGTGTCAGGTGCCTTCAGTTTCTTCGCTGCACCTCACAGTAAAACTGCTTATTTTAATATATATAGATTATTTGTGAAATGAACCCTTCAGATCTGTGTCGTCTCGTCATGGTTCCTCTCATGTCAGAGTTTGTATGCTTGTGTATGTGTGTGGCACCAGAGCAAAGAAGTAATCCCTTAGTGCTGATGGTGGCACTAGAAATAAGAAGGTAATGTGTGTGTCCGCCGGGCCGGCGAACCCAACTCTGATTTTGTCCCTATTTTCCCCAATCCCTTCTTATTTACCCATCACCTTGTCCCTTCTTTCACTCACCGCTCGTCTCACTCCTCATCTTACCCTGTACCCTCGTCTGGCCCTGATTATCTCACTTATCTTACCCTGTACCCTTGTCTGACCCTGATTATCTCACTCATCTTACCCTGTACCCTTGTCTGACCCTTATCTACCCTCGCCTGGCGCTCCTCTTGACTAATAAAACACCGTCAACCCCGGTATGTCGCCTCCTTGTCACTTCTTCGCGATCACACTTGCCCGGTGCCAGTCATCCTGTCGCTCCCTTGAGAGGCACTTGCTTGGCGCTCCCAACTCAACAACTGTCTGGCAATTATAACCCTATATTTGACATGTGTTTATATTTCATGTGCGCTTGACACTTAGTCTTGACAGTCCACGTGCAGGCACTAATGCCTTTGTGCTTGACACATACAAATCGACATGGGACAATCCATTAAGATTCAGTACCATCTTGGCAGCCATACACTTGCTATTGTTAGACACTTATGCTACTTGTTGTGCTCGTTGTTTGACACTATCAGTGATATGACCCGACTCAACGATGTGACTTTTTTCGCTTCTTGCGTTGTAAATCTTAGTAACTTTGTAACTTAAGGCAATTCGAAGTGTATGTATATATATACGTATATATATATATATACGTATATATATATATATATATATTATATATATATATATATATATATTATATATATAATATATATATATATATATATATATAAATTTTCTTCTCCCCAGAAAAATTTTTTAAAATTTGAAGGGTTTTTTTCCCGGGGGGAAAATTTTTATTACACTTTTATTTTAAACTGTGCCACAATAACCGGGTTGGTGTTGCTTTTTGAATTTCAAGGTGAATTATACCTTTTGGGCCAATTGATTGAATTTTTGTCCATTCCCCTTTTTTTCCTATTCCCTTTTTTTTTATTATAGTTTATTATTTCTGTTTTTTGGTGACCATTTTTGCATTTTTTGGGTTTACCTTTTCCAATTTTATTGTTGATATGGACCTTGGGTTTCACTTAATACACGACCAGTACATGCCTGCCATGTTACTCTTGTCCTGGTGGCAGGTCATAGTCCTTGAAGTTCCGCTCCAACTCAAAAATCGCAATTATATCTTTATATTTGACTGTTTAAATTACATGTCTCGCAACATGTCCTTCAGTCCAGTTGTTCCTTGCTTGTTTGGTGGACCATAGAAATGTATCCTTAATTCAGAATTTGGGCTAATGTGTGGGCTATTGGTACCCAACTTGCTGATTTGGTCTTGTTTACCAACCCTGATATCCCATCACTTGTCCTTTTGACTTCAGCGTGTCATCCCTAACTTAACCTGTAGGCATCAGGTCGGGTTATTATTACGTTATATTTATACTTTACCCTTGTTGAATGATTATCTAAGTTTAATTTATCTATACTTGATTGACATTGATGTAACCTGCCTGGCCCTCTTTGCACAAAAACCTCAGACGCCTGCAATGTCGAATTTGTAGAGATTCAGAGATATCTCGAGGACACTTTGGTCCCACCACTGTCTGCTCACAGTGTTCAGAATTTTACTTGGGCGCTCCTGCCCCTGGGGAATTTTTGTATATACATGTTTAGTTGGCACTCACTGTACATTTTTTTTAAAATTTTGATTTAAAAACAAATGAGGCATCAAAATTTCAGTATTGGAGGCGTATTTTAGTTGGGCGTTATTTAAGGCTGTTTCAGAGGGTGTGGGGATGTGAGTCCCCACACCTGCCTGGCAAGGCTGGTACAGGGAGTGTGAGTCCCCACACCTGCCTGGCAAGGCTGGTACAGGGAGTGTGAGTCCCCACACCTGCCTGGCAAGGTTGGTACAGGGAGTGTGAGTTCCCACATTGCATGGCAAGGCTGGTACAGGGAGTGTGAGTCCCCACACTGCCTGCAAGTATGTACAGGGAGTGTGAGTCCCCACACCTGCTGGAAGGTGGTATAGGAGTGTAAAGTCCCCCACCTGCCTGGCAATGGTTGGTACAGGAGTGTGTCCCACACTGCTGGCAAGGTTGGTACAGGAGTGTGAGTCCCACACCTGCCTGGCAAGGCTGGTACAGAGTGTGAGACCCACACCTGCCTGGCAAGGCTGGTACAGGAGTGTGAGTCCCCACACCTCCTGGCAAGTTGTTTACGGGAGTGTGATTCCCCACACCTGCCTGGCAAAGCTGGTACAGGGATTGTGAGTCCCACACGTGCCTGCAAGGCTGGTAGGGAGTGTGAGGTCCCCACACCTGCCTGGCAAGGCTGGTACAGGGAGTGTGAGTCCCCACACCTGCCTGGCAAGGCTGGTACAGGGAGTGTGAGTCCCCACACCTGCCTGGCAAGGTTGGTACAGGGAGTGTGAGTCCCCACACCTGCCTGGCAAGGCTGGTACAGGAGTGTGAGTCCCACACCTGCCTGGCAAGGTTTGGTACAGGGAGTGTGAGTCCCCACACCTGCCTGGCAAGGTTTGGTACAGGGAGTGTGAGTCCCCACACCTGCCTGGCAAGGTTGGTACAGGGAGTGTGAGTCCCCACACCTGCCTGGCAAGGTTGGTACAGGGAGTGTGAGTCCCCACACCTGCCTGGCAAGGCTGGTACAGGGAGTGTGAGTCCCCACACCTGCCTGGCAAGGCTGGTACAGGGAGTGTGAGTCCCCACACCTGCCTGGCAAGGCTGGTACAGGGAGTGTGAGTCCCCACACCTGCCTGGCAAGGCTGGTACAGGGAGTGTGATTTCCCCACACCTGCCTGGAAAAGGCTGGTACAGGGAGTGTGAGTCCCCACACCTGCCTGGCAAGGCTGGTACAGGGAGTGTGAGTCCCCACACGTGCCTGGCAAGGCTGGTACAGAGAGTGTGAGTCCCCACACCTGCCTGGCAAGGCTAGTACAGGGAGTGTGAGTCCCCACACCTGCCTGGCAAGGCTGGTACAGGGAGTGTGAGTCCCCACACCTGCCTGGCAAGGTTGGTACAGGGAGTGTGAGTCCCCACACCTGCCTGGCAAGGTGGTACAGGGAGTGTGAGTCCCCACACCTGCCTGGCAAGGCATGGTACAGGGAGTGTGAGTCCCCACACCTGCCTGGCAAGGTTGGTACAGGGAGTGTGAGTCCCCACACCTGCCTGGCAAGGCTTGGTACAGGGAGTTGTGAGTCCCCACACCTGCCTGGCAAGGCTGGTACAGGGAGTGTGAGTCCCCACACCTGCCTGGCAAGGCTGGTACAGGGAGTGTGAGTCCCACACCTGCCTGGCAAGGCTGGTACAGGGAGTGTGAGTCCCACACCTGCCTGGCAAGGCTGGTACAGGGAGTGGGGAGTCCCCACACCTGCCTGGCAAGGCTGGTACAGGGAGTGTGAGTCCCCACACGTGCCTGGCAAGGCTGGTACAGGGAGTGTGAGTCCCCACACCTGCCTGGCAAGGCTGGTACAGGGAGTGTGAGTCCCCACACCTGCCTGGCAAGGCTGGTACAGGGAGTGTGAGTCCCCACACCTGCCTGGCAAGGCTGGTACAGGGAGTGTGAGTCCCAACACCTGCCTGGCAAGGCTGGTACAGGGAGTGTGAGTCCCCACCCCGTGCCTGGCAAGGCTGGTACAGGGAGTGTGAGTCCCCACACCTGCCTGGCAAGGCTGGTACAGGGAGTGTGAGTCCCAACACCTGCCTGGCAAGGCTGGTACAGGGAGTGTGAGTCCCAACACCTGCCTGGCAAGGCTGGTACAGGGAGTGTGAGTCCCAACACCTGCCTGGCAAGGCTGGTACAGGGAGTGTGAGTCCCAACACCTGCCTGGCAAGGCTGGTACAGGGAGTGTGGTCCCCACACTCGCCTGGCAAGGCTGGTACAGGGAGTGTGAGTCCCCACACCTGCCTGGCAAGACTGGTACAGGGAGTGTGAGTCCCCACACATGCCTGGCAAGACTGGTACAGGGAGTGTGAGTCCCCACACCTGCCTGCAAGGCTGGTACAGGGAGTGTGAGTCCCTACACCTGCCTGGCAAGGCTGGTACAGGGAGTGTGAGTCCCTACACCTGCCTGGCAAGGCTGGTACAGGGAGTGTGAGTCCCCACACCTGCCTGGCAAGGCAGGTACAGGGAGTGTGAGTCACCACACCTGCCTGGCAAGGCTGGTACAGGGAGTGTGGTCCCAACACCTGCCTGGAAGGCTGGTACAGGGGTGGTCCCACACCTGCCTGGCAAGGCTGGTACAGGAGTGTGAGTCCCAACACCTGCCTGGCAAGGCTGGTACAGGGAGTGTGAGTCACTACACCTTCCTGGCAAGGCAGATACAGGGAGTGTGAGTCACCACACCTGCCTGGCAAGGCAGGTACAGGGAGTGTGAGTCCCAACACCTGCCTGGCAAGGCTGGTACAGGGAGTGTGAGTCACCACACCTGCCTTGCAAGGCAGGTACAGGGAGTGTGAGTCCCAACACCTGCCTGGCAAGGCTGGTACAGGGAGTGTGAGTCAATACACCTGCCTGGCAAGGCAGGTACAGGGAGTGTGAGTCCCCACACCACCTGCCTGGAAAGGCTGGTACAGGGAGTGTGAGTCCCCATACCTGCCTGGCAAGGCTGGTACAGGGAGTGTGAGTCCCTACACCTGCCTGGCAAGGCTGGTACAGGGAGTGTGAGTCCCCACACCTGCCTGGCAAGGCAGATACAGGGAGTGTGAGTCCCACACCTGCCTGGCAAGGCAGGTACAGGGAGTGTGAGTCCCAACACCTGCCTGGCAAGGCTGGTACAGGGATTGTGAGTCCCTACACATGCCTGGCAAGGCAGGTACAGGGAGTGTGAGTCCCAACACCTGCCTGGCAAGGTTGGTACAGGAGTGTGAGTCCCACACCTGCCGGGAAAGGTTGGTACAGGATGTGAGTCACCACACCTGCCTGGCAATGCAGGTACAGGGAGTGTGAGTCCCCAACACCTGCCTGGCAAGGCAGGTACAGGGAGTGTGAGTCCCAACACCTGCCTGGCAATGGCAGGTACAGGGAGTGTGAGTCCCACACCTGCCTGGCAAGGCTGGTACAGGGAGTGGAGTCCCAACACCTGCCTGGCAAGGCTGGTACAGGGAGTGTGAGTCCCCACACACCTGCCTGGAAAAGGCAGGTACAGGGAGTGTGAGTCCCACACCTGCCTGGCAAGGCTTGGTCAGGGAGTGTGAGTCCCAACACCTGCCTGGTAATGCAGGTACAGGGAGTGTGAGTCCCCACACCTGCCTGCCAAAACTCGTACAGGGAGTGTGAGTCCCAACACCTGCCTGGCAAGACTGGTACAGGGAGTGTGAGTCCCAACACCTGCCTGGCAAGGCAGGTACAGGGAGTGTGAGTCCCAACTCTCCGGGTCAAGGCTGGTACAGGGAGTGTGAGTCCCAACACCTGCCTGGCAAGGTCTGGTACAGGGAGTGAGAGTCCCAACACCTGCCTGGCAAGGCAGGTACAGGGAGTGTGAGTCCCAACACCTGCCTGGCAAGGCTGGTACAGGGAGTGTGAGTCCCAACACCTGCCTGACAAGGCTGGTACAAGGAGTGTGAGTCCCCACACCTGCCTGGCAAAGCTGTTACAGGGTGTGTGAGTCCCAACACCTGCCTGGCAAGGCTGGTACAGGGAGTGTGAGTCCCAACACTTGCCTGGCAAGGCTGGTACAGGGAATGTGAGTCCCTACACCTGCCTGGCAAGGCAGGTACAGGGAGTGTGAGTCCCCACACCTGCCTGGCAAGGCTGGTACAGGGAGTGTGAGTCCCCATACCTGCCTGGCAAGGCAGGTACAGGAGTGTGAGTCCCCACACTGCCTGGCAAGTCTGTACAGGGAGTGTGAGTCCCACACCTGCCTGGCAAGGCAGGTACAGGGAGTGTGAGTCCCCACACCTGCCTGGCAAGGCAGGTACAGGGAGTGTGAGTCCCAACACCTGCCTTGCAAGGCTGGTACAGGGATTGTGAGTCCCTACACCTGCCTGGCAAGGCTGGTACAGGGAGTGTGAGTCCCAACACCTGCCTGGCAAGGCAGGTACAGGGAGTGTGAGTCCCAACACCTGCCTGGCAAGGTTGGTACAGGGAGTGTGAGTCCCCACACCTGCCTGGCAATGCAGGTACATGGAGTGTGAGTCCCAACACCTGCCTGGCAAGGCAGGTACAGGGAGTGTGAGTCCCAACACCTGCCTGGCAATGCAGGTACAGGGAGTGTGAGTCCCAACACCTGCCTTGCAAGGCTGGTACAGGGAGTGTGAGTCCCCACACCTGCCTGGCAAGGCTGGTACAGGGAGTGTGAGTCCCCACACATGCCTGGCAAGGCACGTACAGGGAGTGTGAGTCCCAACACCTGCCTGGCAAGGTTGGTACAGGGAATGTGAGTCCCCACACCTGCCTGGCAATGCAGGTACATGGAGTGTGAGTCCCAACACCTGCCTGGCAAGGCAGGTACAGGGAGTGTGAGTCCCAACACCTGCCTGGTAATGCAGGTACAGGGAGTGTGAGTCCCAACCCCTGCCTTCGGGGGGGCCCAAGGCCAGGTACAGGGATTGTGAGTCCCAACACCGCCTGGCAAGGCAGGTACAGGGAGTGTGAGTCCCAACTCCTGCCTGTCAAGGCAGGTACAGGGAGTGTGAGTCCCAGCACCTGCCTGGCAAGACTGGTACAGGGAGTGTGAGTCCCAACACCTGCCTGGCAAGGCTGGTACAAGGAGTGTGAGTCCCCACACCTGCCTGGCAAAGCTGGTACAGGGTGTGTGAGTCCCAACACCTGCCAGGCAAGGCTGGTACAGGGAGTGTGAGTCCCAACACCTGCCTGGCAAGGCTGGTACAGGGAGTGTGAGTCCCAACACTTGCCTGGCAAGGCTGGTACATGGAGTGTGAGCCCCAACACCTGCCTGGCAAGGCTGGTACAGGGAGTGTGAGTCCCAACACCTGCCTGGCAAGGCTGGTACAGGGAGTGGGAGTCCCAACACCTGCCTGGCAAGGCTGGTACAGGGAGTGTGAGTCCCAACACCTGCCTGGCAAGACTGGTACAGGGAGTGTGAGTCCCCTCACCTGCCTGGCAAGGCTGGTACAGGGAGTGTGAGTCCCAACACCTGCCTGGCAAAGCTGGTACAGGGAGTGTGAGTCCCAACACCTGTCTGGCAAGGCTGGTACAGGGAGTGTGAGTCCCAACACCTGCCTTGCAAGGCTGGTACAGGGAGTGTGAGTCCCAACACTGCCTGCAAGGCTGGTACAGGGAGTGTGAGTCCCATCACCTGCCTGTCAAGGCTGGTACAGGGAGTGTGAGTCCCAACACCTGCCTGGCAAGGCTGGTACAGGGAGTGTGAGTCCCCATACCTGCCTGGCAAGGCTGGTACAGGGAGTGTGAGTCCCAACACCTGCCTGGCAAGGCTGGTACAGGGAGTGTGAGTCCCCACACCTGCCTGGCAAGGCAGATACAGGGAGTGTGAGTCCCCACACCTGCCTGGCAAGGCTGGTACAGGGAGTGTGAGTCCCAACACCTGCCTGGCAAGGCTGGAAACAGGGATTGTGAGTCCCTAACACCTCCCTGGCAAGGCTGGTACGGGGAGTGTGAGTCCCAACACCTGCCTGGAAAGGGTGGTAAAAGGGAGTGTGAGCCCCAAACACCTGCCTGGCAAGGTTGGTACAGGGAGTGTGAGTCCCCACACCTGCCTGGCAATGCAGGTACATGGAGTGTGAGTCCCAACACCTGCCTGGCAAGGCAGGTACAGGGAGTGTGAGTCCCAACACCTGCCTGGCAATGCAGGTACAGGGAGTGTGAGTCCCAACACCTGCCTGGCAAGGCTGTTACAGGGAGTGTGAGTCCCCACACCTGCCTGGCAAGGCTGGTACAGGGAGTGTGAGTCCCCACACATGCCTGGCAAGGCAGGTACAGGGAGTGTGAGTCCCAACACCTGCCTGGCAAGGCTGGTGCAGGGAGTGTGAGTCCCAACACCTGCCTGGTAATGCAGGTACAGGGAGTATGAGTCCCCACACCTGCCTGGCAAAACTGGTACAGGGAGTGTGAGTCCCAACACCTGCCTGGCAAGACAGGTACAGGGAGTGTGAGTCCCAACACCTGCCTGGCAAGGCAGGTACAGGGAGTGTGAGTCCCAACTCCTGCCTGTCAAGGCTGGTACAGGGAGTGTGAGTCCCAACACCTGCCTGGCAAGACTGGTACAGGGAGTGTGAGTCCCAACACCTGCCTGGCAAGGCTGGTACAGGGAGTGTGAGTCCCAACACCTGCCTGGCAAGGCTGGTACAGGGAGTGTGAGTCCCAACACCTGCCTGACAAGGCTGGTACAAGGAGTGTGAGTCCCCACACCTGCCTGGAAAGGGCTGGTACAGGGGTGTGAGTCCCAACACCTGCCTGGCAAGGCTGGTACAGGGAGTGTGAGTCCCAACCCCTTGCCTGGCAAGGCTGTTACGGGGAGTGTGAGTCCCCACCCCTGCCTGGCAAGGCAGGTACAGGGAGTGTGAGTCCCCACACCTGCCGGGCAAGGCTGGTACAGGAGTGTGAGTCCCATACCTGCCTGGCAAGGCTGTGTACAGGGAGTGTGAGTCCCAACACCTGCCTGGCAAGGCTGGTAAAGGGAGTGTGCGTCCCCACACCTGCCTGGCAAGGCAGATACAGGGAGTGTGAGTCCCCACACCTGCCTGGCAAGGCAGGTACAGGGAGTGTGAGTCCCAACACCTGCCTGGCAAGGCTGGTACAGGGATTGTGAATCCCTACACCTGCCTGGCAAGGCAGGTACAGGGAGTGTGAGTCCCAACACCTGCCTGGCAAGGCAGGTACAGGGAGTGTGAGTCCCAACATCTGCCTGGCAAGGTTGGTACAAGGAGTGTGAGTCCCCACACCTGCCTGGCAATGCATGCACATGGAGTGTGAGTCCCAACACCTGCCTGGCAAGGCAGGTACAGGGAGTGTGAGTCCCAACACCTGCCTGGCAATGCAGGTACAGGGAGTGTGAGTCCCAACACCTGCCTGGCAAGGCTGGTACAGGGAGTGTGAGTCCCCACACCTGCCTGGCAAGGCTGGTACAGGGAGTGTGAGTCCCCACACATGCCTGGCAAGGCACGTACAGGGAGTGTGAGTCCCAACACCTGCCTGGCAAGGTTGGTACAGGGAGTGTGAGTCCCCACACCTGCCTGGCAATGCAGGTACATGGAGTGTGAGTCCCAACACCTGCCTGGCAAGGCAGGTACAGGGAGTGTGAGTCCCAACACCTGCCTGGTAATGCAGGTACAGGGAGTATGAGTCCCCACACCTGCCTGGCAAAACTGGTACAGGGAGTGTGAGTCCCAACACCTGCCTGGCAAGACAGGTACAGGGAGTGTGAGTCCCAACACCTGCCTGGCAAGGCAGGTACAGGGAGTGTGAGTCCCAACTCCTGCCTGTCAAGGCAGGTACAGGGAGTGTGAGTCCCAACTCCTGCCTGTCAAGGCAGGTACAGGGAGTGTGAGTCCCAGCACCTGCCTGGCAAGACTGGTACATGGAGTGTGAGTCCCAACACCTGCCTGACAAGGCTGGTACAAGGAGTGTGAGTCCCCACACCTGCCTGGCAAAGCTGGTACAGGGTGTGTGAGTCCCAACACCTGCCAGGCAAGGCTGGTACAGGGAGTGTGAGTCCCAACACCTGCCTGGCAAGGCGGGTTACAGGGAGTGTGAGTCCCAACACTGCCTGGCAAGGCTGGTTACAGGAGTGTGAGCCCAACACCTGCCTGGCAAGGCTGGTACAGGGAGTGTGAGTCCCAACCCCTTTCCTGGAAATGCAGGTACATGGAGTGTGGAGTCCCAACACCTGCCTGGCAAGGCTGGTACAGGGAGTGTGAGTCCCAACACCTGCCTGGCAAGGCTGGTACAGGGAGTGTGAGTCCCCACACCTGCCTGGCAAGGCTGGTACAGGGAGTGTGAGTCCCAACACCTGCCTGGCAAGGCTGGTACAGGGAGTGTGAGTCCCAACACCTGCCTGGCAAGGCAGTACAGGGAGTGTGAGTCCCAACCCCTGCCTGGCAAGGCTGGTACAGGAGTGTGAGTCCCAACACCTGCCTGTCAAGGCTGGTACAGGGAGTGTGTATCCCAAACACTGCCTGGCAAGGCTGGTACAGGGAGTGTGAGTCCCAACACCTGCCTGGACAAGGTGGTACAGGGAGTGTGGATCCCAACACTGCCGGGCAAGGCTGGTACAGGTGTGTGAGTCCCAACACCTGCCTGGCAAGGCTGGTACAGGAGTGTGAGTCCCAACACCTGCCTGGCAAGGCTGGTACAGGGAGTGTGAGTCCCAACCCCTTGCCTGGCAAGGCTGGTACATGGGAGTGTGAGTCCCAACACCTGCCTGGCAAGGCTGGTACAGGGAGTGTGAGTCCCAACACTCCCTGGCAAGGCTGGTACAGGAGTGGGAGCCCCAACACCTGCCTGGCAAGGCTGGTACAGGGAGTGTGAGTCCCAACACCTGCCTGGCAAGACTGGTACAGGGAGTGTGAGTCCCTCACCTGCTGGCAAGGCTGGTACAGGGAGTGTGAGTCCCAACACCTGCCTGGCAAAGCTGGTACAGGGAGTGTGAGTCCCCACACCTCCCTTTGGCAAGGCTGGTACAGGGAGTGTGAGTCCCAACCCCTTGCCTGGCAAGGCTGGTACAGGGAGTGTGAGTCCCACACCTGCCTTCAAGGCTGGTACAGGGAGTGTGAATCCCCACACCTGCCTGGCAAGGCTGGTACAGGGAGTGTGAGTCCCAACACCTGCCTGCAAGGCTGGTACAGGGAGGGGTGAGTCCCAACATCTGCCTGGCAAGGCTGGTACAGGGAGTGTTGAGTCCCAACACCTGCCTGGCAAGGCTGGTACAGGAGTGTGAGTCCCAACACCTGCCTGGCAAGGCTGTACAGGGAGTGTGAGTCCCAACACCTGCCTGGCAAGTTTGGTACAGGGAGTGTGAGTCCCAACACCTGCCTGGCAAGGTTTGGTACAGGGAGTGTGAGTCCCAACCCCTTGCCTGGCAAAGCTGGTACATGGAGTGTGAGTCCCAACACCTGCCTGGCAAGGCTGGTACAGGGAGTGTGAGTCCCAACACCTGCCTGCAAGGCTGGTACAGGGAGTGTGGAGTCCCAACACCTGCCTGGCAAGGCTGGTACAGGGAGTGTGAGTCCCAACACCTGCCTGGCAAGGCTGGTACAGGGAGTGTGAGTCCCAACACCTGCCTGGCAAGGCTGGTACAGGGAGTGTGAGTCCCAACACCTGCCTGGCAAAGTTTGGTACAGGGAGTGTGAGTCCCAACACCTGCCTGGCAAGGCTGGTACAGGGAGTGTGAGTCCCCAACACCTGCCTGGCAAGGCTGGTACAGGGAGTGTGAGTCCAACACCTGCCTGGCAAGGCTGGTACAGGGAGTGTGAGTCCCAACACCTGCCTGGCAAGCTGGTACAGGGAGTGTGAGTCCCAACACCTGCCTGGCAAGGCTGGTACAGGGAGTGTGAGTCCCAACACCTGCCTGGCAATGCAGGTACATGGAGTGTGAGTCCCAACACCTGCCTGGCAAGGCTGGTACAGGGAGTGTGAGTCCCAAACACCTGCCTGGCAAGCAGGTACAGGGAGTGTGAGTCCCAAACCCGCCTGGCAAAGCTGGTACAGGGAGTGGTGAGTCCCAACACCTGCCTGAAAGGCAGGTACAGGGAGTGTGAGTCCCAACACCCTGCACTGGCAAGACAGGTTACAGGGAGTGTGAGTCCCAATCACCTGCCTGTCAAGGCTGGTACAGGGAGTGTGAATCCCAACACCTGCCTGGCAAGGCTGGTACAGGGAGTGTGAGTCCCAACACCTGCCTGGCAAGGCTGGTACAGGGAGTGTGAGTCCCAACACCTGCCTGGCAAGGTGGTACAGGAGTGTGAGTCCCAACACTGCCTGGCAAGGCTGGTACAGGGAGTGTGAGTCCCAACACCTGCCTGGCAAGGCTGGTACAGGGAGTGTGAGTCCCAACACCTGCCTGGCAAGGCTGGTACAGGGAGTGTGAGTCCCAACACCTGCCTGGCAAGGCTGGTACAGGGAGTGTGAGTCCCAACACCTGCCTGGCAATGCTGGTACATGGGAGTGTGAGTCCCAACACCTGCCGGCAAGACTGGTACAGGGAGTGTGAGTCCCAACACCTGCCTGCAAGGTGGTACAGGGAGTGTGAGTCCCCACACCTGCCTGGCAAAGCTGGTACAGGGAGTGTGAGTCCCAACACCTGCCTGCAAGGCTGGTACAGGGAGTGTGAGTCCCACACCTGCCTGGCAAGGCTGGTACAGGGAGTGTGAGTCCCATCACCTGCCTGTCAAGGCTGGTACAGGGAGTGTGAGTCCCAACACCTGCCTGGCAAGGCTGGTACAGGGAGTGTGAGCCCCAACACCTGCCTGGCAAGGCTGGTACAGGGAGTGTGAGTCCCAACATCTGCCGGGCAAAGCTGGTACAGGGAGTTGAGTCCCAACACCTGCCTGGCAAGGTGGTACAGGGAGTGTGAGTCCCAACACTGCCTGGCAAGCTGGTACATGGGAGTGTGAGTCCCAACACTGCCTGGCAAGGCTGGTACAGGGATGTGAGCCCAACACCTGCCTGGCAAGGCTGGTACAGGGAGTGTGAGTCCCAACACCTGCCTGGCAAGGCTGGTACAGGGAGTGTGAGTCCCAACACCTGCCTGGCAAGCTGTACAGGGAGTGTGAGTCCCAACACCGCCTGGCAAGGCTGGTACAGGGAGTGTGAGTCCCAACACCTGCCTGGCAAGGCTGGTACAGGGAGTGTGAGTCCCAACACCTGCCTGGCAAAGCTGGTACAGGGAGTGTGAGTCCCAACACCTGCCTGGCAAGGCTGGTACAGGGAGTGTGAGTCCCAACACTTGCCTGGCAAGGCTGGTACAGGGAGTGTGAGTCCCAACACCTGCCTGGCAAGGCTGGTACAGGGAGTGTGAGTCCCAAACCTGCCTGGCAAGGCTGGTACAGGGAGTGTGAGTCCCAACACCTGCCTGGCAAGGCTGGTACAGGGAGTGTGAGTCCCAACACCTGCCTGGCAAGGCTGGTACAGGGAGTGTGAGTCCCAACACCTGCCTGGCAAGGCTGGTACAGGAGTGTGAGTCCCAACACTCTGCCTGGCAAACTGGTACAGGGAGTGTGAGTCCCAACACCTGCCTGGCAAGGCTGGTACAGGGAGTGTGAGTCCCAACACCTGCCTGGCAAGGCTGGTACATGGAGTGTGAGTCCCAACACCTGCCTGGCAAGACTGGTACATGGGAGTGTGAGCCCCAACCCCCTGCCTGGCAAGGCTGGTACAGGAGTGGGGAGTCCCAACACCTGCCTGGCAAGGCTGGTACAGGGAGTGTGAGTCCCAACACCTGCCTGGCAAGGCTGGTACAGGGAGTGTGAGTCCCAACACCTGCCTGGCAAGGCTGGTACAGGGAGTGTGAGTCCCAACACCTGCCTGGCAAGGCTGGTACATGGAGTGTGAGTCCCAACACCTGCCTGGCAAGACTGGTACAGGGAGTGTGAGCCCCAACACCTGCCTGGCAAGGCTGGTACAGGGAGTGTGAGTCCCAACACCTGCCTGGCAAGGCTGGTACAGGGAGTGTGAGTCCCAACACCTGCCTGGAAAAGGCTGGTACAGGGAGTGTGAGTCCCAACACCTGCCTGGCAAGGCTGGTACAGGGAGTGTGAGTCCCAACACCTGCCTGGCAAGGCTGGTACAGGAGAGTGTGAGTCCCAACACCTGCCTGGCAAGGCTGGTACAGGGAGTGTGAGTCCCCAACACCTGCCTGGAAAAGGCTGGTACAGGGAGTGTGAGTCCCAACACCTGCCTGGCAAGGCTGGTACAGGGAGTGTGAGCCCCAAAACACCTGCCTGGCAAGGCTGGTACAGGAGTGTGAGTCCCAACACCTGCCTGGCAAGGCTGGTACAGGAGTGTGAGTCCCAACACCTGCCTGGCAAGGCTGGTACAGGGAGTGTGAGTCCCAACACCTGCCTGGCAAGGCTGGTACAGGGAGTGTGAGTCCCAACACCTGCCTGGCAAGGCTGGTACAGGGGTGTGAGTCCCAACACCTGCCTGGCAAGGCTGGTACAGGTGTGTGAGTCCCAACACCTGCCTGGCAAGGCTGGTACAGGGAGTGTGAGTCCCAACACCTGCCTGGCAAGGCTGGTACAGGGAGTGTGAGTCCCAACACCTGCCTGGCAAGCTGGTACAGGGATGTGAGTCCCAACACCTGCCTGGCAAGGCTGGTACAGGGTGTGTGAGTCCCAACACCTGCCTGGCAAGGCTGGTACAGGGTGTGTGAGTCCCAACACCTGCCTGGCAAGGCTGGTACAGGGTGTGTGAGTCCCACCCCTGCCTGGCAAGGCTGGTACAGGGAGTGTGAGTCCCAACACCTGCCTGGCAAAGCTGGTACAGGGAGTGTGAGTCCCAACACCTGCCTGGCAAGGCTGGTACAGGGAGTGTGAGTCCCAAAACCTGCCTGGCAAGCTGGTACAGGGTGTGAGTCCCAACACCTGCCTGGCAAAGCTGGTACAGGGAGTGTGAGTCCCAACACCTGCCTGGCAAGGCTGGTACAGGGAGTGTGAGTCCCAACACCTGCCTGGCAAGGCTGGTACAGGGAGTGTGAGTCCCAACACCTGCCTGGCAAAGCTGGTACAGGGAGTGTGAGTCCCAACACCTGCCTGGCAAGGCTGGTACAGGGAAGTGTGAGTCCCAACACCTGCCTGGAAAGGCTGGTACAGGGAGTGTGAGTCCAACACCTCCTGGCAAGGCTGGTACAGGGAGTGTGAGTCCCAACACCTGCCTGGCAAGGCTGGTACAGGGTGTGTGAGTCCCAACACCTGCCTGGCAAAGCTGGTACAGGGAGTGTGAGTCCCAACACCTGCCTGGCAAGGCTGGTACATGGAGTGTGAGTCCCAACACCTGCCTGGCAAGGCTGGTACAGGGAGTGTGAGTCCCAACACCTGCCTGGCAAGGCTGGTACAGGGAGTGTGAGTCCCAACACCTGCCTGGCAAGGCTGGTACACGGAGTGTGAGCCCAACACCTGCCGGGCAAGGCTGGTACAGGGAGTGTGAGTCCCAACACCTGCCTGGCAAGGCTGGTACAGGGAGTGTGAGTCCCAACACCTGCCTGGCAAGGCTGGTACAGGGAGTGTGAGCCCCAACACCTGCCTGGCAAGGCTGGTACAGGGAGTGTGAGTCCCAACACCTGCCTGGCAAGGCTGGTACAGGGAGTGTGAGTCCCAACACCTGCCTGGCAAGGCTGGTACAGGGAGTGAGAGTCCCAACACCTGCCTGGCAAGGCTGGTACAGGGAGTGTGAGTCCCAACACCTGCCTGGCAAGGCTGGTACAGGGAGTGTGAGTCCCAACACCTGCCTCCTCACAAGTAACAACGATGGTGTTATTCTCTAAATCAACAACAGAAATTTTTCACCTCAAACTCCAACTTAACTGTGTTAAATCTCTCACTTTTGGTGTCTGTGGCACTATATACTATTGTGGCACTATGTACTATTGTGGCACTTCATGCTATTGTGGCACTATATGCTATTGTGGCACTATATATTTTTGTGGCACTATATGCTATTGTGACACTATACTATTGTGGCACTATATGCTATTGTTGCACAATGTACTATTGTTGCATTGTATACTATTATGGTACTGTATAGTATATGATATTATGGCACTATATACTACTGTGGCACTACATACTATTGTGGCACTGCATGCTATTGTGGCACTATATGCTATTGTGGCACTATATATTATTGTGGCACTATATGCTATTGTGACACTGTATACTATTGTGGCACTATATGCTATTGTTGCACTATGTACTATTGTTGCATTGTATACTATTATGGTACTGTATAGTATATGATATTATGGCACTATATACTACTGTGGCACTACATACTATTGTGGCACTGTATGCTATTGTGGCACTATACGCTATTGTGGCACTAAATACTATTGTGGCACTTTATGCTATTGTGGCACTATATACTATTGTGGCACTATTGTAGACAGCGGCCTAGCAGCAAGACACAAATCCTACTAGCTCTCTCTCTCGTGGGATGGCCCTGCCCGGGCCATGGGCACAACACACAAGCCTGTGTACCCACCACGACTTAACAATAAAGTAAGAAGCCTCCGAAGATATATCATTTACTACCCACTACCAGCCTACCAAATAATCCCATTAAACATTGGTAGCAGCGGTGGTCGCAGCAGTTGTGTTTGCCCAGAGAGAGGAGGGAAGGAATGAAGTTATCTTCACTTTATCACCTTATACAAGAAGCATCCGTCTCTCAACGAGTTATCCTGATGTCGTGTCTGCACTTTTGAGCATCCAGACACAGGTACAAGCAGGATCCAGCCGAAATTTGCCGAATTCTTTTGAGAATTGTAAGTGGAGTCCCAGTGACCCCACGCTACAGCGTCCCACGCTGTTTCTCAAGTCACGTGTTCAGTGTCACTTGTATGTTGCTGTTGTTGTTCAGCTCAGCACAGCTGTTTCAGCAAGCCAGAGGTGAGTTTTGTGGTGATTTCTGAGTCCAGTGTGAGTTCTCCACATGTTTGTGGGTGGGGGAGGAGGAGGAGGAAGTGGCCGTTCCTCACCTTGCCCATGCTCGCCCTACTCATGCTCACCCATCTACCATACACTCACCACTGCCCACTCCCTCTGCTGTGTTTTCTGGTGTTTCTCGTGTGATTCATTGCCAGAGCTGTGCATCCGAGTGCCCGAGGCCACTCGAAGCTACGTGGATCAGCATACCACGTAGATCACGACGCCACGTGGATCTCGATGCCACATTGGGTGTGGGCGATGTCACGTGGACCTACGAGCTACGTGAGTTACCAGATGTCCCAGGCCTCATGCTGTGGTCTGCTGCCCACATCACATTGACGTCACCGACGATGCTGTCCGACTTCATGACGTCACGATGTCTGCTGACGTCACCTCACGGTGTCTGCCTGATGTCACCTCTAAATGTCTGCTGACGTCACAGTGCTGCTGACATCACGCCTGACATCACATGATGTCACCATCGAGTGTTCTAGTAATTATTTCAGTATGTTGAGAAGATTGAGAGATATATGTCGTGTGTTAATTAATTCCTCTCACTCAGTGTTCTCACATGTTGTACCGCATGTACCGCAGGTGTGTTTAAAGTTTCCGTGTGACCAGTGAGGTCTGAGCCAGACCTGAGTAGCACCACTGTGCTAAGTCACCCGTGTGACCAGTGCATTTGACAGCTGATTTACTCAGCCCCCGAGTGACTGAGCCCTCTTGTACAGAAAGCTTTTATGCTCGTCGCTCGTGATGTTCTGCAGAATCGTACCTGCTACGATTCCCATCGAGATTTGTTTCACTTCACCTCCAGACCTTCAGAGTGCAGTTATATGTAGAGAAACAAGTCTGGGGACACTTAGACTAACCTCTGCTATAACTCCAACTGCCAAGAGAATGACACTCGTCATGCCACAGTTAGCCCTGTCGGCAGGCGCTGTGTCAGCCTCGTGTCACAAGCTTCAGTGAGCAGCCTGCACAAAGATGATGTCACTTTGACTGCTAGCTTGCTCACTGCAGTCTGGTGTATGATGTTTCGACTCCCAGATGTTTCGCCCAGTCATCTCTGCCATGACTCGCTTCACAACTCACTCCACGCTCGCCGGCAGTGACAGCCCAGCGACAGTATCAGTCGAGAAGTGTCCTCCTGAGTCACTTGCCAGAAGTCCTGCCCAGTTGCCGAGTTTTGTCGATGACTCACTAGAGGACACCAACATGTCGTGCCCCAGGTTGAGTGAAAACCTGCAGTGATTCCTACGATGACTGCTTCACCGTTCCAGATGAGACCGTATCCTGTTACATCACAGCTCAGCCGCAGCGATGTCTCCTGTGTTGCAGTATCTGTCCAGACGCAGGAAGGCGTGCAGTGATGCCCTTCGACGCTCACTGCCTATGACCACGATGTTTAGCACACCCCACATGTTTTTTTCTTCCCTCCCTGTAGGAAGTTTTTTTTCCATGTCCATATGTATATATATGTTTTTATTTTGTGTTCTGTGCCCTGTTCCTACGAGAGCGAGACCGAGTTTCTTTTACCATCAGTGTTGTCTCGTCGGGACGACATGCGGTAGGTGGCCGAGCGTATGTAGACAGCCTGTACTGTCTGCACAGACAGCCTATGCTGTCTGCCAGCTTAGTTCATATTTTGCGGCACTAAGGTGCTGCCCTCTGTAGCTAGGCCTCTTGGTGGGCACGGCAGCCTACCTGCCCTTGCCTCGCTCTCACTCATACAGCGGCCTAGCAGCAAGACACAAGGCCTACTAGCTCTCTCTCTCGTGGGATGGCCCTGCCCGGGCCATGGGCACAACACACAAGCCTGTGTACCCACCACGACTTAACAATAAAGTAAGAAGCCTCTGAAGATATATCATTTACTACCCGCTACCAGCCTACCAAATAATCCCATTAAACACTATATGCTATTGTGGCACTATATAATATTGTGGCACTATATGCTATTGTGGCACTCTATGATATTGTGGCACTATATGAAAGTGTGGCACTATATGCTATTGTGGCACTTGATACTATTGTGGCACTATATGAATGTGTGGCACTATGTAAATGTGTGGCACTATATAAATGTGTGGCACTATATTCTATTGGAGATCTATATGCAATTATGGCACATGGCATTATATGCAATTATGGCACTTGCCATTATGTGCAATTATGGCACTGTATGCAGTTATGTCAGTATATGCAGTTATGGCACTTTGCAGTATATGCAATTATGGAACTATGTGCAGTTATGGCACTATAAGAAATATTGGTGTTTGAGGCACTATATGCAAATTTGTCTGTCTTTATAGTACTCGTCTGGTTATTCTTGTCTATTCTCACAGGGGATGAACTCTAGCTTCTTGCTCCTAAATTGTAATCCTCATTTGATTGGTCATCTTCATCCCCAGCCTCTTGACTTCTCTTACACAGTTTTCAGACCATGTATGAAGCCTCCCTCCACTGCTTGGTGTCGTGTGTCTTTCATATCTTCACTGTCCTGAAATATGATCTTCGTGAAGTCTATGGTTCATATCCGTAATAAATTTACATTTGTGTCCCATTGTTCTGGTCACTCCTGTGTGTGTGTGTGTACTCACCTAATTGTGGTTTGCAGGGGTCGATTCATAGCTCTTGGCCCCGCCTCTTCACTGATCGCTACTATGTCATTCTTTCTGCTCCATGAGCTTTGTCATACCTCTTCTTGTGTGTGTGTGTGTGTGTGTGTGTGTGTGTGTGTGTGTGTGTGTGTGTGTGTGTGTGTGTGTGTGTGTGTGTGTGTGTGTGTGTGTGTGGTCACTATAGTAAGGAAGTGACCTCTTAATGGAGGTTAAGCAACTTCGAACATTTATTCCTACTGTCAAAGTTATTTAGTTTACAGACAACTGGTAGACACTACCAATACAAGTCAGACACTAGCGTGCCAGGACCTCTGTTCACACCCAACCCTCAGTTTGGCAAGAAATCTTTAGCTGGCGTTTCTTTCCGCTCTGGACCTGACAATGGCTCTTTACCTGATGTAAACTTCTAGGCTGAGGGAATGATTGGCTCAAACTCCTGGTCGTCACCATTCATCTTTGTTTAGGACTGATGAAGTTGCAAATGTGTCTAATTTATCAGTTTGTACCTTTTTTAACGTACCAGTTTTGTTGCAACTTAACTGTGTGTTGTATATAATGCCCTAAATAACTCCTTGTTAAGAAGCCTGAAAGTAGATATTAAAGTTAGTTTTGCTGAAGTTATGGATTTGACGTAACTTCAGGTAACATGCTGATCTTTCTTCTCTGTTAACTCTAGCGTCTCTACTCCCGGACAGTCTTCTGCCTCTGGATTCTCCGATTCTTAAATAACAAAAAAGGCACAATACCGTGACTGGAACGATACACAAATAACCCGCACATAAAAGAGAGAAGCTTACGAGGACGTTTCGGTCCGACTTGGACCATTGACAAAGTCACACTAACCAGAGGTGGAGCAGGACGGCTATATATAGGCAGGAAGAGGTGGTGGTAGTAGTAGTAGTAGTAGTAGTAGTAGTACAAGAGTTGTATATAATACCGACAAGATGAAATTAAGACACATGCACAACACCCGGGCATCCCCATCATAGACGTTTCGCCATCCAGCCAGCCACTGGATGGCGAAACGTCCACAACAAAGACAACCAGACGCCGCACATGTCTTAATTTCATCAGTAGTTGTAGTAGTAGTAGAAGAAGAAGAGGTAGTAGTAGTGGTAGTGGTAGAAGTGGGAAATAAAAAGGACGAGCCAGTCAAATACAAAGGAAGGGGAGCACTGCAAGAGAGCTAGATGCCCACAGAGGGAGAGCAAGCGCACACAGGTGCGTGAAAGGGGAAGTGGTGAAATAAATGAAGAAGGAACAGAAACACGAGACAGGAGAGAGAAAGACAACCCAGAGGAGAAAAGGAAAGAGGAAAGGGGAAGAGGAAGAAGAAGAAAAAGGAAAAGAAAAAATGAGGATTCAGGTTAAGTCACGGGTGTTCTTAGTTATTCTTCTCACTAGTTTCACATTAGTAAGTAGCGATGTGTAAATTTTAATTTCCTTTGGCAGGTCATTTATGTATATAATGAAATACTAGAGGTCTCAGCAGTGATGCTTGGAGGCCTTCACTAGTCACCCGTCATTCCTTTCTTATCATTACTCGCTGCCTTCTATTCTTCAGGTATTCCTCTATCCACCTGTTATTCATTCCTGGTCTTCTAATTTGTATATTAGTCTCTTGTGTTGTGCTGTACCAAAGTTTACCCACAGTCAGGGAAGATACAGTCTACCCATCCCTCTCTCCCATGTTTCTCTTCGGCTCCTCTCTAGATCAACTCAAGGAGAATGATACACTGCAGCAGGCCTACTGGCCTATACTTGGCAAGTTTTTCTCAAACACAACCATTCCCACCAACTTATTTAGTTATCGTTCATGTATCCCTTTTATTCCTAGATTCTTTATTCCGTTTTATTATCTTTTCTAGTGTGGTTTTTGCCACTACATTAGCCAAAACATGTTTGTAGTTTAATGTTTCCTTTCTGCTTCTCTTTCTTTTGTATTAAGATCACATTTGCAGTTTCTTCACTGTCTGGTACTTGGGAAATCTCAATCAAGGAGCTGTTTACCCTTGCTACGGGACGGCACAGTTCCTCTGCTCTCCTAGTTGAGTGAGTGTATGTCTACAAATAGACGGGCGTGTGTCCAGATAGTTTGGTGTCAGGACAGTGACCAAGGTCGACCACATAGCAACATGCTTCTGATCTCTCGTTGAATTCTGACATGGACTCCTTACCAAACATCCAGTTTGCTTTTGTCATTATCAACTTCCAGATATCTTTAATAATTCACAGAGAACTAATCTCACTCTGGAAATGACGCTGTAGACGATGTTCCATACGTCTTGAAACGCACCGTAAGCTGACCCGATCAATCATCTAGAAATTTTCTGCTTTAAGTTCAACTCTCGTACATCCTCCTGTGTGAGCCCCTTGATTGATGTGTGTTCGAAGAGGACAGGGATTGATGTAACCAGTCAGTACTATTGTTGCTACTACTGCTGTGGTACTACTACTACTACTACTAGTACTATTACTATCTGTCCTCTGACTCTCTCCTCACATCTTTACACAACTTGGCTCTTGGTTATATTTCTGTTGTCTCTCTCTCAGTTTGTCTCGATAACAACTTAGGACGCACCATAACCTCGTCTAAGGTTTCCTCTTCAGAACTTGAGTTATCTGCGAACGTTCCACTCATGGTTATGTGACTTTTATTCTTAAACACTATTGTTGTCTTGTTACAGAAATCATCGTAACAATGTAAACACATCAATTCACAATCCGTAAGTCTCATTCAATATCCTTAACTTAACGACGATGAGATCCGCTTGTGCAGCCGGAACTAGAACCGTCTATTTTGCCATTATATACCCACTTACAGTTCTTATGACACATCAGTGCACTTTTAAGGCACGCCTTGTCTAAGGTATACTTACCACCGTATGTATCCCTTGAGGATCCCACTCACAGCAGTCGGCTGGTACAAGATACCTGGTTACTGTTAGGTGAACAGGAGCAGCAGGTGTTGAAAGACTTGCCCCTAAGTCTCACCTTACCTGGGAAACAATCCTGGGTCTTCTTGTTTTTGAGAAGAACGTTGTAACCAGTGTTTTAGTTCATTATTTTTCGCTTTTCGATGTTTTTATGGTGGCATTTCTTCTTGCGATTATCATTCGCTTTCTTTCTGTAAAAAAAGACGGGATGGGAGGAGCAAGGAATGATTGAAGGAAAGGGGGACGAAAGGAAGGAAGTGGAAAAGTTGGAAAGGAGAGAGAGAAGACATGAATGAAGGAAGAAATGAGTGAAGAAATGAAAGGGGGGAAAGAAGAAAGGAAAGAAGGATGAATGGAAAAAAAAGGGAAAATGAAGGTGGGGTGTAAGCAAGGAGAAAAGAAATGAAAATGAGAGAAGGAATAAAGGAGGGAAGAAACACAGTTACAGTGAACACTAGGACCTGGAGGAGAAAAAATAGGGGAAGGGGATGAGGAACTAAGCAACAAGAGATGAAACACAAGACGTAAGCGAAGTAAATAAAGAAAAAAATAAACAACAAAAGCTTGAAAGCACCTTACTACAAGTCTTGCTTGTGCAACAACAACAACAGCAACAAGAGGAAGGTCTCTGTCCTTTCACAAGGTCACTGTGTTTACACAGGAGTACCAACCTAACAAATAAGATTCTCACTAATTGTTGCAATGGCTGCAGACAGGTGTGTCACTCCCAGCACCCAGGTAATGTGGGTATTGTGATGTGGGTGTACAAACTAATGAGGATCACCATGCGAGACGGTCCTGTCAGTCTTCTAAATATCACAGTGTTGGTGTGTTCGACAGTAGGCCTTGACGAATACATACGTATATTAAAGAAATGAATATACTATATTTTTTGTTGTTTTCATCATTATGGCTATAATGAAACAAAATCAACCTACGCACAAGCTCTTCAGTCAGGAGTTTCAGACAAAAAATATTAGTTCTGCAAATGACTTTATGTGGAGCAACAAGTCTGCCTCCACGTTGTCCTCTGCTGACAGTTGCAGAGTTCACTGAGCAGGAGGCATCTGTGGAGACAAAGAACTTTATACACGAAGGCAAAAAGGGGAATGTACCAGAGTACAGTGGTGCCAACACTGTTGTATGGGTATGAAGCATGGGTTTTAAATGTTGCAGCAAGGAGACTGCGGTAGTGATGTCGCATTTGAGGGCAATGTGTGGTGTAAATGTTGTGCAATGAATTCCGACTTTAAAGATTAGGATGAGATGTGGAGTTTCCAAAATTACTGATGGGACGTTGTTGAGCAGGTTTGGATATTTAGAGAGAATAGAAGATAATAGGATAACTGGAGGGCGTTTAATCTAGGGTGGAGGGAAGGAGGAGGAATAAGGGTCATCCTAGGAAAGGTTAGAGGAGAGGGTTAAGAGTGCTAGGAGTGTGGGCATGTAACAGGTATGCGTGAGAGTGATAAACAGGAGTGAGTGGAGGTAAGTAGTTTTTCATGATCTGATATGCTGTTGGAGTGTGAGCAAGGTACATGAAGGGATTCAGGGAAATCGGCTTGCTGGGCTTGAGTCCTGGAGGTGGAAAGTACAGTGCCTGCAGTGTGAAGGAGAGGTGCGGCGGATGCTGCGGTTTGACCTGGTCATCTGCAATGATGTCGGCACTATTCTGGAGAGACAGTAATTTAAATAAATGAAACTGAAAGTGTTCTCCTTAAGTAGAGTTCATTAAATCGGGAAGACAGCCAAGGCGAGAGAAGGAGTCGCGAAGAGATAAGATAAGATAAGATTTTCTTCAGATTTTTAACCTTGGAGGGTTAGCCACCCAGGATAACACAAGAAAGTCAGTGCGTCATCGAGACTGTCTTATTTCCAGTGGGGTCCTCAATCTTGCCCCCCAGGATGCAACCCACACCAGTCGACTAACACCCAGGCACCTACTTGCTGCTAGGTGAGCATGATAACAGGTATAAGGAAACACCTGAGAGTCGAGAATCCCAGGGTAACATACGGAGGACACAGAGGAAGAGAAAAATAATACAGAAAACTAAATAAAGGGAAGGAAAATCCTGTGTCACAAACCTACTGGAGTTCTATGGCAAGATAACTGCAATAAGACACGAGAGAGAGGGGTTGGTAGACTGCATTTTCTTGGACTGCAAGAAGGCCTTCGATACAGTTCCTCACATGTATGGCCGAATAATAAATGTGAGATAACAAGAAAAACGAAAAACCCTTCATAATTTGCACCGTACGACACAAGAGATAAATCTTTCCTGAGAGACACAAACTTGTACTAAAAAGTAAAATATAACTTTAGAATCAGAAAAAAACAATACAAACACAAGCTAAAGGATTAGTAAATAAAACAGCCGTCCCATATACAATTAAAACACCATCAAACACAGAGCAGTTGATCCAAAATACCGCGTGATTGATTAGTTGATTAGTTTTAAAGGCAGTCAACTAAACGAGGGACCTTAAGGCTGTATGTTACTTACATACCTTTAAAAAATAGGGATTAAATTACGAATATATACCCACTTAGAGACATATACCTTTCAGGTATATCACACTGTCTAAAACACCTCACATCATTGAAAAAAACATCAGAGAAACAGCAATTTAAAAACTCCGTTTGGAAAATTCTTCAGATTAATGAAGTTGTTGAATACAGATCAACATCGCGTTAAAAACATGAAATGGGAGCTGACGTAAATAATAAGTCGGATGCAGAGGTTCATTTGTTTTGCCAGGTGTTGTGACGTCAGCACTGTGTTATGATCACGTGATGCCAGGTGTTGTGACGTCAGCACTGTGTTATGATCATGTGATGCCAGGTGTTGTGACGTCAGCACTGTGTTATGATCACGTGACGCCAGGTGTTGTGACGTCAGCACTGTGTTATGATCACGTGACGCCAGGTGTTGTGACGTCAGCACTGTGTTATGATCACATGACGCCAGGTGTTGTGACGTCAGCACTGTGTTATGATCACGTGACGCCAGGTGTTGTGACGTCAGCACTGTGTTATGATCACGTGACGCCAGGTGTTGTGACGTCAGCACTTTGTTATGATCACGTGACGCCAGGTGTTGTGACGTCAGCACTGTGTTATGATCACGTGACGCCAGGTGTTGTGACGTCAGCACTTTGTTATGATCACGTGACGCCAGGTGTTGTGACGTCAGCACTGTGTTATGATCACGTGACGCCAGGTGTTGTGACGTCAGCACTGTGTTATGATCACGTGACGCCAGGTGTTGTGACGTCAGCACTGTGTTATGATCACGTGACGCCAGGTGTTGTGACGTCAGCACTGTGTTATGATCACGTGACGCCAGGTGTTGTGACGTCAGCACTGTGTTATGATCACGTGACGCCAGGTGTTGTGACGTCAGCACTGTGTTATGATCACGTGACGCCAGGTGTTGTGACGTCAGCACTGTGTTATGATCACGTGACGCCAGGTGTTGTGACGTCAGCACTGTGTTATGATCACGTGAAGCCAGGTGTTGTGACGTCAGCACTGTATTATGATCACGTGACGCCAGGTGTTGTGACGTCAGCACTGTGTTATGATCACGTGACGCCAGGTGTTGTGACGTCAGCACTGTGTTATTGATCACGTGACGCCAGGTGTTGTGACGTCAGCACTGTGTTATGATCACGTGACGCCAGGTGTTGTGACGTCAGCACTGTGTTATGATCACGTAACGCCAGGTGTTGTGACTTCAGCACTGTGTTATGATCACGTAACGCCAGGTGTTGTGACGTCAGCACTGTGTTATGATCACGTAACGCCAGGTGTTGTGACGTCAGCACTGTGTTATGATCACGTGACGCCAGGTGTTGTGACGTCAGCACTGTGTTATGATCACGTGATGCCAGGTGTTTTGACGTCAGCACTGTGTTGTGATCACGTGATGCCAGGTGCTGTGACGTCAGCACTGTGTTATGATCACGTAACGCCAGGTGTTGTGACGTCAGCACTGTGTTATGATCACGTGACGCCAGGTGTTGTGACGTCAGCACTGTTATGATCACGTAACGCCAGGTGTTGTGACGTCAGCACTGTGTTATGATCATGTGATGCCAGGTGTTGTGACGTCAGCACTGTGTTATGATCACGTAACGCCAGGTGTTGTGACGTCAGCACTGTGTTATGATCACGTAACGCCAGGTGTTGTGACGTAAGCACTGTGTTATGATCATGTGATGCCAGGTGTTGTGACGTCAGCACTGTGTTATGATCACGTGACGCCAGGTGTTGTGACGTCAGCACTGTGTTATGATCACGTGACGCCAGGTGTTGTGACGTCAGCACTGTGTTATGATCACATGACGACAGGTGTTGTGACGTCAGCACTGTGTTATGATCACGTAACGCCAGGTGCTATGACGTCAGCACTGTGTTATGATCACGTGACCCCAGGTGCTATGACGTAAGCACTGTGTTATGATCACGTGACCCCAGGTGCTGTGACGTCATCACTGTGTTGTGATCACGTGACGCCAGGTGTTGTGACGTCAGCACTGTGTTATGATCACATGACGCCAGGTGTTGTGACGTCAGCACTGTGTTATGATCACGTGACCCCAGGTGCTATGACGTAAGCACTGTGTTATGATCACGTGACCCCAGGTGCTATGACGTAAGCACTGTGTTATGATCACGTGACCCCAGGTGCTGTGACGTCAGCACTGTGTTATGATCACGTGACGCCAAGTGCTGTGACGTCAGCACTGTGTTAGGATCACGTGACGCCAGGTGCTGTGTCGGAGCTAGGGTGAGGTGGGTGATGCTGGGTGGACTAGGGTGAGGTGGGTGATGCTGGGTGATGCTGGGTGGACTAGGGTGAGGTGGGTGATGCTGGGTGGACTAGGGTGAGGTGGGTGATGCTGGGTGATGCTGGGTGGACTAGGGTGAGGTGGGTGATGCTGGGTGGACTAGGGTGAGGGGGTGATGCTGGGTGATGCTGGGTGGACTAGGGTGAGGTGGGTGATGCTGGGTGGACTAGGGTGAGGTGGTGGTGATGCTGGGTGATGCTGGGTGGACTAGGGTGAGGTTGGTGATGCTGGTGGACCAGGGTAAGGTGGGTGATGCTGGGTGGACTAGGGTGAGGTGGGTGATGCTGGGTGGACTAGGGTGAGGTGGGTGATGCAGGGTGAACTAGGGTGAGGTGGGTGATGCTGGGTGATGCTGGGTGGACTAGGGTGAGGTGGGTGATGCTGGGTGGACTAGGGTGAGGTGGGTGATGCAGGGTGGACTAGGGTGAGGTGGGTGATGCTGGGTGGACTAGGGTGAGGTGGGTGATGCTGGGTGGACTAGGGTGAGGTGGGTGATGCTGGGTGGACTAGGGTGAGGTGGGTGATGCTGGGTGGACTAGGGTGAGGTGGGTGATGCTGGGTGGACTAGGGTGAGGTGGGTGATGCTGGGTGGACCAGGGTGAGGTGGGTTATGCTGGGTGGACTAGGGTGAGGTGGGTGATGCTGGGTGGACTAGGGTGAGGTGGGTGATCCAGGGTGAACTAGGTTGAGGTGGGTGATGCTGGGGGACTAGGGTGAGGTGGGTGATGCAGGGTGAACTAGGGTGAGGTGGGTGATGCTGGGAGGACTACGGTGAGGTGGGTGATGCTGGGTGAACTAGGGTGAGGTGGGTGATGCTGGGAGGACTAGGGTGAGGTGGATGATGCAGGGTGGACTAGGGAGAGGTGGGTGATGCTGGGTGAACTAGGGTGAGGTGGGTGATGCTGGGTGGACTAGGGTGAGGTGGGTGATGCAGGGTGAACTAGGGTGAGGTGGGTGATGCTGGGTGGACTAGGGTGAGGTGGGTGATGCTGGGTGAACTAGGGTGAGGTGGGTGATGCTGGGTGGACTAGGGTGAGGTGGGTGATGCAGGGTGAAGTAGGGTGATGTGGGTGATGCAGGGTGGACTAGGGTGAGGTGGGTGATGCTGGGTGAACTAGGGTGAGGTGGGTGATGCAGGGTGAGCTAGGGTGAGGTGGGTGATGCTGGGTGGACTAGGGTGAGGTGGGTGATGCAGGGTGGACTAGGGTGAGGTGGGTGATGCTTGGTGAACTAGGGTGAGGTGGGTGATGCTGGGTGGACTAGGGCGAGGTGGGTGATGCTGGGTGAACTAGGGTGAGGTGGGTGATGCTGGGTGGACTAGGGTGAGGTGGGTGATGCTGGGTGAACTAGGGTGAGGTGGGTGATGCAGGGTGAAGTAGGGTGAGGTGGGTGATGCTGGGTGGACTAAGGTGAGGTGGGTGATGCTGGGTGAACTAGGGTGAGGTGGGTGATGCTGGGTGGACTAGGGTTAGGTGGGTGATGCTGGGTGGACTAGGGTGAGGTGGGTGATGCAGGGTGAGCTAGGGTGAGGTGGGTGATGCAGGGTGAACTAGGGTGAGGTGGGTGATGCTGGGTGAACTAGGGTGAAGTGGGTGATGCTGGGTGAACTAGGGTGAGATGGGTGATGCTGGGTGAACTAGGGTGAGGTGGGTGATGCTGGGTGGACTAGGGTGAGTTGGGTGATGCAGGGTGAAGTAGGGTGAGGTGGGTGATGCAGGGTGGACTAGGGTGAGGCGGGTGATGCTGGGTGGACTAGGGTGAGTGGGTGATGCAGGGTGAAGTAGGGTGAGGTGGGTTATGCAGGGTGAAGTAGGGCGAGGTGGTGATGCAGGGTGAAGTAGGGTGAGGTGGGTGATGCAGGGTGGACTAGTGTGAGGTGGGTGATGCTGAGTTGGACTAGTGTGAGGTGGGTGATGCTGGGTGGACTAGGGTTAGGGGGGTGATGCTGGGTGGACTAGGGTGAGGAGGGTGATGCTGGGTGGACTAGGGTGAGGTGGGTGATGCTGGGTGGACTAGTGTGAGGTGGGTGATGCTGGGTGGACTAGGGTGAGGTGGGTGATGCTGGGTGGACTAGGGTGAGGAGGGTGATGCTGGGTGGACTAGGGTGAGGTGGGTGATGCTGGGTGGACTTGGGTGAGGTGGGTGATGCTGGTGGACTAGGGTGAGGTGGGTGATGCTGGGTTGACTAGGGTGAGGTGGGTGATGCAGGGTGGACTAGGGTGAGGTGGGTGATGTTGGGTGCACTAGGGTGAGGTGGGTGATGCTGGGTGGACTAGGGTGAGGTGGGTGATGCAGGGTGAAGTAGGGTGAGGTGGGTGATGCAGGGTGGACTAATGTGAGGTGGGTGATGCTGGGTGAACTAGGGTGAGGTGGGTGATGCAGGGTGAGCTAGGGTGAGGTGGGGTGATGCTGGGTGGACTAGGGTGAGGTGGATGATGCAGGGTGAATAGGGTGAAGTGGGTGATGCTGGGTGGACTAGGGCGAGGTGGGTGATGCTGGGTGGACTAGGGTGAGGAGGGTGACGCTGGGTGGACTAGGGTGAGGTGGGTGATGCTGGGTGGACTTGGGTGAGGTGGGTGATGCTGGGTGGACTAGGGTGAGGTGGGTGATGCTGGGTTGACTAGGGTGAGGTGGGTGATGCTGGGTTGACTAGGGTGAGGTGGGTGATGCAGGGTGGACTAGGGTGAGGTGGGTGATGTTGGGTGCACTAGGGTGAGGTGGGTGATGCTGGGTGGACTAGGGTGAGGTGGGTGATGCAGGGTGGAAGTAGGGTGAGGTGGGTGATGCAGGGTGGACTAGGGTGAGGTGGGTGATGCTGGGTGAACTAGGGTGAGGTGGGTGATGCAGGGTGAGCTAGGGTGAGGTGGGTGATGCTGGGTTTACTAGGGTGATGTGGGTGATGCAGGGTGAACTAGGGTGAAGTGGGTGATGCTGGGTGGACTAGGGCGAGGTGGGTGATGCAGGGTGGACTAGGGTGAGGTGGGTGATGCTTGGTGAACTAGGGTGAGGTGGGTGATGCTGGGTGGACTAGGGCGAGGTGGGTGATGCAGGGTGAACTAGGGTGAGGTGGGTGATGCTGGGTGGACTAGGGTGAGGTGGGTGATGCTGGGTGAACTAGGGTGAGGTGGGTGATGCAGGGTGAAGTAGGGTGAGGTGGGTGATGCTGGGTGGACTAGGGTGAGGTGGGTGATGCTGGGTGAATTAGGGTGAGGTGGGTGATGGTGGGTGGACTAGGGTGAGGTGGGTGATGCAGGGTGAAGTAGGGTGAGGTGGGTGATGCAGGGTGGACTAGGGTGAGGTGGGTGATGCTGGGTGGACTAGGGTGAGGTGGGTGATGCAGCGTGAACTAGGGTGAGGTGGGTGATGCAGGGTGAACTAGGGTGAAGTGGGTGATGCTGGGTGAACTAGAGTGAGGTGGGTGATGCTGGGTGGACTAGGGTGAGGTGGGTGATGCTGAGTGAACTAGGGTGAGGTGGGTGATGCTGGGTGAACTAGGGTGAGGTGGGTGATGCTGGGTGAACTATGGTGAGGTGGGTGATGCTGGGTGGACTAGGGTGAGGTGGGTGATGCAGGGTGAAGTAGGGTGAGGTGGGTGATGCAGGGTGGACTAGGGTGAGGCGGGTGATGCTGGGTGGACTAGGGTGAGGTGGGTGATGCAGGGTGAAGTAGAGTGAGGTGGGTGATGCAGGGTGAAGTAGGGTGAGATGGGTGATGCATGGTGAAGTAGGGAGAGGTGGGTGATGCAGGGTGTCGTAGGGTGAGGTGGGTGATGCTGGGTGGACTAGTGTGAGGTGGGTGATGCTGGGTGGACTAGGGTGAGGTGGGTGATGCTGGGTGGTCTAGGGTGAGGTGGATGATGCTGGGTTGACTAGGGTGAGGTGGGTGATGCTGGGTTGACTAGGGTGAGGTGGGTGATGCAGGGGTGGACTAGGGTGAGGTGGGTGATGCTGGGTGGACTAGGGTGAGGTGGGTGATGCTGGGTGGACTAGGGTGAGGTGAGTGATGCTGGGTGGACTAGGGTGAGGTGGGTGATGCTGGGTGGACTAGGGTGAGGTGGGTGATGCTGGGTGGAGTAGGGTGAGTTGGGTGATGCTTGGTGAACTAGGGTGATGTGGGTGATGCCGGGTGGACTAGGGTGAGGTGGGTGATGCTGGGTGGACTATGGTGAGGTGGGTGATGATGGGTGGACTAGGGTGAGGTGGGTGATGCTGTGTGAACTAGGGTAAGGTGGGTGATGCTTGGTTAACTAGGGTGAGGTGGGTGATGCTGGGTGGACTAGGGTGAGTTGGGTGATTCTGGGTGGGCTAGGGTGAGGTGGGTGATGCTGGGTGGACTAGGGTGAGGTGGGTGATGCTGGGTGGACTAGGGTGAGGTGGGTGATGCTGGGTGGACTAGGGTGAGGTGGTGATGCTTGGTGAACTAGGGTGAGGTGGGTGATGCCGGGTGGACTAGGGTGAGGTGGGTGATGCTGGGTGGACTATGGTGAGGTGGGTGATGCTGGGTGGACTAGGGTGAGGTGGGTGATGCTGGGTGGACTAGGGTGAGGTGGGTGATGCTGGGTGGACTAGGGTGAGGTGGGTGATGCTGGGTGGACTAGGTGAGGTGGGTGATGCTTGGTGAACTAGGGTGAGGTGGGTGATGCCGGGTGGACTAGGGTGAGTTGGGTGATGCTGGGTGAACTAGGGTGAGTTGGGTGATGCTGGGTGGACTAGGGTGAGGTGGGTGATGCTGGGTGGACTAGGGTGAGGTGGGTGATGCTGGGTGGACTAGGGTGAGGTGGGTGATGCTGGGTGGTCTAGGGTGAGGTGGGTGATGCTGGGTGGACTAGGGTGAGGTGGGTGATGCTGGGTGGACTAGGGTGAGGTGGGTGGTGCTGGGTGAACTAGGGTGAGGTGGGTGATCCTGGGTGAACTAGGGTGAGGTGGGTGATGCTTGGTGAACTAGGGTGAGGTGGGTGATGCTGGGTGGACTAGGGTGAGGTGGGTGATGCTGGGTGGACTAGGGTGAGGTGGGTGGTGCTGGGTGAACTAAGGTGAGGTGGGTGATGCTGGGTGAACTAGGGTGAGGTGGGTGATACTGGGTGAACTAGGGTGAGGTGGGTGATGCTTGGTGAACTAGGGTGAGGTGGGTGATGCTTGGTGAACTAGGGTGAGGTGGGTGATGCTTGGTGAACTAGGGTGAGGTGGGTGATGCTGGGTGGACTAGGGTGAGGTGGGTGATACTGGGTGAACTAGGGTGAGGTGGGTGATGCTTGGTGAACTAGGGTGAGGTGGGTGATGCTTGGTGAACTAGGGTGAGGTGGGTGATGCTTGGTGAACTAGGGTGAGGTGGGTGATGCTGGGTGGACTAGGGTGAGGTGGGTGATGCTGGGTGGACTAGTGTGATATACGCAGAAATGAGAAATATGGTGAAAGGGGAACTAGACAAGAATGGAGTATCAAAGTAATAGAATGAGAGAGAACTAGAGAGTGAGGAACAACAGGCAGGAGGAGGAGGAGGTAGAAGACGGAAGAAAGAAACAAAAGAGGGAAAATTATGGCCTAAAAGAAAGCGGAGTTGAGAGTGAACGAAAGAACAAGGTGACAAACAAGAGTGAACATTTAAGGGTGTTCAGAAGAACATAGACTGAAGAACAGTTCTCTGAACCGCAGAATTACGGTTCTTCGAAGCATCAGTGAATATATTTCAAGTAAAAAGAATGATAATGAAGACAGAGAAGTGAATTAGGAATAAATATTGCAAGTAGTATAAGAAAGAATTTGAGGAGACCCACACTTGATAACACCAGCCATCATTATTGTACTTTTTATTTCGTTCATAAACCAGACTGGTTGTTTTAAGAGGCGCCTGAGTGTCCTTGTTTTCTAATGTCATATCTGTTATCCATTATAATCTATCTTGTCCATAATTACTAACTCATTTGCTTTGTCTACTTTCATAAGGTTAAGTCCAGGATCTTTCCTTAATTCGTGGAATAACTTAAAACTTTGAGGACAGAACAAATGCGTTAGTTATTATTGACAAGGTAGATTATGAGAGAAAAATAACGTTATTATAAGACGTTGTTGACATGATCACGAATCTGAGTTTTAATGTCTGTCAGAATCACATGATATGTTGCCTAACAATCATAGGTATTATATTATACAATATTTTCCGGCACAAACGGTGTGTTTCTCCCAACTAAAGTTTTGGAAAATCACCCTGCGCCTTATATGCTGAAAGTCAGCGTCAAGGGTTGGTTTTGGGTTACGCTTAAGTCCTTTCTAAAATTTTCTCTTATACGTTTAAAGATACATATTTTTTTCATTTACATTAATATAATAATTAATAATTTTATACCAAAAGAACCTTAGAAAACTTACCTAACCTTATTATAATAAGCGCAATTTAATTTAGCCTAATCAAACTAAATATATTTTAGATAAGTTTACAATATTTTAATAATAAACAAACACAATGAAATATATTTTCGTTAGGTTCAGAATGATTTTTGCGAAATTATTGCAAACACAAAATTTCGCTTGCCTTATTCGGCAAGAAGAGCATTGCTATTTAAGCAAAATCGCAAGTTTTATCTATTCGTCACGACATATATATATATATGTCGTGCCGAACAGGCAGAACTTGCGATCTTGGCTTAAATAGCAACGCTCATCTTGCCATATAGGACAAGTGAAAATTTGTGTATGCAATAATTTCGCCAAAATCATTCTGAACCTAACGAAAAAAATATATTTCACTGTGTTTGTTTAGTATTAAATTATTGTAAACGTATTTAAAATATATTTAGTTGGGTTAGGCTGAAATAAGTTGCTCTTGTTATAATAAGGTTAGGTAAGTTTTCTAAGATTCTTTTGGTGCAAAATTAAATTTTTTTACATTAGCATTAATGAAAAAAATATATCTTTAAACATATAAGAGAAAATTTCAGAAAGGACTTAATTTTAAATGAGTCCTTGCTAATTGACCAGTTTTACATTATTCGGCACGACATATATATAATAATATATATATAATATATATATATATATATATATATATATATATATATATATATATATAATATATATGGTACAAAGGAGTCCCTCTTAGGTGATCTTACACAAGTGATGACAGGAAATGGGTCTCATCCTGAATCCATTAAAATGTAAAATCATCTCAGTCAGTCAACAAGTGATAAATGCAGTGAGATCCAAACTACCAGGAGCAGCAGTCATTGCCCCTACAAATAGCGTCTTGCTAGGAGCACTCTGGAAAGCGATGCCATTGAGACAATTCTCAGGAAGAAATTGGAAGAATTGATGAGAATGGAACAACGAATAGGCAATCTGGACACCCACGATGCCTTGCACCTTCTCACAAAGTGCTTGAGTCTGCCCAGGTTGACATATTTCCTAAGATGTGCAGCTTCATATGATAACCCTATACTGCACGAATATGACAGTATACTGAGGCAGATTTTTACGAAAGTACTTAACCTTGCTCTAGAAGACGGGCAGTGGAACCAAGCTACACTTCCAGTCAGACTAAGAGGCACTGGTGTCCGCGAGTCATCACAGATTGCGCTACCTGTTTTTCTGTCCTCATGTATTGCATCCAGAGGGCTTGTAGCAGCGATTCTCCCTGAACATCTTAGGGACAAGATTGGAGCCCAGGACCAAAAGTTCATTGACGGAGCCATGATCTGGGATAATCTAACAGGCTCTGAAACCAGACCTGCTCCCCCCAACAACTACAAACAGTCGCACTGGGATGGCCCGATAGTGGAGAAAATAGTTTCAACAATGCTTCAGAGTGTGTCAGGGAAGGATAGAGCCCACCTCCTGGCGGTGAGAGCTCCTCATGCAGGGGACTTTCTGTTGGCTGTTCCCAACTCCAGCCTTGGCACACGCCTCGACTCACAGACCATCCGCATTGATGTTGCCCTTAGAGTTGCCGCCCCTATTCTCCCGAACACAGGTGTATTTGTGGCAGTGAAGCAGCAGACCGATTTGGTACCATGGTCTTGTGTGCCGTAAATCCGAGGGAAAGATTGCAAGACATGAGGAGGTTAATAACATTATCATGAGGAGCCTCACAACACCCGGATGCCCAGCAGTAAGGGAGCCACCCCAACTATGCAGATCTGATGGCAGCCAGAAGCGTCCAGATGGTATCACACTTCAAGCCTGGACAGATGGTATGCAGGTGGTGTGGAACTATATGTGTGCATCTACCTTGGCTGATACCTATCTACAATACACCAGGGAGGAAGGAGGGGCAGCCGCCAGCTTCAGGAAGTCCCAAAAGTCTAGAAAATATGGAGAACTTGCCCAGCATTATATGTTGGTTCCCATAGGCTCAGAGACCCTTGGCTCATGAGGAAAGAATGCATCTAAATTCCTTAAGGAGCTAGGCAAAAGACTCATCAGGGTAACTAGGGATCCCAGGGCAGCTAGTTTTCTGTTCCAGCGACTCAGCGCTGCTGTTCAGAGGGGTAATGCTTGCTGTATTTTGGGCACACACCCCAGTTATGAAGAGCTGAATGAATTTTCACATTATAATTAGTGACTAACATGTAACAATATGTACTAGACATGTATCTCTCACATCTCATGTACTGTATATGCCATCTCTATATCAACAATGTATCTCTTAAACTTTTTGTACCATATTATGTAATAAAATATACCTATTGATAAAAAAAATGAAAAGATGGGGTGGTAGAGGAAGTGGAATATTTAAACGGCTTCAGGAAGAAATCCAAATATTCTTCCTTGAAGCCTTTTTATCCACTTCTCCCAGGCTATGGGTCCCACTATATATATATATATATATATATATATATATATATATATATATATATATATAATATATATATATATATATATATATATATATATATTATATATATATATATATATATATATATATATATATATATATATATATATATATATTATATATATATATATATGCATATATATATTTACCTGTTATCTCTTCTGCATGATGGCTGTCTTGGTGAAATCATTAACCATAGAGGTTATATTTCACTGCATCTGTGCGTGTTGAAGCTAAATTAACTTCAGGGTTGAGCTCAGCAATCCAAAATTAGTTAGAAACATTTTTTAAACGTGAAATAAAATCATTGTTGACCAGTGGTATCGTCCGTGAGTTTCCCCTGTATCCTGTATCTCCACTGTTCTGTGTACTCTTGTGTCCTCACGGTGTCCACCTGTGTCCCACTGTTGAATGTACAGAATACATTAACGATGCGTATTATATTGCGGCTCATTAACCTCCTGCTAAGTCGGATATTCACTTTGTATTCTATGCACTCATTACAAAACGACGGTCCTGTAAGTCATCTTGGCCAGCAGTAAGCACGGTAGCCAGAGCCATCTGGAGTTAGTATACGACCCTGGCTGGTCTTGTGCTCAGTGAGTGCTGTGGCAGCCTGACCTTGCAGGGAGGGATTAGCTCTGTTATGTGAAACATGTTGTCCAGCCAGACTCTCTTTAAAACATGAGCTGGCTCTCTGTGGAGGGTTGACTGAGTGGTTTAGGTACCTCGTTATGTGAAATATACTACCCCGATAGGCTCTCTTAAGCTATCAGCTGAGTAACGTCATGCAGTAGCTCAGGACATCTTTACAAGCTAGAATTAACTATCTGAGAGAGCATTCAGTTATAAGTACTATATTCTGTTAACTGTTTACTTATGACGTGGCATGTGTCTGGAATGCTGTGCCTAGTATATAAATATATATGCAAAACAACCACTGTGAAAGAACAGAGAAATTCGAAGCGCTTTCGTGACTACTCACATTATCAAGGAACAATGATTGTTCCTTGATAATGTGAGTAGTCACGAAAGCACTTGGAATTTCTCTATTCTTTCACAGTAGTTGTTTTGCATATATATTTATATACTAGGCACAGCATGCATGCCTTGGTGTTTCGCGCACTCGTGCATCGTCAGGAGCTGTGAAATGTTGCAAGACAGCACAGATATTTTTTTTTAAATATATATATACATCACAGGTTCCTACTGTATGTCCTCTCAAGAAAGGTTCCTTGATGCTCGTGATGGGCTCTTGATGCTGGTGAGGGGCTCTTGATGCTGGCGAGGGACTCTTGATCCTGGCGAGGGGCTCTTGATGCTGGCGATGGACTCTTGATGCTGGCGATGTACTCTTGATGCTGGTGAGGGGCTCTTGATTCTGGCGAGGGACTCTTGATGCTGGTGAGGGTTCTTGATGATGGTGAGGGGCTCTTGATGCTGCTGATGGGCTCTTGATGCTGGTGAAGGGATGTTGATGCTGGCGAAGGGCTGTTGATGCTGGCGAAGGGATCTTGATGATGGTGAAGGGCTCTTGATGATGGTGAAGGGTTCTTGATGATGGTGAAGGTATCTTGATGATGGTGAAGGGCTCTTGATGCTGGTGAAGGGCTCTTGATGCTGATGAGGGCATCTTGATGCTGGTGAAGGTCTCTTGATGCTGGTGAAGTGCTCTTGATGCTGGTGAAGGGCTCTTGATGTTGGTGAGGAGATCTTGATGCTGGTGAAGGGCTCTTGATGCTGGTGAAGGTCCCTTGATGCTGGTGAAGGGATCTTGATGCTGGTGAAGGACTCTTGATGCTGGTGAAGGGCTCTTGATGCTGGTGAGAGGGTCTTGGTTTTAGGAATTGGACCAATGCTTCAAATCGGTCTGAATACCTTCCGTTGGCCATACAGCATCAAGGAACCTCCCTAGAGGGCATACACAGTAGGAATCCGTGATGTTCATTTGTTTCTTGATCACACAGTGTCTTCAAGTGTAATAATAATAATAATAATAATAATAATAATAATAATAATAATAATAATAATAATAATAATAATAATAATAATAATAATAATAATAATAATAGTCTTGCTGTGTGCTTTACCTCACTGTTTGATCAGTACTGATGGTTACTAGACATGAGTTACAGCATTAACACAGTACTGAAGACCTGGGACAGAAGTACCTGGTTTGTGAAGCTTACTGTGACCCTTGTGTCCCCACTGTGACCCTTGTGTCCCCTTCGTGTCCACTCGTGTCCTCCCTGTGTCCTTTCATGTCCTCTTTCTCTTCCCTCTTGTCCCTGATCTTCTCAAATCTGACATTCTCTCTCTGTCTTCTCTATCAATTCACCTTTCCAGGGTCAGTCCCTATAATATCTCTTCATAATTCTTTCCTTCTGTTCTGGGACTAATTTGGTTACAAACCTTTGGACATTATCGAGCTGCTGTATTTATTTTACCAACATAAATTTCGATCTTGTAAATACTTCGACAAAACTGTATCCATAAAAATATAATATGGTGGCCCGGGCCGGGTCTAAAGCCCCGCTCACACCGGAGGCCCGGGTTCTTCCGGCGGTTTAAAAATTTCACACTTTCCTTACACCTTTTCCTGTTCACCTAGCAGCAAATAGGTACCCTTTTTCCCTTTTCCCCGGGGCAATTGGCCCCCTAAAAAAAAATTAACATCCCCCCCAACATAAAATTTTCACCTTAAAAAACCCCCCCAAAAAACCAAAAAAAATTCCCTCAAATAAATTTTTTCAAAAGTAAAAGGAAAACTCGTTTTTATGGGGTGTGGTATTGTGGTAGTGGTGAGTGGGGGTGGTTGGGTAGGGGGGTTTTTGGGAAATGGTGGGTTGGGGTTTAAATGGTGGTGGGGGGTGTAATGGTTTGGGGGGTTGGGGTTGGGGGGTGTAAATGGTGGTAGGGGGGTTTTGTAAGGGGGGTGGTATGGTGGTAGGGTGTTTGGGTAATGTGGGGGGGGGAGTTGGGGGGGTTTAAAATGGTGGGATGGTGGTAGGGGGGGGGAAAAGGGGGAAATGGTGGTAGTGGTGGGGTGGTGTAAGTGGGGGTGGTGGTGGTAGTGGTGGTAAGGGTTATTTAGTGGTGGTAGTGGGGTGGGTTTGTGGTGGTGGGGTGTAAGTGGTGTAAGGGGTAGTGGTGGGAGGGGTGGGAAATGGGTGGTGGGTGTTGGTAGTGGTGGTAGTGGTGGGGAGGGGGGATGTTTAGTGGGGTGGTGGGGGGTTGTGGGGTTTGGGGGAAGTGGGGGTTGTGGTGGGTGGTTTAATTGGTGGGGGTGGTAGGGGGGATTGTAAGTGGGGGGGGGGGTAGTGGGGGTGGTGTAAGTGTTATGGTGGAAGTGGGTTGTGGTGTAGTGGTTTGTTAAGTGGTGGGAGTGGTGGGAGTGGTTTTGGGGAAGTGGGGTTTTGGGGGTGGTGGGAGTGGTGGGGTAGGGTGTAAGGGGGGGGGGTTAGTGGTGGAGGGGGGGTGTAAGTGGTGGTGGTT